>JBBCBC010000016.1:26138948-26549739 GCA_037126765.1 Stenogyne calaminthoides
CATCCTCCAATGGATGGCTATGTCTTGTATGCACCCAGGTACACCATGTACTCATAGTTCATTTTATAAACGTGTGATTTGTTATACTGAAAAGTGCAATTTATTTATATTTAAACGTGCAACTATTTTTCCATATTAATAGTTGCACGCTTCAGTGATAATAAGTTGCATTTTCAATATAATAAGTTGCACGTTTCTAAAATGCAATATGAGTGCGCAGTGCACCTGGGTGTACATGAGACCCACTCTCAATGGATTATATATATAGTATGCTCCTTTTGTGAATATTTTATATATTTTATCCTTTAATTTGGTGCTAATCTTTTATTTATATATATATATTTCCATGGAGCCCAGCTAATTACTACCTATCTTTTTTTTATAGCACGGTGTCCGATTTAAGGGCCGACTAATTCGGGGGGACCAGAACCCACCGTCCACTAGCGGGGGCCCCACTTTAAGCCAGAGCTAAGCTCTGTATGGACTTAATTGGTTTAACACATGCAGTTTCTCCGATGCTTCCCTCGGTTCTTTTTCTTTTATGCGACTTCTTAATTTGTAATGTAATTGGGAGGGGGTAAATTGCATTTTTGGTCCAATGAGAATATTTTCAAAGCACTTTTGGTCCCATTGTTTTAAAGTGGTCTTTTTTATGCACTTTTGGTCCAAACCTTTAATTGCACATCCAAAAAACCCCTAACATGTTCATCTATCAACTTCACCACATAAAAGTCACCTAAATATATTTATCTAACACAAAAAGCAACAATGTTTCATCCAAGATAACACAAAAAACCAACATTGTTTACTGTCTAAACACAAAACATAACCTTAATTACAAAATCGCCTGACAAAAAGATGACATATTTTACTATATAACATAATTATATAAGTATTAGTCCGAACCTATGCAGACTCCTTATATTCCCCACTTCCAACATATGCAACAACAATTTATATATACGTCCAATTGATAAACTTACAAGGTGTAGGGGTGATTTTAGTATTCCCACGTCGCAGCGTGTCATTCATCGCTGCGATTTTTGGTGTGAATTCAATGGGAATTTCAGCCGCGATTTTGGGAGAAAAACGAGGATGAAAATTTTCAATTTAGATTTTGGAAGATTGTGTAAGATTTTTTGAATGTTTGCTAGATATAACGTTTCCTAGGGTTCAAGTTGGGATGAGGATTTTTTATTTTTTTTTGCAGAATATTAGTAATCCCGCTATTTTGATGGTAACACATGCATTTACATCTATTAAAAACTAAAGGAATATTAGTTTGGGACCAAAAGTGCTTGAATTGAGATTATTTTGATATGAGAATATTCTCACGGGACCAAAAATGCAATTATCCCAATTGGGAGGAGTACCCCTTGATTTACTCCTATTCAACAAATTTGCATCTTGTTGGCCAAAAATTCTAATCTTTGTCTAGTGCAAATTTTTATATGCATCATCATCATGACAACATTTGGTCAGAAAATAAAGTCAACTAGTTCAAAGTCTTGGACAGGAGGAAAATGAAGAAAAAAAACTAGACCTGTTTTGCACAGCTTATAAGCTCTTTAAAACAGTTTATAAGTTGTTTAAGAATATATAAGCTCCTTAATTTTGTTTGGTAACACAAAATATTTAATATTTTATAAGATTTAAAAAAAAAAATTGAATATCCCAACTTATTTTACAAAAGATATATAAACTCTACCCTCTCTCAAACCATCCCGGCCCAAACCCAGCCCGAATCCAACCCAACCCGGCCCATTGTTTTTATTAAATATATATTTTTGAAAAAATAATTATTTTTTAAAAAAATCATAAAAAAATAAATTTTTATTTGGAAAAAAATTTATATTATATTAAAATTATATTTTTTTAGAAATTATTAAAGAACTTATAAGTTTTACTAATTCAACATTTTTAACAACTTATAAACTACTTAAAAATTATATTTTATAAGCTCTTAAAACAACTTATATAATATTTAAAATAAGTTTAGCCAAACGTGCCCTAAATCTTGTGATAAATGGATCTGCATTGAGAATGAAAGTTTTTGAAAGAAGTAAATTTGCATCCGAGTGAGAATGTGTTGGAAGTTGTCGGTGGATTTCTAAAATGGATGTGAGTTCGTCCCTGCATAGGTACTAGGTAGTCACTGCAATCCCTCCATCTTGAGAAAGCCTTCGAATTTGTTTTTTAAAGTTGCAAGTTGCAACCTTGATGCCTGCACTAGAAATAGCTTCTGCATTCGCACAAAATTAAACCATCTGCTAATTCAGGGCACGCTTGATATGACTTAAGAATTGTAATAGTAATGGGTATCATTGATGGGTCAATCACTAAGAGTTATTGATTGCATTGTTATTGCTTGGTTAGAACATGAATAATAAGTATCATGTGAGGTGGGTTGAGTGAGTAGGGTAATCAATTGCTCACTTTTATTCTCATTATGTATCAAAACTACTAAGCAACATCAATAGAAGTAATTCCCATTACCTACTTCCATTACCCCCAACCAAGCGGACCCTCGAGTCCTGCTCCCGGAGAGGTGGCATTACCATCGTACGAAGCTCCAACCCCCGAAAGAGACGTGTTGGGATAAACACACGAATAGTCAAACAAAGACTAATTCGTATACACAACGGAATGATCAATTATCCCTCTCTTGTGTGAATCTAGTAGGAAACAATACTAAGAATATAATGCACAATAAGAAAAGCAATCACCACACAATAACACGAGCAATTTTAACGTGGAAAACCTCCTCAATGTGAGGAGTAAAAACCACGGGACTGAAGTCCACCCAAAAACTTCACTATGAGCAAAAGTCCAAGTATTACAATCTTCCACAACAGATATTCTACCACAAATGTACCAAGACAATCAATACTTGATAACAACAATGAGATTAGAAAGATCTCACCCAACAAACACCAACTTCTGTTCACTTTTCCCGACGCTCTGAAATTCAGAACCAGATCTTCACCGTCCAGAATAAACCCCAATGTGTCCTGAATGTGCTGTCAAAATTACAGCTCGATCCAACGGTTGGTTTATGAGAAACGACCCTTTTACCTCGACTGCACATAAGTGAATCGCCCAAAAATAGACCTTTTGTTCGCGGCCTATTCCCGTCAATGCAGAGCTCCAAAAACGATCTTCACCGTTCAAAATGTAGCTTGATAGTTCCGAACGTGCTGACAAAGTTTCAGCTCGATCCAACGGTTAGAACTCCGGATATTGCTTCTGCAAGATTTCTGCTCTTGGACTCTCTCAAAAACGTGAATAGTGTTTTGTATCTCTATTTTCTTCTATCTTCCCTCAATGTCTTCTAGGGCAAGATAACACCAAGTATTGGGCCTACTTGGGCTTTACAAGCTTGTTGGTTATTGGGCTTCTCCACATATTTGGAAACTCAACCCAACAAATCTCCCCCTTTCTGATTATGTGGAGAGACTAGTCATTCTGGCTATCACACGACAAACCTCGAGCTTCTCTCTAGGCAATGCTTTCGTCATCATGTCA
This sequence comes from Stenogyne calaminthoides, assembly GCA_037126765.1. NCBI lineage: Eukaryota > Viridiplantae > Streptophyta > Magnoliopsida > Lamiales > Lamiaceae > Stenogyne > Stenogyne calaminthoides. Next base: position 26,142,474 of record JBBCBC010000016.1, read on the forward strand.
GCACCATTATCATTAGTATGAATCTTTTCAAGCTCAAGCAACTTATCATTGATGGCATCTCTCATCCAATGATATCTCACATGAATATGTTTCGATCTTGAATGAAACGCAACATTCTTACTGAGATGGATAACACTTTGACTATCACAAAATACTACGTAACTCTCTTGCTTCAGTCCAATCTCCTCCATAAACCTTTTGAACCATAACACCTCTTTACATGCTTCCGTTGCAGCGATGTACTCTGATTCTGTTGTGGAGAGTGCAACACACTTTTGCAATCTTGATTGCCATGACACAGTGCCACCTGAGAATGTTACCAAGTAGGCTGAAATCGACTTTCTGGTGTCCACATCCGATGCCATATCTGAGTCGGTGTAGCCAACTAACTCGGGCTTCCCACCTCCAAAAGTGAGTCTCAAACTAGATGTACCTCGTAGATATCTCATTATCCACTTCACATCATTCCAATGCTCCTTTCCCGGATTAGACAAATAACGGCTAACAACACCAACTGCATGAGCTATGTCTGGCCTCGTACACACCATTGCATACATCAAACTTCCCACAGCTGAAGCATATGGGACTCTCCTCATTGCTTCATTCTCTTCATCGGTTGACGGACTATGATGAGCACCAAGCTTAAAGTGAGTGGCAAGAGGAGAACTAACCACTTTAGCTTTGCTCATATTGAATCTCTCAAGCACTTTCTCAATGTATTTTTCCTGTGATAAGTGCAGCTTCTTGTTTGCTCTATCTCGGGAGATGTTGATACCAAGAATTTTCTTTGCTGACCTCAAGTCCTTCATGGCAAAGGATTTGCTCAATTGTTTCTTCAACCTCTCAATTCTTGAAACATTTTTGCCAACAATTAATATATCATCAACGTAAAGCATGATGAAATCATCACCCGAGAACCTCTGAACAAATACACAATGATCATAAATGGTCCTTCCGGTAGCCTTGCTCCCCCATAACTGACTCAAATTTCTCATACCACAATCTGGGTGCTTGTTTCAAACCGTAGAGACTTTTCTTCAGTCTGCACACATGGTCTTCTTTTCCCTTCACCTTGAAGCCTTCAGGTTGCACCATGTACATTTCTTTATCTAGCTCACCATGAAGAAAAACGGTTTTGACATCCATCTGCTCAACCTCCAAGTCAAGGCTAGCTGCCAAACCAAGCACAAAACGGATGGAAGACATCTTAACAACCGGAGAGAAAATTTCTTCAAAATCAACCCCCGCTTTCTGGCTGAAACCTTTGACAACCAATCTAGCTTTGAATCGTGGCTTTGAGGTGTGCTCATCTTGTTTTATCCTGTACACCCACTTGTTCTTCAAAGCATTTTCCCCCTTCGGTAGTTTCACCAGATCAAATGTGTCATTTTCATGCAAGGACTTCATCTCATCTTGCATTGCTTCCAACTACTCATTCTTGTGTGCACCTTGAACTTCTTCTCCATAGCATTCAGGCTCTCCCCCGTCGGTCAAGAGCACATACTGATCAGGAGGATACAACCTAGAAGGTACATGAGCTCTGCTGGTTCTTCTAGGTGGTTCTTGAACCTCCGGTTCTGGAACTTCAGGTGGTTGTGGCTGGTCGACGTCCTCTCCTTCTTGTAAGTGACCATCATCATTACCAAAATCAGGCTGGTCCTGATTCCCCTCTTCAGCTTCTACTGGACCTTCACTATGAGGAACTATTTCCAAATCAATCAAGTCACCACTGAGTGTAGAAACTGATTTATCCACCTTCTCGATATCTCTTATGGTTTGATCCTCAACAAACACAGCATCTCGACTTCGGACAAGCTTCTTCTCCACAGGATCATAGAATCTATAACCGAACTCATCTTGGCCATAACCAAGAAACACACACTGTCGAGTCTTCACGTCCAGTTTAAACCTTTCATCTTTGGGAATATGCACAAATGCTTTACATCCAAAGACCCACAAATGATTATAGGAAACATCTTTTCCCGACCAAACATCAAACATCTCTAAAGGAACACATGGAGTAAGATTTATGACATGTACAACAGTACTAAGAGCCTCACCCCAAAATGATGTAGACAATCCTGCTTCTAATAGCAGACATCTTACTCTCTCGACCAATGTTCTGTTCATCCTTTCTGCAAGCCCATTCAACTAAGGAGTCTTTGGAGGAGTCTTTTGATGTCGGATACCTTGTTGCTTGCAATACTCATCAAAAAGACCAATGTACTTTCCTCCATTATCCGATCTGATGCATTTCAGCTTCTTCCCAGTTTGCCTCTCTACTAAGGCATGAAACTGCTTGAACACATCGAGCACTTGATCTTTCGTCTTCAATGTGTAGATCCAGGTCTTTCTTGAGTGATCATCTATAAAATTCACAAAATATAAAGCACCACCAAGAGTTCTTATTTTCATAGGGCCACAAACATCAGAATAAATTAAATCAAGAATACCTGATGCTCTGGAAGGAGTTGAGGTCTTGAAAGCAACTCGGGTTTGCTTTCCTGCCAAACAGTGAGAGCACTTCTTCAAAGATGCATTCTTCAAGTCTGGAATGAGATTTCCCTTCTCCAAAATCATCAATCCCTTCTCACTGACGTGGCTGAGTCTGCTATGCCACAACTCGATTATCCCCTCATTCTCAACTGCATTTATAGAGCGATCAAGTAGCTTTGCTTGCAACAAGTCCAATGAGGAATGTTTCTGGCCTCTAGCAACAACCAAAGAACCTCTTGTGAGCTTCCACTGACCATCAAAGAACAAACTGCAGAAACCTTCATCATCAAGTTTCCCAACGGATATCAAGTTCAACTTAAGATCAGGCACATGCTTCACATTTTTCAAAACTAGTGTAGCACCATTACTAGTCTGCAAACATACATCGCCAAAGCCAATGACTTTAGCTAAGCCATCATCACCCATCCTAACATTTTCATAGTCACCTAATATGTAGATGTTGGGGTTATACTGAAAAGTATGCTTTTACTTTGTATAACCAAACTGAAGTTTCTTATTTATTCACTGAAATAAATTATTTAATCACCGTTGCATTAAAGATGAATGAATGTTATATATGTTTATTGCAAACCCGTTCGATAAGACAGTACGTATTACGTTGTAGTTAATTTGGTGATGCCCGATCACTGAAGATCAAACTAACAACCCTCGTAATTAAGTAGCTATTCACAACCCAGATGAAAATGAACGAACCATCATGAACGGTTGAAGTGTGAGACCCAGATTGACCTGTCTTGACCAAGGGATCACACTAGTGCATTTAGGTGCGCTGAATGAGGACCTACAGGAGGACAAATTCTTCGGTACTGAATATACAAGAATTAGACCTCAGTGGTGCGTTGTTTCTTAATCTCCGTCACTTAAATAGGATCGTGTGAAATTAATAACTATTACTTTGACTTATGATGGGAAGAGAGTCAATGCAATTCGATACCTTATATCTTGGGCAATATTATTAATTACATGACGATTGCTGACATTTAATACGGAGAATCGCGTGCAAGTACGTCTTGCTTGATTTGTCCCATTGGTGGGCTCATATCCTTTATCATGCTAAATCTTGCAAGTGGAAATTTATTTCCGGCATGAATAATAATGTTGAGCTGTCTTTACTCCAAGGACAAAGATATTAATTAATATAAAGCTTGTTCAGTGGCTTAATTAATTAATGGACTAAGATAATCTTAAACGCGAAAAATAATGACCGGGAGCCATGTTATATGTGAAATCGTAATATGGGTTAAGATGGATAGTTCAATATTAATTTTATAGTGGAGTAAATTAATATTAATGGACTTGAATAATATTTGGCCCAAAATATTAGAGCTTCATAGTCCATTGGAGGTCCAATCTTAATTCTCCTAAAGGCCCCCCAAAATAGCCCAAAATAAAGTCCAATTAATGAGAGAGAGAAAAAATATTCTTGCCTAATTTCCAATTGAAATTTTCGAAAATATTGTCTATTAAAGGAAGAAAAGACTGTCTTGATATTCTTGTGATATTTTATGGAAAGAGATAATTATTTTAGGAATACATAATTATCCCATAAATTCAAGAAGTCAAATCTTGACTCCTTTATTAGTGTATTTTTCGAAAATATAGGTAGAAGAGGGGAAAGAGATTTTTATGGAAAATTTAATTAAGGAGAAAAGAATATAGGAGATATATTCAAGATTTCTTGAAGACCAAGAAAAGATTTTCTTCCTTATTTTCCTAGCCCTATTTTTCGCCCCCCTCCTCCCTATTTATAGGGGATGAACTCTTCATTCCCAAGTGCAATTCCATGTGTTGGAAATATTAGAAATCCACAAAGGTGGTAGCAAAATATTTATTTTTCTCTCCCAATAAAATCGTTCGTTGAAATCTTCCCACCGGATAGCGATCGTGGACTTTGGAGATATATTTGGAAAGACTCTTGGGTTGATTCATCCGTTTGATTCTTCAAGAGGTTAGTAATTCCGTAACTCCTAGTTCCGCATGTTTAGGATTTACGTGAATTATGTGTACGCATGTTGTTTATTGTTATGTTGAATTGATTTAAGATTAATTCATGTTAGTAATTAACTGTTTAATTTAAATATGTATTTAAATAATCATCTCGAATAGATCCGGTCAACCCCAATTTTCCCAACAACTGGTATCAGAGCTCTGGTTTCGAGCTCTGATTTTTTAAATTGTTATTTAAATTGTTGGACATTAAATTGAAATTGGATAGTGGAATTGCTAGATCTGTTTTGCAGGTATCCAATTGTCATGGTATTTAATGTGTTTTATTTTCATGCGTATGAATGAATGGTTTTTAATTCGACTCGTTCGGATTTGTTTTTCTCTTGAGAAAATCCACGAGTAGATTAGGCTATTTGATTTGTTCAATGTAATAGACTAGTCTAGATTTAAGGTATTTATTTTTCGATAAATAAATTATAACCTGATCGGAGACGAAGACGAAGGCGAGTTAAAGACGGATCCGGAACCGTACGTGGGCGACGTGCACCGCGCGAAATGTGCCAAGGGAGGCACACGCTAACGCAACGACGCCAAGACGAACCTTAAACTAGGCTCCTAGGCGGGATTGGCCCCCGAGGCGATATGACCCGGGTATGACGAGGCGAGGCCAAGGAGTCCAAGGCGTGCCGAAGCCGCCAAGGCCTGCCGAGGCTACGAGGAGCCGATAGATGATCTTGGCGATCTTGGCTGCGCCTAAGCGTATGGGCGATCGCCCGCCCAAATGTCGGCGGATCTGCGGCGTGCATCCCCGGCCGCGGAAATGCTGACATGGCGTTTTCAAGACGGAGTTCTTTTCGAGACGAACGAGTGGGAGAAATTCAAGACGGAGTTTCTTCAAAATCAAGCCAAAGAAAATCAAATCATGACAGTTGGATAATATGTGCCCAATGTGTTTATTTTCTGCTTTGCTTGATTTATTTCTATTGTATTTTCTTGTGCTTTATTTAATTTGTTTAAATGTGTTTGCATGAGAATTGCTCAACGAAAAATTTCAAATTCAAAAAATTACTAAGTATGTTTTGATGATTAATTTGTTTTGACACAAATTAATTTTGACCTCCATGATTTATTTATTTGTGAAATCTTTTGGAGAAATTCCCCTACGGGACGGTCAAAAGATAGCTTTCACATGAATAAATTCCCAAAAGGATGATTGTTAATTATTATTAGTGGCGACGATGACCCTCCAACGAGGCTCGATCAAAGCGAAGTAATAATTTTGTATTTAATCATGGTTATTACTTAGGTATAAATTGATATTTATATACTTCTCCGAAGTCCCTGTCAATTTTATATTGGTCAAGTGGGAGCCGACTATTAATTTTTTTAATTAAAAGTTTGTAACTGTTCTTGTTTGTAACCTGCTTGAATGTGATTTAAATGATGACCCTCCCACGAGACTCATTTAAATATGTTTTGAGATGTTGGCTGATGCATGCTCATATTTTTTTGAGATTTTAATATGAATCATGTGATCGAATTGTGTGATTTAATTTTGTGTTGATCTGGATATTGATACAAAATATATGTTTATTTCAGTTCATCATGTCGCAACCTTTTAATCCACTGTTCAATATACTGAAAGATAACCTCCTCACTGGAGAAAACTTTGTTGATTGGTATCGAAAACTCACTATTGTCCTCACTGCACAAAGCCATAACTGGGTTCTTACTACACCCAAACCAGAAAAGCCATCTGACGAGTCAACCAAAGCGGTTAAGAAAGAATATGATAACTGGGAGCGTTCTAACGAAATGGCGGAGTGTACCATCTTGGCTTCAATGTCAGATGTGTTGCAACACCAACACCAAAACGTTGAGACCGCTGCGGAAATCATGGTTAATCTTAAAGCGATGTTTCAACATTAGAACCGTGTGGCTCGGCAGATCACCATGAGAGACATGCTCTCTATGAAAATGGTGGAGGGAACACCCGTAAGGGAACATGTTCTCCAGATGATGGCTCACCTCAACAAACTCGAGGTGCTTGAAGCTGAATATGACATCGAGACCCAGATCGATTTCATACTCCATTCCCTGCCCAAGAGCTTTGAACAGTTCATGCTGAATTATCAAATGAATAATCAAAATTTCACTTTGCCTGATTTGTTGCAAGCTCTTGTCTCGGTTGAAGGAAGTTTAGGAGAGAGCAGTCAAGCCTTAGCGGCAGTTGGACCGTCCTCTTCTTCTAGGCCAAACGGAGGCAAGAGGAAGAGGAAGCCCAAAAGCGAAAGCCAAGCTAACTCGAGTGTTGCCAAAGATAAAGGAAAGGTGAAGAGGGATGGTGGAGCAAAGAATCCGGCTAAGGGGAAGTGCTTCAACTGCGGTGAAAAGGGACATTGGAGGTCGGCCTGTTCCAAACCCAAAAGGAATGGAAAGAAAGGTAATTCACACTCGCAAGTTGTTGAAACTTATTTGACGGAGTATGCTACCCATTCGTGGGTATTGGATACGGGATCCACTGATCATGTATGTTTCACATTGCAGGGTTTCAAACAGACCCGACGACTAAGTGAGAGTGAGATCCTCATCACGCTAGGCGATGCACGAGAGTAGCAGCTGAAGCAGTGGGAGAAGTGCACCTGTCTTTTGGAGATAAGACGTTAATTTTAAGAGATGTTCTTTATGTTCCTGTTTTTTGGAAAAACCTTATTTATATTTCTAAATTGTTTATCGATGGATATTCTGTTTGTTTTAATAAAGATGTTACTGTTTTTCGTAACGATGTGATTATCTATCATGGAACTTTGAGGAACAATCTCTATATTATTAACTGTGCACATCACTCACAAAATGCATCCTATAACACATCTACTATTTCTTGTAAACGAAAGCGCTCGGCTGACGTGAACGAGACACTTCTTTGGCACCTAAGATTAGGTCATATTAACCCGAAAATGATTCAAAGGTTGGTGACAGATGGTTCTTTGGGGTCTCTCCAAATTGAGCCATTTCTGACTTGTGAATCGTGCTTGGAAGGTAAAATGACCAAGAGGGAATTTGGAGCCAAGGGGCTTAGAGCTAAAGAAGTGTTAGAAATCGTTCACACCGATGTGTGTGGTCCAATGCAAATCAAAGCTAGAGGTGGCTTCGAGTATTTCGTTACTTTTATCGATGATTACTCACGCTACAGATACATTTTCCTAATGAAGCATAAATCTGAGACCTTTGATAAATTCAAAGAATTTAAGGCTCAAGCAGAGAATCATAAGGAAAAAAGTATCAAGTTTCTACGATCTGATCGTGGAGGCGAATACCTCAGCGATGAATTTCTGAACTACCTATCGGAAGTGGGGATTGCATCCCAGTTGACTGCACCCGGTACCCCTCAACAAAATGGGGTTGCAGAACGAAGGAATAGAACGCTTTTAGAAATTGTAAGGTCAATGATGAGTTATGCGGATTTACCAAAATCGTTCTGGGGTTACGTATTAGAAACAACGGCTTATATTCTGAACCTAGTGCTATCCAAATCGGTACCTAAAACTCCGAGAGAACTGTGGACGGGGTGCAAGCCCAGTTTCGGACACATCAAGATCTGGAGGTGTCCTTCATACGTGCTAGACAAGGAAGCTGATAAATTGGATGCACGTTCAGAATTAAGGATGTTCATAGGGTACCCCGAAGGAACTAAAGGATGCATGTTCTATGGTCCCGAAGATCAAAAGGTGGTAATCAGTACTCACTTTAGATTTTTGGAAGAAGACTATATGAACAGTCGAAAACCTAGAAGTGAAATTACCTTAGAAGAACTTAGGGGGCCAACTCTATTACCAACTGTACAAAATGATATACCAAATGTCACTCCTACACAACCGGAACCTCGTCGTAGTGGGAGGGTTATCAGACAACCCGAGAGATTCTTGGGGATCGGAGAGTCTTCGGACTTGATCTCCGCAGAAGAGTCAGATCCATGGTCCTACAACGAGGCGATCCAAGACAAAGATGCTCAATCTTGGCAAACAACAATGGAAGCCGAGATGGGTTCAATGGATCACAACAAGGTGTGGGAGCTAGTCGAACCACTTGATGGGGTAAAACCCATCGGATGCAAGTGGGTATACAAGAGAAAAAGGGGACCGGACGGAAGGGTTGAAACCTTCAAAGCAAGACTTGTGGCGAAAGGGTACACTCAGAAAGAAGGGATCGATTATGAGGAAACCTTTTCGCCCGTAGCCATGCTCAAGTCCATCCGCATTCTCTTGTCGATTGCTGCGCATCTAGATTTTGAGATCTGGCAAATGGACGTCAAGACAACTTTCCTAAATGGAAATCTTGACGAAGAAATCTATATGCAACAACCTGAAGGCTTCATCGAAAAAGGCCAAGAGCATCTGGTTTGCAAGCTCAGGAAGTCCATTTATGGACTGAAGCAAGCATTCCGAGCTTGGAATCAGTGTTTTGATCAAGTTATAAAATCCTACGGATTCGATCAAAATGAATTTGAAAGTTGTGTCTATAAAAAGCGTGATGGAACTGCATTGGTATTTTTGGTACTATACGTGGACGACATTCTGCTCATCGGAAATGATTTAAAGGTGTTATCAGACGTAAGGGCATGGCTGTCAAAATAGTTTGATATAAAGGACTTAGGGGAAGCAGGTCACATCCTAGGGATCAAGATCATTCGAGATCGCAGGAAAAGAATGATCAGGATTTCGCAAGCCTCATACATAGATACTATTTTGAAGCGCTTCAGCATGTAAGATTCCAAGAAAGGTTTTGTGCCCTACAGACACGGAATCCATCTATCCAAAGAGATGTGTCCCAAGACACAGAAGGAGATAGATGACATGAAGGGCATCCCTTATGCTTCGGCTGTGGGAAGCCTCATGTATGCAATGTCAGGTGCGAGACCGGATATATTCCGCTTTGTCGTAGGCATGGTGGCAAGATATCAAAGCAACCTCGAAAGAGCATTGATCAAGGTAGAAAGAACATTCTGGCACCGAAAAGGACACGAGACGAAATGGGGAGGAGCCATGTTATGGAGAAGCGTTAAGCAGAAATGCATCGTTGATTCTACCATGGAAGCCGAGTGCGTCGCCGCCAGAAAGCGAAGAAGGAAGCGGTTTGACTCAAGAACTTCCCGGTGGACTTGGCGTGGTCCCGAATTTGCCCGTAAAAATCACGGCTCATCGTGATAACGCCGAGCGATTCGCAAATTCAAGGGAACCGAGAGCCCACAAAGCCAAAGAAACACATTGAAAGAAAATACCATCTCATACGAGAAATCGTTAAGAGAGAGACATTGAGGTGACTAAGATTGCATCGGAAGACAACCCAGCGATCCATTCACAAAGGGTCCGCCTCGAGTACATTCGAGAGATATGTGGAAGGAATGAGTGTCGGCGGACGTTGTCAATCTGCTTTGAGTATAAGTGGGAGAAATATTATTAGGTTAGGTGTGGGGTGACATTAGATGTCACATAGAACACGAGACATCTTTGAGTATACTTAAAAGCGGACTTTGAGTATAAGTGGGAGATTGTTGGGGTTATCTTGAAAAGTATGCTTTTTTACTTTGTATAACCAAACCAAGTTTCTTATTTATTCATCAAAATAAATTATTTAATCACCGTTGCATTAAATATGAATGAATGTTATATATGTTTATTGCAAACCCGTTCGATAAGACAGTACGTATTACGTTGTAGTTAATTTGGTGATACCCGATCACTGAAGATCAAAGTAACAACCCTCGTAATTAAGTACAAATTCACAACCCAGATGGAAATGAACGAACCATCATGAACGGTTGAAGTGTGAGACCCAGATTGGTCTGTCTTGACCAAGAGATCACACTAGTGCATTTAGGTCTTGTTGAATGAGGACCTCTGAGGAGGACAAATTCTTGATGCATCAATATACAAGAATTAGACCTCAGTGGTACGTTGTTTCTTAATCTCCGCCACTTAAATAGGATCGTGTGAAATTAATAACTATGGCTTTGACTTATGATGGGAAAAGAGTCAATGCGATTCGATACCTTATATCTTGGGCAATATTATTAATTACATGACGATTGCTGACATTTAATACGGAGAATCGCGTGCAAGTACGTCTTGCTTGATTTGTCCCCTTGGTGGGCTCATATCCTTTATCATGCCAAATCTTGCAAGTGAAAATTTATTTCCGGCATGGATAATAATGTTGAGTTGTCTTTATTCCAAGGATAAAGATATTAATTAATATAAAGCTTGTTCAGTGGCTTAATTAATTAATGGACTAAGATAATCTTAAACGCGGAAAATAATGGCCGGGAGCCATGTTATATGTGAAATCGTAATATGGGTTAAGATGGATAGTTCAATATTAATTTTATAGTGGAGTAAATTAATATTAATGGACTTGAATAATATTTGGCCCAAAATATTAGAGCTTCATAGTCCATTGGAGGTCCAATCTTAATTCTCCTAAAGGCCCCCAAATAGCCCAAAATAAAAATAATGGTCGGGAGCCATGTTATATGTGAAATCGTAATATGGGTTAAGATGGATAGTTCAATATTAATTTTATAGTGGAGTAAATTAATATTAATGGACTTGAATAATATTTGGCCCAAAATATTAGAGCTTCATAGTCCATTGGAGGTCCAATCTTAATTCTCCTAAAGGCCCCCAAATAGCCCAAAATAAAAATAAAATATGGTTATGAAATATGTGAATATGGGTTAAGATGGATAGTTCAATATTAATTTTATAGTGGAGTAAATTAATATTAATGGACTTGAATAATATTTGGCCCAAAATATTAGAGCTTCATAGTCCATTGGAGGTCCAATTTTAATTCTCCTAAAGGCCCCCCAAATAGCCCAAAATAAAGTCCAATTAATGAGAGAGAGAAAAAATATTCTTGCCTAATTTCCAATTGAAATTTTCGAAAATATTGTCTATTAAAGGAAGAAAAAATTGTCTTGATTTTCTTGTAGATATTTTATGGAAAGAGATAATTATTGTAGGAATACATAATTATCCCATAAATTCAAGAAGTCAAATCTTGACTCCTTTATTAGTGTATTTTTCGAAAATATAGGTAGAAGAGGGGAAAGAGATTTTTATGGAAAATTTAATTAAGGAGAAAAGAATATAGGAGATATATTCAAGATTTCTTGGAGACCAAGAAAAGATTTTCTTTCTTATTTTCCTAGCCATATTTTTTCCCCCATCCTCCCTATTTATAGGGGATGAACTCTTCATTCCCAAGTGCAATTCCATGTGTTGGAAATATTAGAAATCCACAAAGGTGGTAGCAAAATATTTATCTTTCTCTCCCATTAAAATCGTTCGTTGAAATCTTCCCACCGAATAGCGATCGTGGACTTTGGGGATATATTTGGGAAGGCTCTTGGGTTGATTCATCCGTTTGATTCTTCAAGAGGTTAGTAATTTAGTAACTCCTAGTTCCGCATGTTTAGGATTTACGTGAATTATATGTACGCATGTTGTTTATTATTATGTTGAATTGATTTATGATTAATTCATGTTAGTAATTAACTGTTTAATTTAAATATGTATTTAAATAATCATCTCGAATAGATCCGGGCAACCCCAATTTTCCCAACAGTAGGATGTGAACATATCTCTCCGAGATGTGGCATGTATGGATGCACCACTATCAACCACCCAACTACTCTCACGATGTGCAAGATTAACAACTTCATAGTCACAAAAGATAAGAAAGTCACTTGTTGCAGCGGACACTCGATCGTCATCTTTCGCTTCTTCATTCTTCTTTTCTTTTCCTTTAAATTTCTTGTCATCTTGCTTGGGTTTTCTGCAATGCTTCGCTATGTGTCCCTTAATGCCACAGTTCCAACAGGCAATCTTGTTATATCTGTTGGATTTGCTCCTGCCCTTTTGTTTGTCTTTTGGACCTCTACTTTTACTTCTCCCCCTCTTCTCTGTGACCAAAACCTCTGATTGCTGAAAAGAGCCCTACGATTTTCTTCTCATTTTCTCATTCAAAACGCTGCCCTTAACTAAATCCATGGTAATGGTACCTCGGGGGCTGAATTTGACAAAGATGTCCTGAAAGTCTCCCACGAATCCGGCAATGTACCAAGAAGCCATAAGCTCTGTACTTCATCTTCAAACTTGATATTCATTCCTGACAATTGATTAATGATGCTCTGAAATGAATTCAAGTGATCAGTCATAGGAGTGCCATCTTTGAATTTCAAATTCATCAACTGCTTGATTAGAAACAACTTATTGTTCCCGGTTTTTCTAGCATACAATTGCTCCAACTTTTCCCATAATGACCGTGCATTTGTTTCTCCACTAACATGGTTCAACACATTATCATCCACCTACTGCCTAATGTAACCACACACTTGACGATGCATTATATTGCACTCAGCATCTGTTTTACCATCGGGCTTGTTGGTTTCAAATACAGGTAGATAAAAATCTTTCACGTATAGAAGATCCTCCATCTTTCCTTTCCATACAAGATAATTTGAACCATTGAGATTCACCATTCTAGTAGTATTGGTTTCCATATTCACCACAAGGCACAGAGCAGAAACCCACTCTGATACCACTTTGTTGGGATAAACATACGAATAATCAAACAAAGACTAATTCGTATACGCAACGGAATGATCAATTATCCCTCTCTTGTGTGAATCTAGTAGGAAACAATACTAAGAACATAATGCACAATAAGAAAAGCAATCACCACACAATAAGACGAGCAATTTTAATGTGGAAAACCTCATCAATGTGAGGAGTAAAAACCACGGGACCGAAGTCCACACAAAAACTTCACTATGAGCAAAAGTTCAAGTATTACAATCTGCCACAACAGATATTCTACCACAAATGTACCAAGACAATCAATACTTGATAACAACAATAAGATTAGAAAGATCTCACCCAACAAACACCAACTTCTGTTGACTGTTACCAATGTTCGGAACCTCAGAACCCGATCTCCACCGTCCAGAATCAACCCAAATTTGTTCTGAACGTGATGTCCAAATTACAGTTCGATCCAACGGTTGGTTTGTGAGAACGACCCTTTTACCTCAACTGCACAGAAGTGAATCGCCCAAAAATAGACCTTCTGTTCGCGGCCTATTACCGTCAATAAAGAGCTCCAAATTCGATCTCCACTGTTCAGAATATATCTTGACTAGTTCCGAACGTGCTGACAAAGTTTCAGCTCGATCCAACGGTTAGAACTCCGGATATTGCTTCTGCAAGATTTCTCCTCTTTGACTCTCTCAAAAACGTGAATAGTGTTTTTGTCTCTCTATTTTCTTCTATCTTCCATCAATGTCTTCTAGGGCAAGATAACACCAAGTATTGAGCCTACTTGGGCTTTACAAACTTGTTGGCTATTGGGCTTCTCCACATATTTGGAAACCCAACCCAACAAGACAGGGCATCGAAGGAATAAAAACGGCCTTACCCATCGATGGACAAAACGGTTGTTCGTCGGCGATTATAAGTTATTCACCGGAAGATTTAGAGGAGAATGTGAGAAGAAAAGTGTTAGGATTTTACCATAGAGAATGCTTGAACACTGGAGTGGCCAGAATTGCATAAATGATCAGAAATTTCAAAGGGTCTTGAGCGTGAAAGAGGAAAAAGAAGAATGGAGCCGAAGGAGAAGTTTTATAGCGGAAAACCGGGGGTAAGTCCAATAATTTTGAAAATTAAAACAGGGGTAAAAATGAAATTAAATCAAAGAATGTCAGTGAGTGTGCGCATTTTCTCAGTCTCAATGGTCCAGGAACAGCGCGTGCAGCGCACACGTCATCATTACAACCACTCATTACGTAATCATGCGTTTGCTCGAGGCACCGAATAAGAAAATCAAAGTGACATGAATGACAGCCGTGTGCATGCGGATGATCCAATTTTATCCAAGACAGCTTAAGGAGCAAACTCATGCAACTCGCTATTCAACACAACTCGAATAACAACCTGGAGACAATTGTTGTACCCTGTGTGCAACAATTACGACATGTGTGTATTTTCACAAGGCATTGCAGGGCGATCTTGGGGATAAAGGCTACTTCGCCATAGGGCGACTTCAGGGGCAAGAGAGCCCTCAAAGTATAAGGGTAGCAGGCGACTTGGAGGCGAGCTCTCCCGCAAGGCAACGCGGAAAGAACTCGCCTCACTAAATAAGGTTAAGGTTAACATCAATCTGAAAGAATGCAAAGAAGATGAGTGTGGAAACAACAACCAAGGAGCGAAATTCGTGGCGTTTGTTCAGAGAATCTCGATAGATCTTGATATCTAGGGTTTATTGCACGACCCATTAGGGTTTGTGAACCACGATTGTAATCTAATAAATATTGGTTAACCCCAAGAGTTAAAGGATTCGAAATCACTAATACAAAAAGCCTTAAGAGTTTATACTTCAGTGTGTTCTTTACGTTCTTGTTCTTAGATTTATTATTCGTTTGTTGCCCTAGACGTAATTTCTAGGTAACAACACCATTGCACCTATGAATTTATACCATGACTCTTAATGAACTAATGCTTATAACATTTAATTTTATGGTAACAATTTATAAATGTAATGATATCAATTGATAAGTGTTATAATATTAATTTATAAATCTAATAGTATAAATTTTATACTATAAACAAGTTTCGCGGGAAACCTTCCATAATAATTTCTAAAATTATATAGGTCTTGTGTTTTAGTTGCTCAAAATCTACAAATGGATATTCTTATTTAATTTTCACATTTCATAAATGACAAAAAATAACTTTACCCTCTCAAACAAATCCCTTACAAATATTTTTATATTACATCTCATGTCAGTACGCCACTAATAAAATACCAAATTACCCACTGAAAAATAATTCCACTCTTCTTAATAGTTAATATTAATAAAGATTTTTTTTGTTAAAACCGTTGTTATTTTAACTTGAGCAATCAAAATGAAGAAGTATATTATTAAACTTTCATAATTTTTCTAACTTTTTTAATGATATCGAAATACAGTATTAATAATTAATATGCATCCATCTTTATCCGGGCCACTAACAATTCAACAACTGTTTCTAGACCCAATATCGTCTTTTAACTTAGCCCACTTGCTTTGAACTTTGAATTGACGACAAGAACCTGATGCTTTTCCGCTGTTCAAAGTTTAGATTCTAGAACAAAAAAAAGTCGACCCCTCTCTTCATCAAATTTACCACAACAATCTCAAGCTTTTACATCTTCAACAAATTCTGGAAACTAATCAGCCCCAGATTATTCTCTCTTAACTTTTGCCGATAAGTAAGTTCTTTGCGAATTTTCTGCATCTTGTGCTTCTTGTTTTTTATGGTGTTATATTGGTAATTGTATCTATTTGAGCTATAGATGGGGGCGATTAAGTTCATAACTTGAATCAATTAGGGAAGTTCTGCTAAATTTTGTCTGTTCTTATTTGCTATATAATTTTGGGTTAAGTTGTTGTTATTGAATTCTTTTCGATTTTGTAACCTTGATATTCCGTCACTATGGTTCTAGATTTAATGCTCTTGCTATGAATTCGGACATTTTTCTTGGTTGATTTTGGGGGGTTTAATTTTAACTTTTAATGACTGCTGTGAAGTTTTAATGACTTAACTTGGTTGAATGGCGTTGCTGCCCCAATTTTACAGCTCTCTGGTATTTGATTGCCCCAGTCAAAAGGGAAGGACAATTGAGAATGATTTGGTGGCGCTCTTAGTTTTTTTTTCAGAAGAAATCACAGAAACAAAACATGGTTTCAACTGATAATGGTAAGAACAGTGAGGTATGTGAGGAATCTATTGTTGGTAAAGTCAACAATCACACCGCTCTTAGCATCTCGACATCACAAAGGGGTCTTATAACCGATAATTCTTCAGAAAAAGAGTTCAATGGCGGTGCTTCTCCTCTTTCCAAAAGGCTAAGGTTCCTTCAATTCGGCAATTTAGCTTCACCATCTGCACAATTCTATCGAATCGCAGAGGAGAGGGACAAGGTTTCACGCACCGTACCTTCTTCCAGCAGTCTTCATATCCGCGAGCGGTTTAATAGGATGTTTTCTCGCAAAATTGACTGGAATAGCCTTTGGAGAATGTGCAAAGAATGGATAAGAGACCCCATGAACATGGCTCTTTTTGTCTGGATCGTAGTTGTTGCTATTTCAGGAGCTATCTTATTTATGGTAATGATTGGAATGTTAAATCATGCCCTCCCAAAGAAGTCACAAAGGGATGCTTGGTTTGAAGTCAATAATCAGATTCTCAATGCTTTATTCACTCTCATGTGTTTATACCAACACCCTAAACGAATATACCACTTCGCTCTTCTAATGAAATGGAGATCAGAAGATGTGCTGAAGCTTCGTAAAATTTACTGCAAAAACGGAGCCTATAAACCCCACGAGTGGGCCCACATGATGGTGGTTGTGGTTTTACTCAATGTAAATTGTTTTGCTCAATATGCGTTATGTGGCCTTAACTTAGGGTACAAGAGGTCTGATCGACCTCCTATAGGGGTGGGAATATGTATATCTGTCGCAATTGGTGCCCCTGCAGTTGCTGGAGTTTACACTATGCTTAGCCCTCTTGGGAAAGATTACGAAACGGAGAGCGACGAAGAAGCACAAATTCGACCTACCACGGAGGGTAGTACTAGTAGTGCAATTAGGAACGATCAATCTAGGAGACAATCATTCGAAAAGACATTCTCATTTGCGATAAGAGATCAAGAAACATCTGTCCAGACCCCTCCAAGTTGGAGCGGAGGGATTCTTGATTTCTGGGACGATATTTCTTTAGCTTATCTTTCACTATTTTGTAGCTTCTGCGTTTTTGGGTGGAACATGGAGAGACTCGGGCTCGGGAACATGTATGTCCATATAGCAACTTTTCTTCTATTTTGTATGGCTCCCTTTTGGATATTCAATCTGGCTGCTGTTAATATCGATAATGAGACTGTTAGGGAGGCTTTAGGTATAACCGGGATTTTCTTATGTGTCTTTGGTTTACTCTATGGTGGATTTTGGAGAATTCAAATGAGGAAGAAATTTAATTTGCCTGCATACAAATTCTGCTGTGGTAAACCGGCTGTGAGTGATTGTGCTATGTGGCTTTTCTGCTGTTGGTGCTCTCTAGCTCAGGAGGTTAGAACGGGGAATTCATATGATATCGTGGAGAACAAGTTTCATCAGAAAAATCCCGTTATTCCACCATTAAATCGTGAAGATGGTGAATTTGAGTTCAGATCTCATCCCGGTTCTCCTTTTGGGAACAGCCCGTCGCCTTCCCGTAACACGTACAGCAGTCCAGGAAGGCAGCTGGCTTTAATTGAGGAAGAATCTTCTAAAAGAGTTAAAGATGAAACGATGAAACCACCAAGTCCTTTAGTAATTCGACGAGATGAGGCTTAGGTCAAAGGTAATTTTGAATTGTTATTTTGCTTTGTGATTTGAATGCCACTCCCGCGATTGCTTTGTTGTAGATTTTAAACAATGTAATTACTTCATTATTGTGTTGTGTATACACTTGTGAGTTATGCTTGTTGCTGTTTGCTTCTTTTATTCCCGAGTTCATGTTTGATTTCGTTATGGCACAGATTAAACAATGTAATAGATAAAACAGTTTATTGTAAAAACAGAGATACATTAAAGATTGTAAACAATGATATTTGCAAAGGTGTTGATCTCCAAATTCAGTTTTCCAACCAAAATATAAATTTCAAATTTGAGTTGTAACATATCTCATAAGAAGTTTTGTTTCAATGTTTCTACCTTTCATCGGTCCCCAATAAATGCACTGTGTTGTTCCACCACCAAAAAAACCCACCTCTAATCCTACCAACCGAGAGGTACATCTGTAATCGATCCTGAATTGCCGAAAGACGACATCAGGGCCATGCGCATGAAGATCGATTGAAAGCATCGTTCATTCCAGGATTAAAAAGGTGGGATTCACCCAATGAGAAAACTGGTTCAGAATTTAAAAGATTGATTAAAAAAAATTATGGTGTGCACAACTTTTTACGCTCGTGCAGAGTATTTTATGGATGTTCAATTTTTTTTTTTTTTACGGATATGTAGATTTGTGAGGTGTGTAAAATTTTAAATAAAACGATAGATTATTAAAAAAATATGGGTGTACATAATTTTTTATAGGTGTATAAAATTGTTTTTTTACGAGTGTGTAAAATTTTTAAATAAATGGAGAGATGATTAAAAAAAATTGGGGTGCACAAGAATTTTTTTATTAATATTAAAAAAATCAATTAAATAAAATTACAGTTAATTAAAAAAATTATTAAAATTTTAAATCTGAAATAATGCAAATTTTTTGGCTAATATTTTATTTCTGAAAAAAAATAAAATAAGAGGACAGATAAAAAAAATCCAGTAAAATTTTAAATTCAAAATTTACATATTATTTTATACATAAGGTAAGTTTAGACATTTTGGTTCAATTTTAGCACCTTAGAGTAAGGAGTAAAAAATAGTGGACCTTAGAGTAAAAGTGTTTTATAAATGACACCTAATAGTAATTACCCCATGTTTTTACATACTCCTTCCGTCCAACAATAATAGACAAAGTTGTCATTTTGGATGCTTTATATAGACTTATTTTTCATTCTAATGAGTATTATTAATTTTTTCCCTACGGTGTCCCTATTTAATTCCAGAAAGAGCTTTTATTTAGTTTCATTTCATAATTTTATAATCAATAAGGATAAGAGTGAAAGTCTAATATGAATTAATGAGTTATGAATTTAAATGTACATTAATCTGTGTCTGAAAAGAATTTTATCTTATAATTGGATGGATGGAGGGAATATTTTTTTATTGGATTGGGTAATTTTACCCGCTAATAGATGTAGCATTCTTCTTTCACAGAGATGCAAAGTCTTAAGTGGGACTTTCTCATTTTTTGTGAGGTGGCGCAACCAATTATCCAACTAAAATAATAATTTCAAAGTCGGGTGAGAGTTGATACTTAATACGAAATTATTATCAACACTATTAAACAATTTTTATGTGAGCTGGTCTCCCATAAACAAACTTCATAGTATGAAATTAGGTTATTTGACTCATTTTAACATATTATTTCAATGCATTAAACTTGATCTATGTTCACATGTTCATAAATTAAAAATTAATTTTATAGCATGAAACTTATTCATCCTAGAGCTGACCTTTTTTGGTAGGAATGTGGAAGTTCAAGGAGTGAATAATGGAGTTATATATATCCTGTAATTTAATAAGTTTGAGTTTGGTAGGTTAAATTGAGCAAGTTGTATACACAAACTTTGGACAGTCCGAATGAATCTGCACGTAAATTCGTGTTCACGTTAACTCTTTTTTTAAATATTACATTTTAGCATATAAAATATAATATTTTAGCATATTAAGTATCACCATTCAAAAAATATATTGATATTAAGTGTTATCTTCAAAATCATTAAATAGTGACATTTCGCATGCTAAACATTAACATTTCATGTTCTAAACAGTGATACTTTGAAAAAAAGTATTCACATGAACCTGAGTTCATATAAATATTTTACGGGTATTCTGAGGGCTATGAATTTAAAATAAAAATATTACATTAGAATTGCGTATGTGTCAAACTGCAGCGCATCCTCTCTTTATTCTGAGGGCTATGAATTTAAGTTAGCAGTATTGCTATTTGTAAACTAATAAAGAACTAACACACTACATTGATAGTAGCTAGAAAGGTAACCAAAGTAAAATAATTCCTGTGACTTTTTTCTCCAATTTTAATTAATTCAATTTTATGTACTGTGTATGCGTGTATGGTAGCCAAAATTTGAGAGGGACAAAATCTGCAGAAGAGCCATCTTACAAGGGGAAAGCTACAAATAAGTTCATGACCATGTCGATGTTTTGCTGTTTAATCACAACATCTTAATTTTAGCAGTATTATACACCATATTTATTTTTTTTGCAATTCCATATACTGAGCTATTTTTCGAGAACTTACAACTAACATGCCAAAGAGTTCCGAATGTCAGTAAGTTCTCGTAGAATAGCTTTGTTTATCGAATTACAAACAGTAAAAAGATGGTGTACAACATTGTTAAAATTGTGATTAAATTACAAGAACATCACAAGGTCACAAATTTATCTGAAAGTACCCTTGTTGCGATCATTGCTTGCTGCTTTCGTAGTTCGCATTAGTATCCTCTAGTACTTTGCAGTCTAATGCAGCAGAACTGGAAGAATCTGGTGTCTGAAGTGATATTTCTTCTATTTTACAGTCTAATGCAGCAGAAGTGGAAGCATCTGGTGTCTCAAGGGATACTTCTCCGCTCTTACGAGCCTGCAGTCCCGTAAATCGGGCCAGATCGATCCATTGCTGTAACGATTGAAAACCGATAATTAAATTCGCTGACAAATTAATACAGCTTGAACTTTTAAATGAGACTATCATTGTCAAGATGACTGATTATTACCTGTGTTCCCCAGTAAGAGTTTATTGTCCGAGCCACGAAAGAGATCATATTTACAAGCAAAGGCTGGTCGTTGAATTGGTCTGAAATCCGGTGCTCCACTAATCCTGCAATAACCTGTACGAACAATATAAAGTAAGTTTCAATATAGTTAATTCAGTATTTTCAAGAACTTCTTTACCTAACTATGATTATATGATCAGACTTTACAAAATAAGGCAGCAGTTGGTTCAAAACTGTTCTTAAAATGCTAAGAGTAATGAGAACGACATGAAGTAATTTTGGTGGTTAATGAGAGTATAACAAACAAACCGAGCCTTTAATCCCAAAAAAATTGGGGTAGGCTACATGAAAGTAAAAGATGCTCAGTTCACCTTTATCATACTTCGTACAAGGTAATGAGACTCAAAATAAATTAATCATGACCCCTTTTTAATTTTACTGTCCCCTCTTATAATCATTTTTATTCAATCATTCCACTATTCCTCAACCAACAATCATTTTTGTCCACACTTATTCCAAGGTTAGAGCAAAACACTAACAATGTAGCCACCATTTTCATTGTAATTCACGATATAATGATTCACAAACCATCATTCTCATTGTAATTTACTATGCAATGATACTCATTACCATTCTCATTGAAGAATTTAGTCCAAGTGTCCCCTTAATTATTACCTAATTCCTGAATCAAAAATAATTTGTCCACACTTATTCCAAAATTAGAGCAAAACACTAGCAATGTAATCATTATTGTCACTGTAATTCACTATCCATGATTCTCATTACCATTCATCAAAGAATTTGAAACATACACCCCCTGAGTATTTTTGAGAAACATCTTTACGTAACTATGACATTGCTAAGAGCTTAAATGATCGGACTTTGAAAATTAATAGACGTGGGATGAAAGGATATTACATCTCCAAAGTATTATTTTGTTTCAATGAAATAGAGCTGCCAAGTTAATGTTTTTACATAAAAGTGGTCATGTACATACCTGATAACGCAGATTTGCTGATGTTCCAAGAAAGGTACTATACACAAGTGCTGTTTTCAAAATAGGTGATCGTTTATTCAGTTGCTCTCCAGCAACGCTCGGACTAAGAAGCTTCCGAGCAGCGTAGAGTACATTGGAGGAAGCCACAGCACCGATGCTGGATATGAATCCAACCCCAGCAAGCTTTAATCCACCAACGAGCACCGAGGCAATTCTGTGATTCAAATTCCAATCCTTTCCTACAAGTTGTTTCTGGAATGCATTATCCGGGATGGAGCCTAAAAGACCTTTTACTGCTTCTAAGCTATCAGGGGGATTAATGGCATCATCAACAACAGGCAGAAATGACAATGTCGGGGCAGGAAGCCACACTGTGAAAAAATCGACTACTATTCCCCTTAATGTGTCTGTAACAACATAATCGAGCTCTTCCATGAAGTTTTCCTTTCGTTTTTCGTATTGAGCAAAGAGGGTGGTTGTGATTGATATAGTTTCTTCTATTGCTAATCTGTGAAGAAATTTTGGGTCTGCTAGTAGTCTCTCTCTGAACCCCTATTTGTTAAGACAAGATAAAATGATTGATAGACTATCCCAGGAATACTATGAGCAGGTCTCCAGTGAACACTTTAACGTGAACTCTCTTATTCAAAGTAATACTGTTAAGTATACGAAATAATACAGTTTAGCAATAAAGAATCACATTTTAAAAAATGCTTATTCTACTCAAAATCCTAAATTGGGATACTCCATATACTGAATAGGATAACCAAGTTCACCATAAAACTTCCTTGAACCAAGTTCATTGAAGTTTTTGCGAAATACTATGTATGCATGTCCTTAATTGCCACAATGTGAAGAGAACCATGTGAAGAAATGTACCTGGAAACGGTGAGTCAATTCTGAGATAATTGGATATTGCTCGAGATCAAAGAAATTCTGTAGCACTTCTGGTGATACCAAGCCGAGATCTAGTCCATTTTGCAGGTCCTGAGAACAACATTTGAGGCACATAAAGGGGAGGATGAGAACCGATCTTATATAAGGTTCTGTTTGAATAAAAGGGCTTGTTTATGGTTTGATATATACCCATTGGTGGTTGACATTGTGCATTTCAAAACCCCTCAATATAAAAACGAGTCTTGTAAAATGTCATAAAAGCCATATTTGTAAGAAAGACATAAAGCATCAACTATCATCTTTTGTTTCAATAGGTTTTTAAATCATTTTTTGATTTAAAAGGCCTTTTAGGTATCAAAATTTTATTTCACAAACTCTCTCGAGACAAAAAATTAGCAGAATATTTCAATCAACATTTCTTTATTTAATCTTAAGAATATACAAAAGTATTTTCCGCAAGTCATTTTAGATACCCATTACCTGAAGTATTTGGATTAAAACGACTTGCACAAAACACCTTTGGATATAATAAAATTAGCGTACGTATAATTTAACGGGCCATTTAAGATAAATCGGAAATTCCGCCAACTTTCATCTAGAGGGACTCATAAAATAAAATTTAAATCTTTAAAGACTTTTAAAACAAAAAATAATTCAAGAACCTAATAAAACAAAAGTTGATAATTTAGAGATCTTTGAGTCCTTATCTGAACTTTCTTATGCATATAAATCACCATAACCTTTCAATGGTTGCAGGCATATATCTCATCAACTGAGCTTAATTAAGCATGTCAACTTAATCTTTTGTGAAATAAAATACACAGACCTGTGGTAAGGCTTCTCTCCTCCTACCAGCTGCATTCATGACTCGAGCAATCTCAGCACGATCAAAACAATTTCTACTGCAAGGCCTTGCTGCAGAGTACCACAAGAAATCAGCCACAGGAACTTCACCCTCCCTTCGAATGTATTGCCTTTCCGGGTCAAGCAATACTACCACTTGATTTTTCTTTTGCATTTTTCTTGAAATTCTTGCGGGTAGACCTGTCCCTCTTGACCCGTACATCACGTGGTTAGCACCTGTGATCACTACTAGCATGCCATTAGCTCCGCCATCTGTCACAGCTTGTAAGATGATCTTGGACATGGTGTAATCCTCCACTACTTTTGCTTGAATGGAAAGGTATGAGCTTGGTTCATAAGGAGAAAATTGATTTGTGAAGTTTATATCGATGGATGATCTTAGAGCCATGGAAGGGAATCCTGAGATGAAGCCAGAGCCTGCTGGAGGAGCATATTTCCTGCGGTCAGATTTTGAGAGCCCACCAACACCTTCAGCTTGAACTCTTCTTAGAACCTATATTACATATCCACCCAATTATTTGATTTATTAACATTATCAAATTATGAAGCTTAAGAAGTGATCAAGTTACAATTGATCAAGACTGTTTTCTTCTATTAATGTAATCTCACAAGGGAACATTATTTTTAAGGCCCGTAAGTTAGAGGTAACAATTGTTGGACATTATGTTTGTGGGCTGACACAATTAGGCTATTTTATTTTATTATTGACAAAGTACCACTTATACTATTGCATGTAAGAACTACTATTGCTCGTAAGAACTCTAGTTTTAGCTTGTAAGAACTGTAGTATTAGCTTGTAAGAACTAATACTACTGCTTGTAAAAACCAATACTATTGCTAGAGGTGTACGGTGCCAATTGACTCGAAATGCTCCAATCTCGGTTAAAATGTCACGTGTTTGACCTAAAAACTCAAAAATTGAAATATAATGGCCTGTAACTTGTCAATCTGAACACCTAAATTTGACCTAAACGTGAGAAAATTAAAATATACTGGTCTAAATGTGTCAAGTTAAAATCTAATGGCCTATATGTACAACCCCGTAAACATATTGTCCTATAATTGCTAACCCATATTATAATCCAAAAAAAAAAATTATTCCCAATCTCACCATGCCTATTAAACTGAGCTACATACCTACTTGTATCTGCAACTTTTACCTAATACTGGAAAGAGAGAAGTCAATCCAATCATTCAGTTTTCAATACAGATAGTAACGGATCTCTACATCCTTTTCGTGTGAATTTCGGAGAAAAAATGACACACATCAAAAGAATTCAGCGGATGCAAATGTTGTACCTCAAGTGGAAGACCACAAGCAATCAATCGAATCTCATTATCACGGCAGTATGTGAGTAAAGGCTGGTACTCTTGCCAACGCTCAGGAGGCCAATGTGTTAGCAATGACTTCAGCAGCAGCCCCTCTCCATCCTCCATCCTGCATCAATACTAAAATAAATTCATATAATTATACTATTATCAACAATAATACCAATTTCAAAATTAAATTGACCTCTTATCCCTAACATATCGATCGAGCTGCTCCTGTAAATCACAAGGAAAAGCCTCCAAAGCCAGAGACAGCGGCCGGTCAGCTTCCACGCAACCCTTCCTCAAATTCCTCACAATCTGAAGCTCCAATTCCTTATCGTCTCGAGTCGGAACCTGCTCCGCCTCCCCTAAATAAACAATCTGCGCATCCATCATCTTCTCCCACCGCCATCGGCTCCCCTATCGCCGTCGCGTCGTAGATCCTCGAATTAACCACTTCCTCCTTCGCCGCCTCCGTCGAATTGAGCTTCTTCGGCGTAATCTCGGCCGCCGGAGGTAGCGGAGTGATAAGCACATCTCGGCGCTTCGCGACACTTGTATCGGCGGCGGCAGAAGACCGGGATGCTGACGTGGCGGCGGGGACTGCCGCATTTTTTATTTGGAAATAAATTTAGATATAGGCCTGGGGGTTTAAAGTTCAGAGCGTGGGTTTCCATTTATTTCCTTTTTCTTTTTTCTTTATTTTTTTGCTCACCTTCCATCCGAGGTGTTACTGCGCCATCAGAGAAGTAGACCAATTGGAAGAAAGGGGAATAATTTTCAAATTTAAATAAAATAAATATGGATAAATTTAGTGGTGGATTTAAGCAGTTGAATTAGTGGCGGGAAAAGGAACAGCACCACAATGCATTTCGCATTTTGTACCCACTTCTGTACACTATTTCTTGTACGTCTTTAAACATGGACGCCAATTTCGGTTTGGAATCCGCGGTTTTGTTTTCAAACAAACTTGAAACTTGAATCCAACCAGCCAAATCCATGTTACACAAATTATAATTTATAAAAATACAAATTATAATTTACAAGTTGCAACAATCTACAATTCTACATATTTCAGTACTAAAAATATATTACACCTTACAAAGTTACAACTTACAAGGAAAAATTGCAAAATAATGAAAAAAGGAAAAAAAAAAAAAAAGGGGGCTTGAACATAAATTAAAATTTTAAACTTAGAAGTTAGAAAATTAAAAATATGTTGCCTACGTATCTTTTTGGCTGAAATCAAATACCATGTAGTTCTCTTACTTTCTAACTTACCTCCGAGCTCTATCCTCCGATCCTCATTCCTCAAGCATGACTTTCACTTTCGGTGTCGTTCATCACATTTGAATCAATGCTAACCAGTTAATCTTGTGTTCGATCTTCGACTTTTACCCAATCATCAAGCAAATATTAATTTTCTAAATGCTCAATCATCAATCTTGAATGTCTTGAATTCAATGTATGTCCACCTACACTAAAGACTCGTTCAATGGCTACGGTTGTGATTGAGCACGCAAGTATCGCTTTTGCAATCAACGAATGGTTGTCCTTTTCGACCACTACTTTAAAATATCAAAGTCATCTAATTCATTGGGACTATACTTAAAAATTGATGTTAGATAAGTCTCAAGTTCTATATAAGAATTTGAGTGTGCTCTTGAACATTTTTTAAATCATAAATAAAAAAAATAAAACAAAAAACTTGAAAGTCTAGTATTTCCACCACGGCCAACATCATTAACACTAGTACTATATTGAGAAAATTCACTACTATAGTTGAATCACCACTAGCATTACTAATATCAATATCATCATGCTGAATTCTATATTCTTTAAAAATATTTCATAAGAAATTGTTTAGTTCTAGATGTAAGCGCACTAGCATCGGGGCGTCACTATCTTTAGGGAAATAAAGCATCATAATAAAAATTTAAGCATTCTTAACAAATCTAGGATCAAGTATTTTAGCAATTAAAAACACATTAGATAAAAGCATAAAATATTTTAACCTTTGGTTCTCATTAAGCGCAGTAGCATCACTTAACAAATCATCACTACAAAAAAGACGGTGTTTAACGACGGTTTTAACGAAAAAAACCGTCACTACACATCGTAAGCGACGGACGGTTTTAATGACCGCTTGAAAAACGAGGGTAGCTAAATGACCGGCGGTTATTAAAACCGAGGGTAGCTAAACTTATAACCGCCTCTACTTATGAAACCGCCGCGACGGTTTTATGGGTCCGAACGACACAAAAATAACCGTCAAATCGTCGCTAAAGAGCCGATAATCAACGATTTTGGCGACGGTTTATGGGTCCGAACCCGGTAAGAAAATTCGTCGCTATAACCCAAAACGTCGCTAAAGACGCCGACAATCAACGCTGTCGTCGCTAAAACCGCTATAAATCATGGTAAAAAAAAAAAGGGCTAGCTATTAGCCCGACCGCGCCAAATATTCGTCCGCTATAATCCGAACCTAACAAAAACTAGTGATATAAAATAGTGACGAGAATTATTGCCGCCGCCATTAGGGACGAACACGACCTTGTCGTCGCTAAAACCGTTGATTTACTTAATGAAATTAATTCTATATGTCCTATAATTCGTTTTTTTTACAATTTTTTTTAAACAAGTAATACTTTTCTTTAAACAAGTTATACTTTTCTATTTAATCAAGTAATACTTTTCTATTTAATCAAGTAATACTTTTCTATTTAAACAAGTTATACTTTTCTATTTAACAACTTATACTTTTCTATTTAATCAAGTAATACTTTTCTATTAAACAAGTTATACTTTTCTATTTAAACAAGTTATACTTTTTGTATTTAACAAGTTATACTTTTCTTTGAACAAATTATACTTTTCTATTTAACAAGTTATACTTTTCTATTTAATCAAGTAATACTTTTCTTTAAACAAGTTATACTTTTCTATTTAACAAGTTATACTTTTCTATTTAAACAAGTAATATTTTTCTTTAAACAAGTTATACTTTTCTATTTAAACAAGTTATACTTTTCTATTTAATCAAGTAATAATTTTCTTTAAACAAGTTATACTTTTCTATTTAAACAAGTTATACTTTTCTATTTAAACAAGTACTACTTTTCTATTTAAACAAGTTATACTTTTCTATATAAACAAGTTATACTTTTCTATTTAACAAGTTATACTTTTCTATTTAATCAAGTTATACTTTTCTATTTAATCAAGTAATACTTTTCTATTAAACAAGTTATACTTTTCTATTTAAACAAGTTATACTTTTCTATTTAACAAGTTATACTTTTCTTTAAACAAGTTATACTTTTCTATTTAAACAAGTTATACTTTTCTTTTAAACAAGTTATACTTTTCTATTTAATCAAGTTATACTTTTTAATCAAGTATTTTTCTATTAAACAATATTTTTCTTTTAAACAAGTTATACTTTTCTATTTAAAACAAGTTATACTTTTCTATTTAATCAAGTTATAATTTTCTTTTTAATCAAGTTATACTTTTCTTTTAAACAAGTTATACTTTTCTATTTAAAAGTTAAGTAATCAAGTAATACTTTTCTTTTAAACAAGTTATACTTTTCTATTTAAACAAGTTATACTTTTCTATTTAACAAGTTATACTTTTCTATTTAAACAAGTTATACTTTTCTATTTTAATTATACAAATCAAGTAATACTTTTCTATTTAAACAAGTTATACTTTTATATTTAAACAATTTATTTAACAAGTTATACTTTTCTTTAAACAAGTTATTTTTCTATTTAACAAGTTATATTTTCTATTTAATCAAGTTTTTTTCTTTAAACAAGTTATACTTTTCTATTTAACAAGTTATACTTTTCTATTTAATCAAGTAATACTTTTCTTTAAACAAGTTATACTTTTCTATTTAAACAAGTTATACTTTTCTATTTAATCAAGTAATACTTTTCTTTTAAACAAGTTATACTTTTCTATTTAAACAAGTTATACTTTTCTATTTAAACAAGTTATACTTTTCTATTTAAACAAGTTATACTTTTCTTTTAAACAAGTTATACTCTTCTTTAAACAAGTTATACTTTTCTATTTAACAAGTTATACTTTTCTATTTAATCAAGTAATACTTTTCTTTAAACAAGTTATACTTTTCTATTTAAACAAGTTATACTTTTCTATTTAATCAAGTAATACTTTTTATATTTAATCAAGTTATACTTTTCTATTTAAACAAGTTATACTTTTCTATTTAATCAAGTTATACTTTTCTTTTAAACAAGTTATACTTTTCTATTTAAACAAGTTTATTTAACAAGTTATACTTTTCTTTTAAACAAGTTATACTTTTCTATTTAAACAAGTTATACTTTTCTATTTAATCAAGTAATATTTAAAACAAGTTAAGTTTTCTATTTAACTTTATACTTTTTAATCAAGTAATATTTTTTAAACATTTAATCAAGTTATACTTTTCTATTTAACAAGTTATACTTTTCTTTAAACAAGTTATACTTTTCTATTTAACAAGTTATACTTTTCTATTTAATCAAGTAATACTTTTCTATTTAAACAAGTTATACTTTTCTATTTAAACAAGTTATACTTTTCTATTTAACAAGTTATACTTTTCTTTAAACAAGTTATACTTTTCTATTTAACAAGTTATACTTTTCTATTTAATCAAGTAATACTTTTCTTTAAACAAGTTATACTTTTCTATTTAAACAAGTTATACTTTTCTATTTAATCAAGTAATACTTTTCTTTAAACAAGTTATACTTTTCTATTTAAACAAGTTATACTTTTCTATTTAAACAAGTAATACTTTTCTTTTTAAACAAGTTATACTTTTCTATTTAAACAAGTTATACTTTTCTATTTAAACAAGTAATACTTTTCTATTTAAACAAGTTATACTTTTCTATTTAACAAGTTATACTCTTCTTTAAACAAGTTATACTTTTCTATTTAACAAGTTATACTTTTCTATTTAATCAAGTAATACTTTCTATTAAACAAGTTATACTTTTCTATTTAAACAAGTTATACTTTTCTATTTAATCAAGTAATACTTTTATATTTAATCAAGTAATACTTTTCTATTTAACAAGTTATACTTTTCTATTTAATCAAGTAATACTTTTCTTTAAACAAGTTATACTTTTCTATTTAAACAAGTTATACTTTTCTATTTAACAAGTTATACTTTTCTTTAAACAAGTTATACTTTTCTATTTAACAAGTTATACTTTTCTATTTAATCAACTAATACTTTTCTTTAAACAAGTTATACTTTTCTATTTAACAAGTTATACTTTTCTATTTAATCAATTAATACTTTTATTTAAACAAGTTATACTTTTCTATTTAAACAAGTTATACTTTTCTATTTAATCAAGTAATACTTTTCTTTAAACAAGTTATACTTTTCTATTTAAACAAGTTATACTTTTCTATTTAATCAAGTAATACTTTTCTTTAAATAAGTTATATTTTTCTATTTAAACAAGTTATATTTTTCTATCTAAACAAGTTATAATTTTCTTTAAAATTAAACAATAGAAAAAAATAAACGATATAAACATTAGACAAACATAATTCACAATAAAAGTTAAATAAAAATGTGTCGATGAAAACAAAATACTAAAAAAAATAAAAACAGAGTAAATTGTTCAGATTATCCCTCCAATCACCGATTTGGATAATAATTATCCTCATCATCACCCAATTTAGTATGAAAAAAATAAATTATCAGGGTCGAAGTCACCGATATCATCCAAGCCACCACCACTACCATCACCACCACCACCACCACCACCGCCACAATCATTTCTGACCCCGGCCCCGCTGCCACTGCCACTGCCACTGCCACCACCACCAACACGACCACCGCCACCGCCATCGCCACGACCATCGCCGCCGCCACCGCCACCACGACCACTGCTGCTTCCGCCACAGCCGCCACCACGACCACCGCCAATCACAAGGCCACCGCTGCCACCACCACGACCGCCACCGTCCTCAAAATTAATGTTGTTGAGGAAATAATCCGGTGAGCATCCCATTTGAACGGCCAGAGCGGATGCAAGCCGCTGCCACTTTCGTTGATTTTATTCTCTGATCTCGGCCGTCACCGCCACCGTCACCGCCTCTCTAATCTGTTCAACCGTCTCCTGCGGATGCGGCGGCTGCTGTGCTGAAGTATCAGAGGTCTGAGACAAGTAGGGTTGCGTCTCCACGATTATGACGGGAGACAACCTACCGAACCCAAGGACCCGCTGTCTAGAGGTGTCGGCCTCCTCCACATATATCTGATTCAAATTAATCGGAGGAGGTGGTGGATTATCATCACCTGAGGCGACGGCTTGAGCCTGGGTGGCTGCTTTGACCCTTTCTCGCACGGTTCTCTGTAAAAAAACATATTATATATATGAGACAAGCAACATGCATGAGCAGGTTAGTAATTACGAAATACAATATTATAATTAAATTACTTACGTGCACATGGGTGCTGCGGTGGAGGTCCTTGTCTCCTCTTCGTAGGGGTGGCCGAGTGCCAACGTCTCCAGAGCGTCCAGAGGGCGTGCGAGCCGTAGTTCCTGTTAACAAATACACGTATTAAAATTAATAATGAACTTATAGAATTAAATATTAATATATTTTAATTACTTACTTCCGCCATTTGGTGCTCCAGAATTGACCGGGATCCAGCCTTATGCACAACGATGCCCCCATCCCCTCCGTGCTGGCTCATGCGGTTTTCGCGATTCTTCCGACACATCTCCTGATAAGTGGGATCACTCCACACAACCACAATCGACCCCCAGACGCCAAGATCTATGTCGTCCGTCATATCCATCCCTTCATCCTTCCACGCGGCGTGCCACCTATACAACAAGTCTTTGTACCGAACTTGGGCAAGCTTTTTGAAAGGACCATAAAAATCAGCCGGGGTCCTATCCTCTCCCCACTTCGTCTGTTTCTAAATTTCATTAACACAAACTTTATTGTATTAAATTAAAATAAATAATTATGAATACTTTTAGTAATTAATTATTGTACGTACCCTAAACTCGTCGAAGTAGAGCCGACCCGATGGGGATTCGAGACACACCTTTTTAGTCAGGCCCCATGGCAATTCCAACTCGCAAGATGGAGTTGGTGGCTATAAACACGACCTCGTGGACCGGTATGATCTTTGAAACAACAATATAAAAAATTAATAAGTATAATTAAATAATTAACTGTATAACTAAACAAATTAATAAATAAAAGTAAATTATAACTCACTTTCCCGCTCTCAAGTCGATCGCTAAACTAGCATTGGGTGCCGAGCCACGATGAACAGAGGCCAAACCTGAGCTCGACCCTCCTGGAGATGCCCCTGTCGGTGGCGGGTTCTGCGAGCTGGACCCGGAGGGGGCGGGTGGGTGCAGAGTTCACCGTCGGTCGAAGGATCCTCTTCCTTCTAGTGCTCTGAGGAACATTACCTTCGCCTCGACCACCGCTGTTGCCTCGGCCACCGCCGTTGCCCGATCATGCCACCGTTGCCTTTGCCACACTACATTGCCGCTACCTCGTCCTCGGTCGTTATTTGCAGGCCGCCGCGACCACTATCACTAAAGACGTCCAAAGAGTACTCATCTGCATTATATAAAAAAACATGAATGTCATTTGACATAAATTACATAATTAAAACTATTAATAAATTAATTAAAACAATTAATTAAAATCGCGCCTAAATTTCGACAGAGTTTTGACTGTATTATTTTAAACCCATCCTATTCAACCAACAGTCTAACAATTCTAACAATTATATTATCTAACTAGACTAGCTAAACTAATTAAACATGCATATACAAGTAATACTATAAAACTAATTTAACATGCATATACAAGTAATACTATAAAACTAATTTAACACATATATACAAGTAATATTATCTAATATTTACAAATAATTTCGACAGAGTTTCGACTGTATTATTTTAAACTCATCCTATTCAACCAACAATCTAACAATTCTAACAATTATAATATCTAACTAGTCTAATTTATAACAAGCACATTTCCAATTTAACATGCATATACAAGTAATACTATACTATCTAATGTATACAAATATTTTTTAATATATATAACATGCACATTTCGAATTAATCTAATATAATATATACAAATAATTTCTAATATATATATATATATATATATATATATAACAATTTGAAAACGAACGGTAAAAAGTAAAAAAATTACCGTCAAATTGAAGAGTGCGACGTTACGATTATCGTTTAGTTGGCGTAATGTTCACGACGGCAACAACGAACGACGTACGACGGCGGGACGGCTCTGAATTTGTGAAAAAAATGCTGAAAGAATGTTGCGGGATTGTTTATATAATCAGATTTGGCGACGGTTTTTAAAAATCGTTGTTAATAGCGACGGTAAAACCGTTGATAAATTCAAAACACCATCGCTAACCGCCCTGGGTGCGGTGGGCCAAGTGCCGAGATGCCTTGTGTCCCGTACACAACTTAGCGTCGGTTCTAAACCGTCGATAAACTGTAGCTAAGTGACCCAATTCAACCCGACCCAACCTGATTCGAAAGAACCGTTGCT
Source organism: Stenogyne calaminthoides (assembly GCA_037126765.1). Taxonomy (NCBI): domain Eukaryota; kingdom Viridiplantae; phylum Streptophyta; class Magnoliopsida; order Lamiales; family Lamiaceae; genus Stenogyne; species Stenogyne calaminthoides. The sequence continues at coordinate 26,176,111 of JBBCBC010000016.1, forward strand.
AAACCGTCGCTACTGGCAATGGTTTTGAAAACCGTAGCTAAACCGTCGCTAAATCGATGACTTTGACCGTTTGACCAAATCCATCGACAAAACCGTCGCAATTATCGATGGTTCTACAAGCCGTCGCTAAAAACCGTCGTTAAAACCCGCCTTTTTTGTAGTGCATTTGAAGCATTTTATTTAACATAATTGCAACTTTAACACAATGTTCTATAGCCAAATTAGAAGTAGGATAATAAAAACCAGATAATTGCGTAGTAGCTTCACTAAACTTTGCAACAAAAGAAGCACAACTATTCCATTAACTAAGAAATAAATTAAAACCACATAATTCTTGTGCAAAAAAAAGAGAACGTAAAGAATTTCTATACTTATAAGATTGAATTAACATTTTGTAAGTAGAATTCCATCTAGTACTAACATCAAGTGAAAACTTTCAGGTTCAATTTGACAAACAAAACAAAACATTTTCCATCTCTTTAAAAGTTGTAAACGTCTAACCAAATAAGAAATTACTTGTCTAATAGGGCTAACATGCTCTCTTAAAGAATTTAAACCATCTTGAACACACAAATTTAGAATATGATAAAAACATCTAACATGAAAAGATCTTCCACCAATTGATGGTCGGCAAATTAGTCGTATTAGTATTTGCATTGTCAAATAAAATTGAAAATAGTTTTGTAAGAATGTTGTATTCATCCAAAACCGTACCTATTTTATGAGAAATATTAATAGTGAAATGTTCTACATCAAACTCCCTATACCCAATTAACCACTTTTGCATAATCCATGAATCATCAATCCAAAGACAAGTGATGTTCATATAATGACGAATAAGCAATAATATAAAGGGAAAAGAAAGAGAGTGATGTTCATATAATGATGCTCTTGAAAATCATCACTCAACATATTGGTCATTTCATATCTAATTTCGGCTACCATTTTACCAATATCACGAGTAAGTGTAGAATGTTAATTTTTTTTTGCTTAATTGCGTATAAAGTCATAATCTTTTCTATTGCAGTTTAATCTAAACATTTTAATTTTGGTAAATAAAATCTCACATTTACAAGTTTTAGCAATTCAAGTCTACGGGCAGTATGCTGTTGGGGTTATACTGGAAAGTATGCTTTTACTTTGTATAACCAAACTGAATTTTTGTCTTATTTGCTGAAATAAATTATTTATCACTGTTGCTTTAAATATGATTGAATGTTACATATATTTACTGCATACCTGTTCAATAAATAGTACGTGTTACATTATAGTTAATTTAGTGATACCAGATCACAGAAGATTAAATTAACAGTTCCTCGTAATAAAGTACAAGAATTCACAACCCAGATGGAAATGAACAATCCATCGTGAAAGGTTGAAGTGCAAGGCTCAAATTGACTTGTCTTAACCAAGAGATTGCACTAGTGCATTATGATGCGCTGAATGGAACCTACAAGAGGACAAATTCTTCAGTACTGAAAAGAATTAGACCTCAGTGGTTCGTTATTTCTTAATTCTCGTCCCTTAAATAGGATCGTGTGAAATTAATAACTAATGCTTTGACTTATGATGGGTAGAGAATTAATGTGATTCAATACTTTATATCTTGGACAATATTATTAGTTACATGATGATTGCTAAGATTTAATACGGAGAATCATGTGCAAGTACGTCTTGCTTGATTTGTCCCCTTGGTGAGCTCAGAAGTTTTATCATACCAAATCTTGCAAGTGAAATTTGTTTCCGGTATGGATAATTATGTTGAGCTGACCTTACTCCAAGAAAAAAAAATATTAATTAATATGAAGCTATTCAGTGGCTTAAATTAATTAATGGGCTGGATAATCTTAAACACGGGAAATAATAATCGGGAGCCATATTAACAGTAATATGGGTTAAGATGGATAATGCAATATTAATTATGTAGTGAGATTAATTAATATTTATGGGCTTGAATAATATTGTGGCTCAATATTGATAATTCAAGGTCCATTGGAAGATCCAATCTTAATTCTCCTAAAGGCCCCTCAAGTAGCCCAAAAGATAAAGTCCAATAACTGAAAAAGGTGTTTAAAATAAAATAAATTAATGTTGCCTATTTTTCCATTTTTTTTCAAAAATATTAAGGAAGAGAAAAAAAATATTTTCTTGGAAAGATTTTATGGAATATGTATTCTTGGAATACAAGATTATCCCATAAATTCAAGAAAAGTCAAAGATCTTATTTATTCCCTATTAATGTGCAATTTTACAAAAATTATAGTGCAAAAGGGAGGAGAAGATTTTGTTGGGAGATATTTTTGGAAATAGAATATATTGGATATATTCAAGATTGTATCTTGAGGAAGAAGCAAGGAAATTTCTCAAGAGCCCCAATTGCCCTAATTTTCGTTCCCCCTTGTATTATAAACAGGGGATGAATTTTTCATCCCCAAGGTAAATTCTATGTGTTGAAAAAAATTAGAAATCCACAAAGGTGGTGCAACATAATTTTATTTTTTCTTTTGTTAATTGTTCGTGAGCATCCTACCACCGGATTATTGAACAAGGATGAGGGAATACTTGAGAAGGCTCTTTGGGTTTGTTCGTGTGAACGAGTATCCATCTTCTCAACGGTTGTCACTCCAAGAGGTTAGTTCAGGTAAACTCCTAGCAATTCCGCATGTGTAGGATTTATGTGGCTTGTTTATATGCATGATTTATTGTTGGATTATTATTTGAATTAATATACGGTTAATTCGTGCTAGTAATAATTGTTAGAATTAAATTTGTATTTAAATATTCACCCCGAATAGATTCGGGCAATTAATTCCCCAACAACTGGTATTAGAGCCTCGGTTTCGGGCTCTGAATTTTTGAATTGTATTTAATTCATTTTCATTAAATTTAAAATTGGATAGTAGAATTGCTAGATCTTTTTTGCAGGTATCCAATTGTCATGGTATTTGATGAATGTTTAATTATGCATGCATATAATTGTGGTTTTAATTCGATTCGTTCGAATTCGTTTTGCCTCGTGAGAAAATCCACGAGTAGATTATGATTTGTTTGATTCGTTCAATTTAGTAGGCTAGTCTAGATCTGAGTTTATTTATTTTTTGTAAATAAATTGTAACCGGATCGAGAACGAAGATGGAGACAAAAAATTAAAGCCGGGCGACCAAGTGCCCGAATGTACGCGAGCCAAGGCATGTATGCGGACTAGGCCGAAGACCTAGCGACCGCGCGTAGCACAAGGCGGTCGCGGACGGGGCGAGGGCTGGGGGCGCATAGGCGCACTGGCCGGGATTGTTGTACTGAAAAATATACTTTTTACTTTGTGTAACCAAACTGAATTTCTTATTTATTTACTGAAATAAATTATTAATCACTGTTGCATTAAATATGAATGAATGTTATATATATTTGTTGCAAACCTGTTCAATAAGTAAGTACATATTATATTGTAGCTAATTTGGTGATACCAGATCACAGAAGATCAAATTAACAGTTCCTCGTGACTAAGTACCAATTCACAACCCAGATGGAAACGAACAATCCATCATGAAAGGTTGAAGTGTAAAGCTCAGATTGGCTTGTCTTGACCAAGAGATTACACTAGTGCATTATGATGCGCTGAATAAGACCTACATGAGGATAAATTCTTCGGTACTGAATATACAAGAATTAGACCTCAGTGGTTCGTTATTTCTTAATCTCCGTCCCTTAAATAGAATCGTGTGAAATTAATAACTATTGCTTTGACTTATGATGGGAAGAGAATCAATGCGATACAATACCTTATATCTTGGGCAATATTATTAATTACCTGACGATTGCTAAGATTTAATACGGAGAATCGTGTGCAAGTACGGCTTGCTTGATTTGTCCCCTTGGTGGCTTAGAATCTTTATCATACCAAATCTTGCAAGTGAAAATTTATTTTCGGTATGGATAATAATGTTGAGCTGTCTTTACTCCAAGGACAAATATATTAATTAATATAAAGTCAGTTCAGTGGCCTAATTAATTAGTGGACTAAGATAATCTTAAACACGAGAAATAATGGCCGGGAGCCATATTATTGTGAAGTCGTAATATGGGTTAAGATGAATAGTTCAATATTAATTTTATAGTGGAATAAATTAATATTAATGGGCTTGAATAATATTTTGGCTAAATATTAAAGTTTCATAGCCCATTGAAGGTCCAATCTTAATTCTCCCAAAGACCCACTCAAATAGCCCAAATTAAAGTCCAATTAATGAAAATGAGAAGAAAATATTATTGCCTATATTTCCTAGTAATTTTCAAAAATTGTAGGAAAAGAAGAAGAAAGATTTTCTTGATTTTCTTGAAAAGATTTTTATGGAAAAAGATAAGTATTCTTGGAAAAAGAAAAAAGATATTTACATGATTATCCCATAAATTCATGAAATCAAATCTTGATTCCTTTTTCCTTGTATTTTTCGAAAAATATGGGATAAAGGGAAGTCGGATTTTTATGGAAAAATTTAATTATGGAGAAAATAATATATGAGATATATTCAAGATTTTCTTAGACATCAAGAAAAAGATTTTTCTCCTTATTTTTCTAGTGAAAAAATCGGCCACCCTTGTCCTATAAATAGGGGATGAATTTTTCATCCCCAATGCAATTTCATGTGTTGAAAATATTAGAAATCCACAAAGGTGGTGGCAAAATATTTTATTTTTCTCCTTTATTAAAATCGTTCGTGTGAATCCTTCCACCAGATTATGTTCGTGGACGTGGGACATATTTGGGAAGGCTCTTTGGGTTGATCCATCGTCTCAACGGTTGTCTCTATAAGAGGTATGTAATCTCGTAACTCCTAGATTCCGCATGCTTAGGATTTACGTGGATTACGTGTACGCATGTTGCTTATTTGCTTGTTTAATTATTATGTTGAATTGATTTAGGATAATTCATGTTAGTAATTAATTGATTAATTTAAATATGTATTTAAATTCATCTCGAATAGATCCGGGCACCCCTAATTTCCCAACAGGGACTTGGCAAGGCGGCACGCACGGCTGAGAGCATAGGCGCGCGTGGAGACGGGCGGGTCAGCGAGAGGGGCACGGCACGCGGGATGGGCACGGGCGATACGGATAAAGACGGGCGCCAAGACTTAGACGCCACGGATGCGGGCGACGCAGAGGCGGACGGCCGGACGCTGGAATGTACACGAAGCGCCGCTGGCGACGCCGAGATCTTAGGCGATGGTGCAGCGCAGCGCAAGACGGCATGCGGGTTCGCGACTGCCGAAAATACCGCCGAAAGTGACGGGCGATACAGGATGGTGGGTTTAGACGTGGTTGTGCGCCGAGGTGCACACGGATATACGTTTTGGGCCACGAGCTACTCATTGCTGGACGTCGTCTCGAACCTTGACAGAGGACGTTTTAAAGAATTTGTTGCGGTCGAATGGGAGCTTTCGAGATGAACGATGAAGGCTATGAAGACGATTTCTCAAGATCAAGACATGACAAAAAATAACCGTGACAGTTAGATATATGTGCCCAATGTGTTTAATTTTTTGTTTTGATGTTTGCTTTATTTTTCATGCTTATTTAATATCTTTGAATATGCGTTGCATGAGAAATTGTTTTGAAAAATCTCACTTTCGAAAATTACTAAGTATGCTTAAATAATTAATTGACAATTTTATTCCGGGTAATAAAATTGAATTAATTTTGACCTCCATGATTTATTTATTTGTGAATTCTTTTGGAGAAATTCCCCCCATGGGACGGCCAAAAGATAGCTTTCACATGAATAAATTCCATAGGATGATTGTGAATTATTATTAGTTGCGACAATGACCCTCCCCACGAGGCTCGTTCAAAATGAAATAATAATTATGTATTTAATCATGGTTATTATTTAGGTATAAAATTGATATGTATATACTTCCCTGAAGTCCCTGTCAATTTTATATTGGTCAAGTGAGAACCAACTATTAATTTGGACATTAAAGGTTTGTAACTGTTCTTGTTTGTAACCTGCTTGAATGTGTTTAAATAATGACACACCCCACGTGGCTTATTTAAGTTGTTTTGAGATGTTGGCTGATACATGTTCATATTTTTCTGAGATTTTAATATGATTCATGTGATTGAATTATGTGATAATTCTGTGTTTATACAATCGTTATTTATTTCAGTTCACCATGTCACAACCTTTTAATCCACTGAAATATACGCTCAAAGAACACCAACTTACTGGTGAAAACTATGTTATTTGGAAACGTAATATGAAATTTGTCCTCACAGCGCAAGAGCAAAATTGGGTTCTTGGGGTACCCAAGCCTAACAAGCCTATTGAAGGATCAACAGATGCAGAGAGATCTTTGTATGATATCTGGGAGCATGCCAACTAGCCTATGAGATGTATAATTTTGACTTCCTGGTCTGATGATTTGAGATACATTTATGAAGGTGTTGAGTCTGCTGCGGAAATCATGCAGAGTCTTGAGGAAATGTTTTTAACAGAAAAGCGCATGATCAGTCACTTTAAAAATGATGGCGTGGCAAGGCTGAAAATGACGGAGGGAACACCCGTAAGGGGTCATGTTCTCAGAGTCAAGCGTCATTTTGACAAACTTGCTTATCTTGGTACTAAGTATTGTAATGGGATTCAGATCGAATTCTTTTCCTAACTCTTCCAAAATGTATCGATGAGTTTTACTGTAGTTTTGTGATGAGCAATCACATGTTCACTATAGACACTCTGCAAGAAGCTTTGGAAATAATAGAGAAATATTTGGGAAAAGAGGATGAAACATTGGTGACTACAATTCTCCTCTCAAAATCTAGGCCAATGGCAGACAAGATTAATGAGGAAATGAACAGTCAAGACCAAAGCGACCCCACCACTAAGAAAATTAAAAGAAACACGGTCAAATGGTTGGGTGTCAAGAGGAATCCGAAGGGGAAGTTCTTCAACTGCGGTGAAAAGGGACACTGGAGGGATGCATGTTCCAAACCTAAGCGTTGAGGATAAGAAAGGTAATTCTCATGCACTAGTTGTTGAAACTTGTTTAGCGGCGTATGCTTCCCATTTATTGGTAGTAGATACGGGATCCACTGACCATGTTTGTTTCACTTTACAGGGGTTCAAGCGAACCCGTAACTTAGTGGGAGTGAGATCCTCATCACACTGGGCGATGCTACGAGAGTGGCAGCTGAAGCAGTGGGAGAAGTGCAGTTGCTTTTGAAGACAGAGTTTTAATTTTAGGAGATGTTCTTTACGTTCCTAGCTTTAGAAAGAATTTAATTTCGGTTTCTAAACTTTTTCTTGATGGATATTCGGTTACTTTTAATAAAGTTGTTACCATTGCTCTAAATGAGGAGTTTGTCTGTCATGGAACATTGTCGAATAATCTCTATACAATTAACTGTGCACACCACTCACGAAATGCATCCTATAACACATCTACTGTTTCAAGTAATAAAAGAAAACGTTCAGTAGATGTGAACGAAACACTTCTATGACATCTGAGACTAGGTCATATTAATCCAAAGAGGATTCAAAGGTTGGTTCAAGATGGGTCATTGGAGTCACTACGGATTGAACCATTTCCAACCTGCGAATCATGTTTGGAAGGTAAAATGACCAGGAGGGCATTTGGAGCCAAGGGGAATAGAGCCAAAGAAGTGTTAGAAATCGTTCACACTGATGTACGTGGTCCAATGTCTATCAAAGCAAGAGGAGGATATGAGTATTTCTTTACTTTTATCGATGATTACTCAAGATATGGATACATTTACCTTATGAAGCATAAATCTGAGACCTTTGATAAATTCAAAGAATTTAAGGCTCAAGCAGCGAATCATAGGGAAAATAGTATCAAGTCTCTACGATCTGATCGTGGAGGCGAATACCTCAGCGATGAGTTTTTGAACTACTTGTTAGACGAAGGCATTGTATCCCAGTTAACTACACCCGGAACCCCTCAACAAAATGGGGTTGCAGAACGAAGAAACAAAACTCTTTTAGAAATGATCAGATCAATGATGATTTATGCGGACCCAAATCGTTTTGGGGTCACGCCTTGGAAACAACGACTTACATTCTAAACTTGGAGCCATCCAAATCGGTTCCCAAAACCCCTAAAGAGTTGTGGACCGGGCGCAAGCCCAGTTTAAGACACATGAAGATCTGGGGGTGTCCGGCATACTTGTTGGACAAGGAAGCCGGTAAACTGGATCCATGATCAAAATTAAGGTTGTTTGTAGGGTACCCCAAAGGAACGAAAGGGTGCATGTTCTATGGTCCCGAATATCAAAAGGTGATTATCAGTACGCACTTTAGATTTTTGGAAGAAGACTATATGAACGATAGAAAGCCCAGAAGTGAGATTACCTTAGACGAGCTTACCTCAATGCCAACTGTACAAGTTGACATACTAAGCACACTTACACAACCAGAACCTCGTCGTAGTGGGAGGGTTGTTAGACAGCCCGAGAGATTCATGGGGATAGGAGAGTCATCAGACTTGATCCCCGGTGAAGATGAATCAGACCCATGGACATACAATGAGGCAATCCAAGACAAGGATGCGGATTCTTGGCAAACAGCAATGGAAGCTGAGATGGGTTCTATGGATCACAATAAGGTGTGGGAGCTAGTCGAACCACTTAATGGGGTTAAACCCATTGGATGCAAGTGGGTATAAAAGAGGAAAAGAGGACCGAATGGGAAGGTAGAGACCTTCAAGGCTAGACTTGTGGCAAAAGGGTACACTTAGAAAGAATGGATCGATTATGAGGAAACCTTTTCGCCTATAGCCAGGCTTAAGTCCATCCGTATTCTCTTGTCGATAGCTGCATATCTTGATTTTGAGATCTGGCAAATGGATGTCAAGACAACTTTTCTCAACGGAAGTCTTGAAGAAGAAATCTATATGCAACAACCCGAAGACTTTGTTGAAAAAGGCCAAGAACATCTAGTTAGCAAGCTTAAGAAGTCCATCTACGGACTGAAGCAAGCATCCCGTGCTTGAAACCAATGTTTTGATCAAGTTATAAAGTCTTATGGGTTTGATCAAAACGAATTCGAGAGTTGTGTGTATAGACAACGTGTCGGAACTGCCTTGGCATTCTTAGTACTATACATGGACAACATTCTGCTCATCGGAGACGATGTAAAGGTGTTGTCAGACGTAAGGGCATGGTCAAAACAGTTTGATATGAAGGACTTAGGGGAAGCCGGTCACATCCTTGGGATCAAGATCACTCGAGATCGGAAGAAAATGATGATATAGTTATTGCAAGCTTCATACATAGATACTGTCTTGAAGTGATTCAGCATACAAGATTCCAAGAAGGGTTTTGTACCCTTCAGGCATGAAATCCATCTATCCAAAGAAATGTGCCCTAAGACACAAGAGGAGATAGATGACATGACTGACGTTCCCTATACTTTGGCTGTCGGAAGTCTTATGTATGCAATGCTATGCACAAAGACCAGATATCTGCTTTGCCATTGACATGATAGCGAGATATCAGAGTGACCCAGGGAAAGAACATTGGACTGCAGTTAAAAATATTCTGAAGTATCTGAAGAGAACTCGGGATAGAATGTTGGTTTATCAATTAGACAGTCTGATTCCCTGTCGGTTACACGAACTCGGATTTCCAATCAGACTTAGATTCCAGAAAATCTATCTCGGGTAGTGTGTTTTACATGTGGGGAGGAGTCATGACATGGAGAAGCGTTAAGCAGAAATGCATCGCAGATTCTACCATGGATGCTGAATATGTAGCTGCTTGTGAAGCAGCGAAGGAAGTGGTTTGACTCAAGAACTTCCTAGTGGACTTGGACGTAGTTCTAGATTTTCCCAGCACCATCACGGTTTACTGTGATAATGCCGAGCAGTTGCAAATTCAAGGGAACCAAGAGCCCACAAGGCCAACAAGCACATTAAAAGGAAATACCATCTTATACGAGAAATCATTAAGAGAGGAGATATAAAAGTGGCAAAGATCCCGTTGGAAGACAACCTAGTAGATCCATTCACAAAGGGTCTGCCTTAGAATACATTCGAGAGACATGTGGAAGGAATGAGTGTCAAGAACGTTGCCAATCTACTTTGAGTATAAATGAGAAAGATATTATTAGGTTCATGTAGGTAACATTAGATGTCACGTAGAACATGAGATATGTTGTAGTATACTTAAAAATAGACTTTGAGTATAAGTGGGAAATTGTTGGGGTTATACTAGAAAGTATGCTTTTACTTTATATAACCAAACTGAATTTCTGTCTTAGTTGCTGAAATAAATCATTTATCACTATTGCTTTAAATATGATTGAATGTTACATATATTTACTGCATACCTGTTCAATAAATAGTACGTGTTACATTATAGTTAATTTAGTGATACCAGATCACAGAGGATTAAATTAACATTTCCTCGTAATAAAGTACAAGAATTCACAACCCAGATGGAAATGAACAATCCATCGTGAAAGGTTGAAGTGCAAGACTCAGATTGGCTTGTCTTGACCAAGAGATTGCACTAGTGCATTATGATGCGATGGATAGGACCTATAGGAGGACAAATTCTCCAGTACTGAATATAGAAGAATTAGACCTCAGTGGTTTGTTATTTCTTAATCCCCGTCCCTTAAATAGGATCTGTGGAATTAATAACTATTTCTTTGTCTTATGATGGGTAGAGAATCAATGTGATTCAATACTTTATATCTTGGGCAATATTATTAGTTACATGACGATTGCTTAGATTTAATACGGAGAATCGTGTACAAGTACGTCTTGCTTGATTTGTCCCCTTGGTGGGCTCAGAAATTTTATCATACCAAATCTTGCAAGTGTATTTCACATGATAACACTTAAATACATTTAGTTTATGAACATATTTTTCCCAAATTGTTTCATGAACCAAAGGATAGCAGATTTCAATTTTATAAACCTGGGCAGAATACTCCAGTTGGTTTCCATTATTTCCCCAGATCTATTTATCTAAAATGGTGGATCCTGTTAATACCAAATTTTGCATAATTATACTGATCCAACTCAAAAAACAACACCATGCTTTTTATTTGTAAAAACATCGCCAGATATAGGGGAAAATAAATATCAAAGTAATGATTCCAAATCTTTGTAGTTTTTTTTTTAGTTAGCATTGTATGATCAACACTTTTAATAATCATAAATCAATCAAAAATAAAATCAAAATTTGTAGTACACATACTAAGTGTCTGTTTGCAAACTCTAAAAAGTGGCTGAGAAACACTTATTTTAAAAGTTGTTAGACTCAGCTTTTTGAAATAAAAAGTGTTTCTACTCTTTCAATAGAGTTTGTAAACAGACACTAAATAGCATGTAGGACTTAAACATATCATTGTTATAATCCAAACAGTTGACAACTTCCTACTTCTCTAATTTCTTTAAAAAACAGCCAGTTTATCTTATGAAAATAAAATAAAATACTCATGTTTCTATATAAATTCTCAAAAAAATTACAAGTAGGCATTTAACTTCATTTAGGGTACTAGCATGTAATTTTTCAGTTAAAAATTCAGATGGAAAAATAAGCTTCAATGGTGTCATTCTAAAACATGACTGAAAACATGCAATTTCATTGCTACTACTTAGAAAATCGAAATAAAATACTTAACATAAAAATAAAATACCATCTTCCAATAAAAATGATCTTTATCAAGTGTAGAACAAGTTCATTTGAAGTCCTATTAAAAAAAAGGAAGGTCAGCACCACTCTAAAAATTGATTAAAAACCCAAAAAGAAAAAAGTCAAAAACAAAAAACAAAGACTTAGAAACCAAAAAAAATATACTTTCACTACTAAGTGTTGAAGTTGAAGAAATTTGGATGTGGGATATTTGGAGGAGAGGCACTGTGATGTATAACTCAAAGGTTTGTTCCTCCTTTTATTGACAGAGAGAGAGAGAGAGATTCCAGAAGCTTCGAGCCATATTCCTAATTTAGATTAAATTGAAGGTTGTACATGTAAAGTTGATTAAATAAAGGGCGAGTAGATGAGAAGTTGAAATCCAGCTGGTTTCTTGCTATCCTCCAGCTGTTATAGGGGGCGTTTTCAAATAGATATAAAACGGAAAAATGTCAATTCAGGGCCTGAAAGATGACAAAACTATCAATTTAAGGCCTTAAAGATTTTTCCTATCGATTCAAGGCCTGAAAGATAGAAAACTATCGATCCAGGGCCTGAAAGATAAAAATTATCAATTTGAGGCTCACACATTTTAAGGTCATGTTTGACATTTATATTTCATATCCTTATTTCATGTTCTTATTTTTTAAATTTTTTAGGGTTTACGGTTCAAGGTTTACGGTTCAAGGGGTTTAGGGTTCATGGTTCAAGGTTTAGGGTTCATCGTTTAGGGTTTAGGGTTTAGTGTTCAGGGTTTAGGGTTTTAGTGCCAAACATGACCTTAAAATTTATAAGCCTCGAATTGATAGTTTCTATCTTTCAGGCCCTGGATAGATAGTTTTGTATCTTTCAGGCCTTGAATCGATAGGAAAAATCTTTCAGGTCTTAAATTGATAGTTTTACTATCTTTCAGGCCCTGAATTGATAAAACTCCGATATAAAACCTAGTTTCTTGCGCCTTTTACATATACTTCATGTTTGTATTTGTGAACGGAGAAATAGACAATGTTAATAGATGTATGAAACATGTATAATTATTTCGATGATTATAAATTTCTTTCGAAACTTGAGATTACCAAATAACTTGATTTAAAGGGGTTATTCTTTCTACTGAATATACTTTAGAAATCCAATGCAAAATCTTATGAACAGAAGGAACACAACAGAGATATATATACTCCCATCGTTCCGTAATTTTTGTCATTTTTATGCTTATTTTATGTTTCAAAATATTCTTCGGTTTACCTTTTTTCCATATTTTTCTTCATATTTTACTCAAATATCATTCCATTAATATCTCTTTAATTTTGCATTCCCTAAAATTTCTCCTTGATTTTGCATTCATTTCACTTCTAGAGAATTAATTATGAAGAGTAAATATAACAAGAATTAATTGATATTCCATATTTTGTTGACAACTTGATATTCCATATTTTGTTGACTTATAAAAGGGAAATTTTTTATTATATTATAACAAAATGAGAAACATCGAAATTTTATAGATTTTACTTGATTATCATACGTAATCACGTTATGTATTTGAATCAGCTAGAGACAACAGATAAAATCTAAAGACATTTCATTTATCTATTATCCGCTAAATTGTTGCGCCAGCCTTAGTTTGTTCTAGTTTCTTATGTTCATAAGTTTTGGGTTGGTATGAACCTCGATTAGATTACATACGCGTCAAGTACTCTAAAGCTCAACTATATTTTCAATTCAGCGAATATTTTTGTCAATCATCAATAAAGATGGACAATCGTGCAACTCACCTGACATTTCAGCTGATTTTGGCTTATATGAGCTCGATTGTCCTACATTTATAGATTTTAAAACATATTATCTCATTTTATTGATTCTAAAAAATAAAATTTAAATTATAATAATAAAGTTTCAATTATAAATATGAATAAATTATATTTTATAATTCTTAAATTTGTTGTTTTTATCTTTATTATTATTATTATTATTATTTTAATGGTATATATATATATATATATATATATATAAAAGGATTAAAATGGAAAAAATAATATGATGTGGAGCTCCAACTCATTAATTTGGCATAAATTCAGCTACCACACGCGTGTCCAATTCCAGCGACAATTAGATTTCCGACGCAAAAGGATGAAAATTGTACAGAATAGGACCGAAATTGCACACATGTGCTTTAATATTGAGAAATTAAAATGATAATTGATTAATCATGCTCGAATTAATAAGACCAAATTGGGTGAAATATTACGGGAGTTGAGAGATTATCCTAAATTTATAGGTTTGAAAACATAGTGTCTACATTCACAAATTTGTAAATCTATAAATGTAGGACAATCACGCAGCTCACATGACATTTCAGCCAGATTTTAGCTTATTCAAACTCGATTGCCCTACATGTACATATTTTAAAATATATTATTCCATATCTACAAATTTTATAATATATTATCCTACATTTCCAAGTCGTAAATTTTTTGTCCTTAAAACACAACCTCACTAAATTATGGGCCTAAAAAAATATTTTTCCCTTTACATATACATAAAGTTTGTGGGGTGGTCTTATAAGTAAGTCTATAAGTCGTGACAGTTTGAATTTTCGCTATATCTCGTTTTATTATAATACAAATTTCTTAATTAATTTTATGTAACGCTCTACTATTGTTCCAATATTTGCACATACGTGAAAGTGAGGTTTTATACAAACATACATACGTATACGTATTTTATGTGTATGTATGTATCCATAACTAAGGTGTGTATTTGTTCATGGGAAATCGTATACATGCTTATATATATATCGGAAATATTTTTACTGAAATTTAGCCGTATAGAGCAATGGTATGATGCAGTAATTTGAAGAAATATGTATTTTAGAGTTTTTTCTAATTTTACCGCTATCATAATACATTTGAAAAAAAGAACACACATATATACAATCTATTATGCCATAGGGATTAGAAGGATAAACTGGAAAAAGACAAATCATAGATATGAATCTAAGTGCATCAGAAGAGATAGAGAATGAAAATTAACTGGAAAAAGACAAATCATAGATATGAATCTAACACCACAAAATGTATATAATTTTAAGAGGGTGTTAGAGAGGGATTAAAGAGGGATAACTGTTTCGTGAGGGTTTTAACGAGAGAAAATAACCCTCTTTAAAATGGGTGTCGCACTAATACACATTTGGGCTTGGACAACTGCTAAAAATGACCTTAGACAGCGGTTATAAGGCTGTCAAAGTAACAGCTGTCTAAGTAAAATTGACACTTAGACAGCGGTTATGAACCGCTGTCCAAATGAAGCACTTAGACAGCGGTTGTAAACCGCTGTCCAAATTAAAAATTCAGTTTTTAACCACGGACCCACCAAGCATCTTATATATAAGCCACCAAGCCTCCCAATTAATTGAGACAATTATTCGCTCCCATGGGGGACCAAACACGGGACCTTGGGCGCCTGAGCGGGGATCAATTCCGCTCGGGCACTTGCTTTCTTGCGTTTATTTAATGAAATTAATTCTATATGTCCTAAAAATCCTTTTTTCTTACAATTTTTTTTAAAATTCTTTATTTCAATTATCTTATTTATTAATTCAATCACATTTTTATATAATAATTTTTTTATATAAATTTAAATTTAATTTAAATTAAATTAAATTATATTAAAATTATATTTTTTACTTGTTTTTTTTTTAAAAAAGTTTTACCTTTCTTTTAAACTTTGTAATACTTTTCCTTCTAAATAAGTAATACTTTTTTTTATCTTAATAAGAACTACCTCCGTCCTGATTTTGATTATCCGTTTTTCATAAATAGTCGTCCTAATTTTGTTTATCAATTTCCAAATAAGGCATTAAAGCAACATTCAATACTATTATTTCTCTCTACCAAACCCACTTTACACTATTTAATATCTATTATTTCCCTCCACCAAACCCACTTTACACCATTTAATACTATTATCTCTATTTTTTCTTAATCTCCGTGTCTACAGTAAATGGATAATAAAAAATAGGACAGAGGGAGTAATATTTTTCTTTAAACAAGTAATACTTTTTCTTCTAAACAAGTAATATATACTTTTCTTTAAAAAAGTTATACCTTTCTATCTAAACAAGCTAGTAATACTTTTCTATTTAAACAAGTAATACTTTTCCTTAAACAAGTAATACTTTTTGATCTAAACAAGTAATACTTTTCTTGCGTTTATTTAATGAAATTAATTCTATATGTTCTAAAAATTGTTTTTTCTTACAATTTTTTTTTAAAATTCTTTATTTCAATTATCTTATTTATTAATTCAATCACATTTTTATATAATAATTTTTTTTATATAAATTTAAATTTAAATTAAATTAAATTATATTAAAATTATATTTTTTACTTGTACTTTAAAAAAAAAGTACTACCTTTCTTTTAAACTTGTAATAATTTTCCTTCTAAACAAGTAATACTTTTCTATCTAAATAAGTAATATTTTTCTTTAAACAACTAATACTTTTTCATCTAAACAAGTAATACTTTTCTTTAAACAAGTTATACATTTCTATCTAAACAAATAATACTTTTCTATTTAAACAAGTAATATTAAGAAGTTTTACATAAGAGTTTGTGTTAATCTCATTATATAAGACGAATATTAAAAAGAAATAACACGAGAATTTAAAGAATAAAATATTTGAACTGTACCTAAAAAGAATTTACAAATTAAAACAAAAAAATAAAACAAAAAATACAAGCTTTAAAAAATAAAAAAATTAATTCACTTGCACAGCGGTTATGAACTGTTGTCTAAGCTTTGATCTTGGACAACGATTTTTAACCGCTGTCTTTATTTTTTTTAATAGAACCACTCTCTAAGGAACCACTTGGAGAGCTGTTCGAAAAAAGGACTGTCCAAGTGGAGCTCTCCAAGCTCAAATGTGTAGTTGTGTCGGTAACCATTTAGCGAGGGAAAAATTAAACCCTCGTTAAATTAACGAGGATTTTTGCGAGGTACGGACATGTGTTAGTTTGGCGAGGGCAAAAAACCCTTGCCAATTGCCGACCGAAAAAATGCTCTCCAATTGCCTTTTGAAACAGCGGGGATTCGAACCCGCGTCAGAAGCCTCCTAACGCACCCACACAACTACTTGGACACGCGCCCCACTGTACTATTTTCATAATATGGGCGAATTTTTGCCCCCACGGTGTATCGAGCATGCGACCTCCTGGTATGTGGAGACCTTGCGTATTTCGCCAAACCGTTTTGGCACGGCTAGTTACTTTTATCAATGCCTTTCTAATTGTACATATTATATATATGTATGTATTGTATATTTATGTGTTGTTTCTTAATTAAATCATTTATAATACAAATGTTTATTATATATATATACACACATTTTATTATAATTAAAATATGTATAATAAATTATGAAATAAATAATTTATATTCTTTTATATACTCTCTCTGTCCCAAACTCGATTGGGCATTGCACTTTTCGGCTCGTGTTTTATTGAGCGAGTTGTTTATAGTATATGAAATGATAAAGTTACTTTTAAAGCATGATAGGATAGATGAAGTGTAGTACTATCATACCCCACCTTAAAAATATTTTTATCATTTCAATTATTAATAAACAACTCGCTCTCTAAAACACGAGTCAAATAGTGACTGCCCAATTGAGTTTGGGACAGAGGGAGTACTTGTTAACATGAATAATTTTTAAAAAAAATAATATTTTAATATTCTTCTTCACAATTTACTAACACTATATATGTAGACTCGTTTTTATTAAAATATTTTCCAAAGAATTGTCAATTATATTCTTTTACTATATGTACGTATACTCGTTTTTATTAACACTATATATTTTTTAAAATTATTAATAAAATATTTTTAATAAAATTGCCAAATAATCACTTTTATATTATCTTTCACTATAATCACTTTATTAAAATATTTTTTTAAAAATTATCAAATAATCACTTTTATATTTTTTTTCACTACATGCGCGCACGCACACACACACACACACACACACACACATATATATATATATATACACCAATTCTCATAGACGAATACAAATTCTCAAAAACTAATATCGTAGTGATTAATCAACAATATTCATAATTAATAATAATAACAAACACATGTGACAAATATTCAGAAATTCCTCAAAAAACATAACAAAGTATTCAGTCAATAAAATCAGCAAGATAGCTACAAGTCATTCACATCATCATCATCAAATTCATTGTTGGGATTGAGAAGATCATTAAAAGGAGCATTATCGGAACGACGTCGAGCACGAGACGCTGAACCACTAGGACCAAGAGCACGAACAGGAAGGGCATCGGCCGGGGGAAGAAAACCACCAGGAAAGTTCATGGGAATTGGAGAATAACAACTAATAGAGACAGGGGTATATTGAGGATATGGGGGAAATAAGGCGGCGCCGAACGAATCGAACCCCTGGGAACTAGGATTGACCTGGTGAGGACTACCGCTGACCTGCTGCGGGCTACCACCGGCCTGCTCGGTAAAAAGTCCCGCCTGCTGATGAGGACTACCACTCGATACGTTGCCCTGCTATGGAAAAAAAAGGAACAAAACCCGTCTGGCGATGTCTTTGGGGAACAAAACCCGCTTTCTTCTTCTTTGAGGATAAAGACCACTGGGTGGGTTTGCCTAGAGCCCCTAATAATACGCACTCATTTAAGTTTGCATATCTCTCCATTCCTGGCACATAAGCTGCTCGCGCCGCTCCAACTCCTCTTGAAACTTCCAAGCCATCTCCTCTTGTTCTTGTCTTTCTTGTGCCAACAAACGTTCCACATCAAGCTGCGAGTAGCCGCCAATACTAGTGCCTCTTGTGCTCCCACCTGGGCCAGATTGAATGCGCCCCAAATTCATCATTTGAGCGAGACCTCTAAATTTTCCGTGGGTATATGGCACCTGTTCCGTATACAGTTGGCTCAATTTTTTCTTTTTGTCCTTCTTGTTTGCTGGCTGCTCGGATAACTGGCTGAGTTTCTTCCTCACAGCATTCTGGACATACAAATATTTTGACATTTAAAATTATATATATTATTAACTTGTTAAATAGTATGGTGAATAAACAAAATCAACCACTTACCAGTGTGACTTCCATATCGGTGTACGTGACGTCATTTCCTTCTATTTCGTGAAAATGTATCACGAGGTCCCATGCAGTTGGAAGGAATCCATTTTTCTTATACCGAATTTAGAATATTTTTGTTAATAATTAATTATTATTGTATTCAAATAATTAAAATATCACAAAAACTACTTACATATTCCCATGAATAATCTGCAGCTCCTTTTGATCCGCCTCTATGTTTAAACCCCTTGGACAATCGATTTTGTCGGCACTGGTCACTCTTAGCGCCCTTCACTTCTGGTAAGTCCCAGTAATTCTTCAATGCATTGGCGAAAGTGTAGCCACCCACCTTGGCAAAAGTGTAGCCACTCACCTCCATGTGTCTGGACATGATATTTCTGATTATTCTTGATACCTTATTAGAGGACATCGACCTGTAAAATTAACAGAGCGTTACATATATATATGTTTAAATATTATTGAAATAAACTTGGCTCAAAATATAACTTACACTCCCTCCCATGTCCAGATAACTTCTCGGGTGGATTGTGGAGCATGATTGACCAGTTCCTCAGCCTCTTCATTCATCGATTCGATCGTGTCATCCTCAGCCTCTTCATTCATCAATTCGTCTGAATCCAGATTCGGTACTGGTACTCGAGTAGACTCTTCATCTTCTTCATTGTCACGAGATATGGAACCAGATCTACTTGATCTGCCTTCGCCAAATATAGCTCTGTGTAATCCTCTTAGACCTCTAGCCATCTGTAACATTATCATATAATTAAAATAAATTAAATATTCTAAGATGGATAATAATGTATAATTAAAACAAGTGCACATTATCATATAATTAAAATAACTCATTTCACAACACACATATATACATCATCTTCATAGTTGCGTACACAACAAAGACAACACACATACACACATATCTTCACTAACGATCTCTGCTTGGTGGTGCAAACAACCCACAAATCTCACCCCTGCACAGATTCGGGATACTTACAATAATAAACTTGACTGGCTTGACTTGCTAGCACGAATGGATCAAAACGGCCGTATCGTCCTCTCGGATTAACGTCCACGAGTTTATAATTAGGATGTACTCTTGTTCCTTGTGGCACAGTTGGATCAAACCACTCACACTTGAATAACACTACTTTTCTTTCAGTAAGTCCGGGATATTCCAATACCACAACCTCCTCCAGTATCCCGTAGAAATTATTTTTATTTGAATCGTAGTTTGTTCCCTTAATGCAAACTCCACTGTTCATAGTGGCTTTTGAGGCGCCATAAGCTTTTGTGTGAAATTTGAAACCATTCATGTAATATCCTTGGTGCGTGGTGACACTACTAAGAGGACCTCTCGAAAGATTGCGTATAATCTGATTCTGGATATCATTGCTCTTCACCTATATACTATATTTGACGTATTATCAGATTAATGTATATAGTATTTTATATTATACTACATTAATTCAAGTTACTTATTAATATATATATATATATATATATATATATATATATATATCACGTACAAGTAGATCAAACCACGACGCGAATTCCCGTTGAAGAAAGTCATCTTTTTCAGCATTTGATAGAGTCGGTTGAACAATCTATAGCTGCTGGAAAACAGACTACAATTGGGAGTAGCTATGAGAACTTGCAATAATTAATTAATATCATTGCGATTGCTATTCGACTGAACTCGTTGGCTCTGCGTCCACTGAAAGCCGCTTCGTCGCCGTCAGCATTTGGTACCAACCAACAAAAAGCATTAACGCTGCAAAGATCAATGCACCAATTGCGGTAAAATAGAGTTGTAATTCATTAGTTATTTCGGATGCTCGCCAAATCTGAAAAAAATTAGAGGTTATTTGTATTCCTCGAAAATGCCCGCCCGTCAAACATTGGGAACTGCCCGGGGAAGAGTTAGGAAGAGTAACAAGGAGAAGCAAGAACCACTTAAATTGAGGAATCGATTGTATTTCCTCCTTTGTTCCCCATAGCAACTGGGGATCAAAAAGCACCAAATTTGATGACTTATTAAGAGAGTACTGGCTCACCGCCATGGATGTAGGTGTTCCCATGAAACGAGCCGGTGTCACAGTCAACTAATAAACTTCTACAAGATGTAGAGTCTTATAAGGTAGTATTTGGAGGAAGTCTATACTTTGATAGTAGTCAAAATGGTTATCTTCGAGGACGAAGTTCAGTACCAACTAGGGTTCGTAGAACGAAGGGAGTGTATAACTGGGGCTGTGCCCCACTTTTTTGTTCGTAACGAGGGAGAGATAGAATGGAGTTCTTCACGAAGTTAGAAAGAAAGTCTATTTCCATGTTCAAGCTGCTAGTCGAAGACCCACTATTTTCTTATTTATAATAGGATAAGACCATCGGAAAGAAAGTCAAGTAGAATCCCGTGCTTTCGGGTGATTGCTCCACGCATTCAAATGCTACCCACATGAATGCTAGTCGAATCCGTATACTTGTTTGTGACATATCCATTTTATAGATTTCTAAAGTGTTCCGTGAGACATCTTTCTTGTTGATTTTCTCGACCTAAGTTTGATTTATACGTATGAGCTATTCGCTTCTCCAAGTCAACAATCAATCTTTTACCTTTCTCGTTATAATTGATGCAAGAAAAAAAAATCGGCAAACAAGAACACATAAAATTATGTGGTTTACTTAACAATGTGTTAGCTACGTCTATAGACAGATAATAAAATATACTTTGTTATGTTGAGAAACTATTACAATACAAAATACCCTAACAATACATAAACTATATAACCAAACAGACTCATAGGCTCAAAACAGAAACCGAGCCCAAATACAACATACACCTTCGAATAACTAGTAGTGATAAAAAACGAATTAGGATTTAATTGTCATTCAAAATCCATAGACGCAAGTCACGCAACACACTATGATAAGACCTTGTAATACCCTGGCCAACACTAGATACACAAATGTCCATTGTAAAATACAGGTTAGATCTAACCTGAAGGGTAATGTTTTAGATCCTCAAATTCAGTCAGACGTTTCATACAAAAGTCTGCTCTCATACAGGAGGGAAATGATAGACATAGGGTTGAACAAAAAAAGTGTAATGCTCGAAAAGACTATTGGAGAGGTGAAAAAGACTGGAATCTTTTTTCTGGACACCAACTACAGACGGATGCCAATAGTAAAACACTATATTTTCGTTGTCTCATAGGACAAAATCTTTTAAATTTATCAATTATTTGTTTAAAAGATTTTGTTCTACATCTGAGAGCCCAAAGAACGGAGTCATAGTCTCAAAACCCTCACAAGATTAAGTATCCTAAAAAAGCTCTCATTGCACCTCATAGACTTCTCGAGGATTGCACCTTTTAGTCCAACACTAGATTTATCATTTCCCTTTTGTATGAAAGCGGATTTCTATATAAAACAGGGATTTAAACCTAAAAGGTCCCATAACTTTGCACCTTTATTGAAAAGGTCTCGTATATATCACTTGTTTCAATTTAGTCTCATATGTATTTAATTTGTGCCGATTTAGTCCCGTACTGCCGGAAGTCGACCAATATCATCCAAAACGACATCGTTTTAGACGCGTGGCCGCCACACGCTCCTAATTTTTGCCGTAAAATGTTGAGTCCCGATCAAAATTCCCAAAAACAACGTCGTTTTTGGTTGGTTTGACTGGTCTCCGGTGATTTGGGGACTAAATCGACACAAATTGAATACATACGGGACTAAATTGAAACGAGTGATATATATGAGACCTTTTCAATAAAGGTGCAAAGTTATGGGACATTTTTTATTTAAATCCCATATAAAACGTCTGATTGAATTTGAGGACCTAACTCAGCATCCTGCAGGGTAAATCAAATTAGAATTCCAATGATGCGATGCAAATCTCGTTATATATTTTCACTTGTTGTCTCCAAAGATCTGTTCTCTCTCTGCTTCCTGCACAAATGTTCTGAAAGTTACATATCTAGAATAGGGAAGGGCACTAATTCAAATTTGACTTTGCACATCTGTTAAAAAAGACTTTAGACAGCTGTTATAAGGTCTTTCAAGTTCACAACTGTCTAAGTAAAATTGACACTTATACAACGATTGTGAACCGCTGTCCAAAGTAACCACTTAGACAACGGTTAAACATCGTTGTGAAATTAATTCTATATGTATAAAAAATAGTTTTTTTCTTATAATTTTTTTTAAAATTTTATACTACAATTATCTTATTTATTAATTCAATCAAAATTTTATATAATAATTTGTTTATATAAATTTAAATTTAAATTTAAATTAAATTAAATTATATTAAAATTATATTTTTTACTTGTTTTTTTAAAAAAAGTACTACCTTTCTTTTAAAATTGTAACACTTTTCCTTCTAAACAATTAATACTTTTCTATCTAAATAAGTAATATTTTTCTTTAAACAAGTAATACTTTTTCATCTAAACAAGTAATACTTTTCTTTAAACAAGTTATATCTTTCTATCTAAACAAGTAATATTTTTCTATTTAAACAAGTAATACTTTTCTTTAAACAAGTAATACTTTTTCATCTAAACAAGTAATACTTTTTTTAAACAAATTATAATAATAATAATAATTATAATCTAAAATTATATTATTTTGTATTTTAAAAAAATTAATTAATTTTGGGGGAGCTTTGAGTCATATATATTCTCCATAAAACTTGGGTAATTAACAGTGTAATTGGCGGAAGAAATAAAGGGAAAAGAGGCAGCTTACACGCAATGAATAACATGCACCTACACAGCGGTTTCGAACCGCTGTCCCAAGATTTACCTTGGACAGCGGTTCAAAACCGCACTCCAAATGCACTTGCACAGCGGTTCATAACCGTTATCTAAATTTTCTTCTTGGATAGCGGTTATGAACTGCTGTCTATTTTTTTTAATAAAACCGCTCTCCAAGCTATAATTTGGAGAGCTGTTTGAAAAAATGGCTGTCTAAGTGCAGCTGTGCAAGCTTAAATGTGTAGTAGTGTGGATTATAGATTCTCATTTTGTTATTTCGAAAACATCAACATTAGAGCACACAAAAAAATGAGATCTACATACCTCCTGAGCAGAAAGTCAAGTAGTGGAAAGCTTGACTGCTGAACAACCAGATCTGAAAATAAAGAGGAAACGAAGAAACTTAGAGGAAAGCTACCTTCCGCAGAAAGGCAAGTAGAGGATATATAGATCTAAAACTGAAGAAATTTGCAGATCTGAAAACTTAGAGGAAATGAAGAAAGCTTCAACACCCAGGTAGGGTTTCTGAAACAGAATGAAAGAAGTGGGTGAGGGTGGCTGTAGTGGTAAACTTGGTTCCTTTTATAGGAGTTGTATTAGGGTTTCTTGCCCTAGGCCTGTCCCCATGTAGTAGACAAATGGGCCTGGGCCCGCAAATGTTCTTGCTCTCTGCCTTTTTTTATATATATAGGATATTTTGTGATTAATAGATGAAAACATATGATTCTTGCAACATTTCACATACGTATATGTTTGTACACAAAGCTATATATACATTTTTTTATTTGAAAAAGTATTTATAAATTTTGATTATTGCTATTTTTTTATTTATTTACGGCATTGGGATTTTAACATCTTTCTTTTAAAGGTTTGCGTTAAAATGGAACTCAATTGATCATTAGAGAGAGGTGCTTTTTGCTAGTGAATAGAAAAACTTGTTTTTAGGTACGGAAGATTTAACTGAGTTACGTAATATATGGTACGTAGATAAACCAGTAAAGACGTACGTAAATCATCAAAATGTATAATGAAAGGAAGAGACTAGAGCGTACTGAGTTTGTCACGAATTCAACTGATGAAAATCTATGAACAGGCAAATGAAAATATCAGTCTATTTAAAGATTTTAAATATGTATATATAAAATGGTTGATTATAAAAAAAAAAACTATATACATGTAAATGTTTGGGTTTAAGAAATATTTTATAAATTTGATGTACGTTTACATATTATTTTTGAGATATATTGTCAGAACTCTAAAAACCTTTTCTTCAAAGGTGGAACTTTTTCCAAGTAATAATGAAGATATAGTCGAGTGAAATTTTCTTGTTCTTTCTAAGATAAATGAACTTTTCTTTTAACAATCGATGTTCATGTCAGCTAAGAGCTCGAAAACCTGCAATTTTAAGAGATACGTGACTTGCGCATGATTGCAAATGATAAAATTTTCTATTTTTCGGCAAAAATGAGACCAAAATTGGACAATCGAGATAGTTAAGGGATCAAAATTGGATAGTTAAACTTTTTGGGACGAAAAATGGATTACAGGAAAGTTATGGGACCGAATAACTTTTTTTCTCCTGAAAGATGAGTTGGCAACTACATCCCTTGTGCCACTTATATCCCATGGCAAAATACGCTAGGAAAAAGTCACCGCATCTTATATCCTTAAGAGCACTCAGGAATGACGAGGTCCTTAGCGAGGGTCTTGTCATTGTAAAATAAGGGACTCAGATTTGCAATTGAGATTAGAGGAATCAAATCAGGTGAGTTAATTTGAATTTGAGTCATGTCTTTCTTTCCTTTTATTATTCTCCCTCTCATATTTATTAGTTCTTTCCATTTTATTAAGAAAGGCAATAAGCAAGATGATCGTAACCTTATCTCAAATCTATCTCGTTCTCATCCCAATTAATTGTTGACTTCATCGGTAATTAATACTTATTTCTCTTTTTAAAGAAAAAAAATATCTTGTATTCAAAAGGTGCGTCATATAATTCAAGTGTAACGAAAGACTTTTCTTCACAATTATTTGTAAGGAAATTAAACATTATGTAGAGAAATGAGCCTGACCTACATACTAGAATGTTCTTGCTCTCTGCCTTCCTTTATGTGTATACGTATATGTTTGTACACAGAGCTAAATACATACATTTTGCATTTTGACTATTGCTAATTATTTTTTAATTATATACTTCATTGAAACTTTACATCTTTCTTCTAAAGGGTTATGTTAAAATGGAACTCAATTGATCATTAGACAGAGGTGATAATTTTTGCTGGTGATTTAGAAAAACGTTTTTAAGTATAGAAGATTTAACTGAGTTACTTAATACATGATACGTATATAAACTAGTCAAGGCGTATGTAAATCGTCAAAATGTATAATAAAAGGAAGAGACTGGAGGGTACTCAGGTTGTCGCGAATTCAACGGATGAAAATATATGGAAACATGCAAATGAAATACCAATCTACTTAAAGATTTTTAAAAAATATATATAAAATGGTTGACTTGTCAGGATAATTTATTTAGTAAGAGAATACGTCACTCAAATCACGTTGAATTTATTTAGTAAGAGAAACTCATGAATAACACAAAAAAGATTCCAATATAAATGTGTATTAAACTTTAAAATTGTTTATTTTTCAACGGAAGACTTTTTCAGAAGGAGAATGCATCGACCAACTCATTAACGAACTTTTACGGCATCAATAATGAATTTTTGCTATTTAATTTGCTATTAATGTTTTCGATAAAGTCCAAATTAGTAATGGTTCAATTGTAAGATAAAATAAAATTAGTAAGTTAATTTTTAGGGTTGCCTCTCGTTGATTCACATACATAATGTAATTAAGTGTATGTTAAGTGAGTGTGTAAGTGCGATCACCAACAAAGTTTGCTTTCTACAAAATAAAATGACACTACAAAAAAACATTGATTTAACGTGGGGAATTAAAGAGGGGTAGAAAACCCTCATTAATTAGCGAGGGCACAATAATACGAGGGCTTTAACGAGGATTTTTGGTTCATGGCAATTAACGAGGCTTTTGCCGAGGGTTATGCCCTCGCCAACATTTCCCGAGGGCAGGTTCCCTCGGCAATTTGGGTTAGACATTTTACTAGGGATGTTATCCCTCGCCAATTTAAAATTGACTGAAAGCTAGGGTTAAAAACCCTCGGCAATTAATGGTGGTTTGATTCCATGTTATCTGCCATGTTGTTTAATAAGAATTTGGGATCCTCTATATATGCTTATCGTCAACTTTATTTCATAGTATTTCTTTATTTTGGAGTCATTTTAGCTAGTATCTTAAAGATAATTTCCTAGTTTATTGGATTCGAACCACTATTAAAAGTATTAATGCGTGATCTTTTAATTTGAGAGCATTAATGGTGTTGTTGCAAAGATTGTGATTTATTTGGTCGGTTTGACTGTTAATTCATACTATAAATTGTGTATTTAGTATTAGTTGTTTATGTAGTATTAGCTGTACATTAACTTAATTTTTAATTTAATTTAGCTTAAATACAATGATCATCCGCCTGCGTCGACTTTGCACGGACCGATTGACGAGACTTTTGTTATGTTTTATGTTAATTTATGAATATTCGAACGCCACATGTGTGTTTTATGATTATTTCTACTATTAGTTTATGATAATGGTTTAAAATATTTATTTTAAAAAAAAAGATTATTATAGGTGTATATATATATATGTACACGTGTTAGTAAATAGTGAAAAATAATACAAATGTAATAATTTTACAAGTGATACTTTCTATTTAAACAAGTACTACTTTTCATTTAAATAAGTATTACTTTGCATTTTAACAAGTACTACTTCTCATTTAAACAAGTAATATACCTTTCATTTAAATAAATTATACCTTTCATTTAAACAAGTACTACTTTTCATTTAAACAAGTACTACTTTTCTATTTAAACAAGTGTTACTTATCTATCTAAACAAGTAATACTTTTATATTTAAACAAGTAATACTTTTTATTTAACCAAGTACTACTTTTCTATTTAAACATCTACTACTTTTCTCTTTAAACAAGTAATACTTTTCA
This sequence comes from Stenogyne calaminthoides, assembly GCA_037126765.1. Taxonomy (NCBI): domain Eukaryota; kingdom Viridiplantae; phylum Streptophyta; class Magnoliopsida; order Lamiales; family Lamiaceae; genus Stenogyne; species Stenogyne calaminthoides. The sequence continues at coordinate 26,203,737 of JBBCBC010000016.1, forward strand.
TTTAACAAGTAATACATTTCATTTAAATAAATAATACATTTCATTTAAACAAGTACGACTTTTCTATTTAAATAAGTACTACTTTTCATTTAAGCAAGTGATACTTTCTATATAAACAAGTACTGCTTTTCATTTAAACAAGTATTACTTTTCATTTTAACAAATACTACTTCTCATTTAAACAAGTAATACCTTTCATTTAAATAAATTATATATTTCATTTAACCAAGTACTACTTTTCATTTAAACAAGTACTACTTTTCTATTTAAACAACTACTACTTTTCTATTTAAAAAGTAATACTTTTCATTTAACAAGCAATACTTTTCATTTAAACAAACAATACCTTTTATTTAAACAAGTAATACTTTTATTATTTAAATAATACTATTATGTTAAACAAGTAATACTTTTCATTTAACCAAGTACCACTTTTCTATTTAAACAAGTACTACTTTTCTATTTAAACAAGTAATATTTTTCTATTTAAAATAAATATTTTAAATAGTTGACTTCACACAGGCCGATTGATGAGACTTTTGTTATGTTTTATGTTAATTTATGAATATTCGAATGCCACATGTGTGTTTTATGATTATTTCTACTATTAGTTTATGAGAATGGTTTAAAATATTTATTTAAAAAAACGATTATTATAGGTGTATATATATAAATGTACACGTGTTAGTAAATAGTGAAAAATAATACAAAAGTAATAATTTTACAAGTACTACTTTTCATTTAAGCAAGTGATACTTTCTATTTAAACAAGTACTATTTTTCATTTAAACAAGTATTACTTTTCATTTTAACAAGTACTACTTCTCATTTAAACAAGTAATACCTTTCATTTAAATAAATTATATCTTTCATTTAAACAAGTACTACTTTTCATTTAAACAAGTACTACTTTTCTATTTAAACAAGTACTACTTTTCTATTTAAACAAGTAATACTTTTTATTTAACCAAGTACTACTTTTCATTTAAACAAGTACTACTTTTCTATTTAAAAACTACTAATTTTCTATTTAAACAAGTAATACTTTTCATTTAACAAGCAATACTTTTCATTTAAATAAGTAATATCTTTTATTTAAATACATAATACTTTTAAGTTAAACAAGTACTACTTTTCATTTAACCAAGTACCACTTTTTTATTTAAACAAGTACTACTTTTCTATTTCAATAAGTAATACTTTTCTATTTAAAATAAATATTTTAAATAGTTGACTTCACACGGGCCGATTGACGAGATTTTTGTTATTTTTTATGTTAATTTATGAATATTCGAATGCCACATGTGTGTTTTATGATTTTTTTCTACTATTAGTTTATGAGAATGGTTTAAAATATTTATTTAAAAAAAGATTATTATAGGTGTATATATATATATGTACATTTGTTAGTAAATAGTGAAAATAATACAAAAGTAATAATTTTATAATTTTATTGAAAATATTTAAAAAATAATGATCATGTACATGTGTTAGAAAATACTATGTAATGATGATTATTTAATATAAGAATAATAATTAATATAAGTATTTATATATAAATATATTCATAATAATAAATAGTGAAAAAGAATATAAAACTAATTATTTGAAAATTTCATTGAAATTTTTAATAAAAATAATTAATATAAGTATATATATATAAATGTACTCATAATAATAAATGATGCAAAAGAATATATAAATTATTTATTTCACAATTTTATTATAAACATTTTAACTAAATCAAAGTATATATACATGACAAACAATTATATTAAATGATAGAAGAATTAAATTAATTAAACATAATATATGATACATATACAATTAAAAAAACTTACCTAACGAATAACTCGCCTTGCCCAAACGGTTTGGCGGAACACATAAGACCTCCATATACCGAGAGGTCGGGTGTTCGAATCATAAAGGGGTGAAATTTCGTCCAATTATGCTGCTACACTAGGGGGCTCACGTGTCCCAGTGGTTCCGTGCACTAATACACATTTGAGCTTGAACAGCTGTGAAAAATGACCTTGGAGAGCGGTTATAACCGCTCTCCAAGCATCAATCGTCCCAAGCTTGGACAATGATAAAAACCGGCTGTCCAAAAAAAAGACTTGGACAAATGGTTTTTAACCGCTTTTCAAGTTTAAGATTGGGCAGTGGTTGATAACCGCTGTCCAAGCTGATATATATATTTTTTTAATTCGTTTATTATTTTACATAGACAGCGGTTGAAAACCGCTGTCCAATATCTTTTTTTTTTTTTATTAATTTACATTTTAAAAATCCTATAATAAAACTATAAACCAAAACTTATATATACGTCCAATACCATATAACATAAACCAAAAATTCTATAATAAAACCATAAACCACATATATATACCAAAACATCGAAATATATAAACATACAATCATAAACATACGTCCAATACACCAAAAACATGAAATATATATCATCACAAATATATAATTTAATTACATGCTACCAATGTTTCAAACAACATTCTCTCAATATTGATCGTATGAATATAAGAAACGATTGTAAAGGTACCCCGTCCAATCGTTTTTCATTTCTCCATCTTTTCTTAGAGTAAGACTTGAGCTCACGCTCATAGACAAACCGCAAAACAACGAATCAATCAATATAGTATGAATTTTTATTCAATCAATAATAATTTAAATAAATCAATAATTGACTTACAATGGGAGGAATGTTCGTTATAGAAGCGCGGATTATATCTTCTATAAAGCAACAAACAAAATGTTCACAATGGTCATTATCTCGTTGCCTCGGAACCTGTTGATTAACAATATAATCACGTATTACAATTATGATTTCTTTCTATTAATTAGTTTGATAATTTACTAAATTAAATTTACCTTAATGTTAATCCAGTTCACTTTATTTAACCTGGATCTTGAGCCCTGACTCTGAAGGCGACTCCGATACATCGTCATCACACTATTATTATTATAATTAAAAAAATAAAAATAGATTAAATATGCATAATTTTAAAAGTAAAACAAATCATTGTATAGAATATTAAAAATGAACTTACGCTTCCATATATGAAACGAGATCAGGGCCATTAGAATAAACTCCATCATGAGCCGGGTCCATAAAATACACACTTAATGTATTAATGTGTATGGCGACCAGCACCCAATGGTTCCTATATTATATTGAGAGTATTAAAATTAACTGCAAATTTAGCATATATATGTGCAAATATTATAAACATGAATACAAATTTTAACGAAATGTTTATCACTCACCCCACATTTGTTGGCCAAAAAATGAGATGATCGCTCCCAGTTAGATTCAGCATGTGATTAACGAACCCATCCATGGTCTGTACCCTATCACCCATTATGCAAGACACTTGGGGGGAGACGAAGGAGTACATTCCACTTGCTCGGTTATCTTTGGAGAGATATAGCTCACCCAAATATCTTTAACCAACATATATACGCTAATTAATATTTAAAAAGAAAATTAAACTATACAGAAAGTGAATATTGAGAATTAGTAAACACATACCTGAGGTAAAGGGCTATGGTGGTTGCACTCAACCACTCGTCATTCAAGACTTCGCGCACATGTTCCTCACTGACGAATTCTTGGAAAGTATTCTGATGAAAGTGAGCAAGCATGGGAACTGTGGATTTATATCGAAAGCATTAGACAATACCATCCGGTGCACCCTAGGATCAGAAATGATCATCGTGATCTAAGTCTCCAAATCATGGGATAACCAAGTCTTAAGCGCGTGGAGTCCTCGATTTAGCCTCATGTGGGGTCGACAGATTCTACAATTAATTTGCAATATTATTTAGAACCACAAATAAGATAATGAACTTTAATAACAAATATTTTACCCTCATGGTGCTAGAGACCAAGTTGCTCGGCCATTCGATGAAGTGCCCGACCACTGTTCCGACTGTGACGACTTCATCGATTGGTTTTGGCACCGCTGAATCCTCCTCTCCGATTACGGGTACATCGAGTGTGACCCTCACGAAACCAGGAGTGATGGGATGACCATGAATCATTCCATAGGAGCTGTGCAACGAGCCTGTGGCCACCAACCGATCGGGAACCTCCAGATACAGGTAGCAAAAGGTCGTTGGCTGTTCGAATAAGATATTTAGTTAGAAAATTTTAATACACTAGTCTTTAATTAAAACAAATGTGAGACATGCATATCTGATACCTGGGAGACGTTTTGAAGTGCCTCAATAAAGTTGTCCCTAGGGTTAGCTGAAAACATAGCATTAGCGACACTATGGTCACAGCTTGCTCCACTCGACGACATTCCGTGGCTCGATCTTTTCTCAGACCTCAAACGTTCCACATCTTTAGCCAACTTGGCAACCTGTTCCGTTAGTATACCCACCATATTCATGGCTTGAAAACCAAAAAGCATTGCTAAAAATGTCTTCGCCACGCCATATCCGACACTTTCAAGAAATGGCCGGGATGCTCTCGGCGACCCATAGCCCGTCCAAACAGATCATCAGGGCCGATCATGAGAATGTCGTCGGGCGTCATGGTCTGAGATAGATGCTCCTGAATCACAAAAACAAAAGATTATTATTTAATTATTTGTTTATAAATAATAGTTTGTAATTGAAAGATAAATTAATGGATAGATTACCACTTCTTCGATGATGCGTTGTGCAGGATCGGGATCGTGAATATTCCCGCCTCGACCATTTTTTCGTAGTCTAAAATAAGTTGAAATGGGTAACAATAGGCTCACTCTCTCCGGTTTTTTCTTCTTTCCTCTTTCTACGATAGTGATGAACGTGTCCCTTTATTAGATATATTAAAAGTGAATATATAAAAAAAATTAAAAGTTAGGATTTTGATCTCACCATATTTTCTCTTATTCGTGCATAACCTTTGTTCAATCCACGATATCACGCCTCCATCGACTTGGGTTGATCGCGATGTTTATTACTTCGATTCTACAGTATAATAGAAATATGATAAACACCTAAAAACTTAGGGCATTAGAAATCGAGGAAATGACATTGATCAATTTTACCTCGAAATCATCCTCCATAGCTCGCTCACAAAACTCCTCCCAAAGATGGAGCCACCATAGGGTATATTCGATACGTCAGGAGGCGGGACTAGCCGAGTAAAGACCGGTTCCGGATCTCGTGTGTTACTTCTCAACCAAGTCCGGAAATTCTTGGTCATTACTCCACTTCTTGCGACAATATTTGCTTCTTCTTTGTGAGGTCAAGACCTCTAAAGGTAGTCTATACGCATATAACATAACAATTTAGTAAATTTAAGGGTCATACTACAACTTTCAATAAATATATAATTAACATACCGTAAGCTCGTCCCATAATCTTTCCTTCAAAGGAGTCAGTTTGGGGCTACGCCAGTCGTTGGCTGGCAGCACGATAGGGATCACGATCCTGACTGGAGCTCCAATATAGAAGGACAACGACTCACTCTCTTTTCCTATTGCCTGTCCAAACTCATTGAACGATAACTGCAATAACATAGTATTTAATTAGGTTCAACGATCAATCAATATATTTATCGATTTCAAACTGTTCAATTGTAATAAAATTACCTGAAGTGTTTTCCCCTTGCTACGAGCTCTCTTAATAGATGACATTGTGACTATACCCCGAGTGTTCTTCTCCCCGGAGCTGCTAGTGGTGGTGGGAGCATCAGTGTCACACTCTCTCAAGTCATCATATGCACCATGATCATATGCGCCATGATCTCCATCAGAATCTCCATCATCTCCGGGATATGGCAAACGAGACATGATCCTCGTAAAAGTAAGAAAAACAACATTTAATAAACAAAAACAAACAATATTCACAACCGGATGTTTCATGTATTAACAACATTTCTATGTGGCATAGCCAGATTGGTCAACCGGATGTTTCATCTCTTACAGCAGATTACTGGACCAAAATATCGAACTCTGTTTCTACAAGGTACAATCATACATAGCGTGGCAGGGAGGACAAAATGGTGTGTGATTTTACAACACTAGGCGTTCTAGGAGAAAGACCTTGTATAGAAACCATAACATGGTCCGGATAAGAACCTAAATCTGCACGCATATTACATGAATATCCCCACTTTGTTTCTACCAGCACAATAATCATGCATCACATGGAAACGAAAAAAGAACCGTGAATTACTTCATAGCAGAAAGCATTCTAGGCCATAGACCTAAAGAACATTAACACTTTCCGATAAGAACTATCTATGCATGCATACATGATACATCTACTTATAAGTTACATCTGCATCATCATAGGCTGTGGGAGGTACACGTAGATGGTAAATTAAAATTTCAGTTGATAGCAGACTCTTATACTATGAACACATGTGTATTAGGCTTGAATGACATTGTCTTCCAAGTAGATCGACCAGTAAATTAATTCTTATACCATGAAAGACACAATTCAGAAATGATACCAATCCACTGTAAAAAACAACAAGAGCAACATAATATAAACCAACAAGAGCAACATAATATAAACAAAATAACAACAAGAGCAACATATATAATATAAACAAAACTAAGATTGAAGCAAAATATATAATTTCAGCTAAAAATAACGGACAAATAAGAAAAAATGAACACATGAATACTGATATTACTGATATTACTAAGATTGAAGCAAAAATGAACACATGAATACATGAACACATAAAAATAACGGACAAATAAGAAAAAATGAACACATGAATACTGATAATACTAAGTGTTATGGAGGCGACGGCGGCGGCGGTAGGGGAGGATGGCGACGGCGGGGGCGGTAGGGCCGGGAGGGCAGCGGCGGCGGTAGGAGAGGGAGGGAGGAGGGCGCGCGACGATTTGGGGGAGAGGGAGAAGCCGACGACGGCGGCTAGCAGGTCAACGGCGACGGACGGCGATTTGGTTGAAGGGAAACCGGACGGCGGCGATTTGGGGGGAGAGGAAATTGTGGAGAGAAAGAAATGAAAGAAATCTGAGAGCTAGGTCTCGGTTCTGGATTGATATATATTAGATATATAAATAAAAAAAAAAAAAAAAAGGTTAACCGCCCGCGCAGCAAATTTTAGACAGCGGTTGATAACCGCTTAGACAAATGGTTTGAAACCGCTTTTTTTTTTTTTTTTTTTTTTTAATAAAACCGCTCTCCAAGCTGTTACTTGGAGAGCTGTTTGAAAAAAGGGCTGTCCAAGTGCAGTTGTGCAAACTCAAATGTGTAGTAGTGGTGGGTGCACTCTGAGCCTCGCAGCCCGAGCTCGAAACCTGGCAATTACAATTTTAATACCTGAATTAATTTAGCGAGGGCTTATATCCCTTAGCGAGGGCCACGTAGCCCTCGGTAAACTGACATGTGTCAGTCCCTCGGGAAATCCCTCGCTATTTGCCGAGGGATTTTTTTCGCCCCTCCTTAAACCCTTTTCCCTCGTTAAAGCCCTCTTTAAAACCCTCTTTATAAAATTGAATGTATTTTGTAGTGTGAGCAGTCGGGTTGCTAATTATAACATAACCCTTAAAATCAAGATATTTTGTAATCTCATGTTTTGGAAGTAATATTTTATAATCATCAGAATTTATACATGCATGTTTCCTACATATAAACATGACTATTTATTTTCCCTTTCACATCTACAGATATGAGGTATATATAAAAGACACAAAAAATTAGGTTTTATGTCTCTTTGCAAATGCACCCCTATAACAGCTGGAGCCTGGAGGACAGCAAGAAACCAGCTGATTCTCAACTTTTCATTAACAGCCCTCAATTTAATCAACTTTTCATCAATAACCCTCAATTTAATAAAAAATAGGAATATGTCTCGAAGCTTCTGGAATCTCTCCCTTCCTATAAAAGGAAGAACAAACCCTTGAGTTCTACACCATAGCGCTTCTCCTCCGAAAATTCCACATCCAAATTTCTTCATCCTCACCGGTGAAGGTATATTTCTTTTGATTTTTAAGTCTTTGTTTAATTTTTTTTTTTTTTTAAATTTGGAGTGGTGACCTCCCTTTTTTTTAATAATTCCTTTTTGGGAAACAATTTGATTTTATTTGAGCAACTTCACGTCGATAAATTCGAAGATCTTGTCAGATCTAGATTTTGAGGAACCTCACTTCGATAAAATGTGCAATTTAAAAATAATATTAGTTGTTTACTTAAAAGTATTAGTTGCGCACAAGTGTTGCTGGTTTTTTCTTTCTTTTTCTAATTATATGCATTTTTGTTCATATTCCAATAAGAAGATTTGTCTAATCAAATTCATCTTCTCATTCTTCAGACTACATTTCTTCTAGTATTTGTTCCAGGCATAAACTGACCCCCCCCGACCTGGAGATAGGAACTTCAACGAAATGAACTGGGTGCCATTTTATGTCAATTAAATTAATATTCTGGTTATTGTAATAGTATCTCAGACATCATGAACTAGTTAATTTTAAATCTGGTTTTTGTAATATTAATTGGATACTTCTCATGTGTTTGTACAACACTTACCTTGTATACTGATGTTATGGCTGATTTTATGTTGTGGTTTATTCTGTAATGATTTAAGAATATGAATAATTCATTATATTACTAATGCATATTTGATGAGTACAAATCAGTGAATCATTTATTTTAATTGTTGGCAAAGTATTCTACTGTTTGTGATAAAATTGACAACTTAGTGTGAGAAAAGGAGACTTAAGTATTTAATGTTTTTGTCCTACTTTCCGTAAAAACCGCGCCTGATATCTTCTTCCGCGCGTAAAACTCCTCTTCTTTGCATAGTTGTCTTCGTTGCTAGGCGTTCCGTAGAATTTTTTCGCGCTTGGCTGACACTTTTTTGTATCATAACAAATATATGTGAATATCCTAGTAAATATTTGTTGCGGGAATTTTTTAAGGACCTTAACTCTTCGGGTTGACAAAATATGAACCATAACTTAAAAATATATATATATATATATATCCCAAATTAGCCCGAATGGCCCTAATTTGAGCCCGAAATTGGGTCATTGGATCTAATTTGGACTGAAATAGCTACTTTTTAATGTTACGGTACTTGTTTTGCCAATCCAAAAAGTTACGGTCATTGTTTTGTCACCCTCCAAAGTTATGGTACTTAAAAGAATTCCCCACATTGTAAAATAATATCCATAAAGTTTGAAAAAATCGTAAAAAATTATATTTAAGAAACTTTTTAAATTTTCTTCTAAACCTTAATTCCACATCATCAAGCGACATCATGGTCCTTTTTTTGTGTCATAACAAATATTGCAAGTTTCCCGTGAGTCCGTGACAAATAGTAGTTGAAATGTAACGCTTAATGAAAAAATGAAATTGAATATGTTCATACATTTTTATATTCAAATGAAATTAAGATGAAATATATCATTAAATCTATGAACTTTTAAGTTTTTTTATATTCATATCATCTTCAATAAGAATCTCTTAATTCTAATTGTTATAAATATCATGTCATGAAGTTGTAAATTCATTTCTAAGTCTCCTTTGGTTAATTTTCACATATAGTAACAAAAGAAACAAATAATCCCCTGTATATATATGTACTCTACAAATGTGTTGTTAGAGCAGATGCAAAACAGATAAATAAATCAACAAATAAGAATACAAATTAGAGAACATCTTTTTTTAGGTTGAAAAGCGAATACAATACAGAATGACCATAGGCCAACAATAGAGAAACTATTTATTATACTCTAAAACAAACTGGCCTATGAAATAATCCCAAAACATAAACCTGACTCAAATACAACATACACCGTAAATATGGGGGAAGTTGCCTTCGAACCCCCATTTGGGGCTACTTTACCACCGAGATCCCCAACCAACACTCATAGTCAGGGGTTCCAAAAATTCCACAAGAATGCATTTTATTCACATACTTAAATCTTCACCGGAATAACTAATGGAGACTCAAAATAGAATGCACGAATGTGTGAATTCTGAATAGATCTAATCTGAAAGATGTGGTTTTAGATCCTCAAATCCAGTCAGACGTTTCATACGGAAATCTGCTCTCACACAGGATAAATACGAGAGATCTAGTGTTGGACAAAAAAGTGTAATGCTAGAAAAGGCTATCGGGGAGATGGAGAAGACGAGAATCATTTTTTTAAACACCAAGTATGGACATGTGTCAAGAATAAGACACTATGTTTTCAGGCTCACAAATGTAGGACAAAATCTTTTAATATCATTTATAGTGGCCTACGTTTGAGATCCCCAAAAACTAGTGTCCTACTCTTGGGACCCGCCCAAAAAGTTAGTGTAAGAAAATCCCTTCGTCTATCTCCAACTCATAGACTTCTCGATCATTGCACTTTTTTATCCAACACTAGGTCTATCATATTCCTCTTGTATGAAAGCATGCCTCTGTATGAAACGTTTGATTGAATTTGAGGATCTAAATCAGCATCCTGCAGATTAAATCAAATCATAATTCCATTGAATGACGTAGATCTCGTTCTATATTTTCCCTTGTTGAATCCAGAGTTATGCTCTCACTTTGCTTCCTGCACAAGAACAGAGATAAATTATCATTTTGCTATTTCGACAATACATTCAACAGTCAGTGTCTAAACAAAGTAGCTAATAAAATCCGTTTAAATATAAACTAAAGGAATCAAAATGTGGTACATGAACATTAGAGCAAAAAAAAAAAACATATGCTATTAAAAAACAAACAAAATGAGATCTACCTTCACTGTTTTTACACTTCAGCTGCAAGAGGATTGTTCCTCCCTTTATAGATGAAACCAAGCTTGCTCCTTTTAGATCTGAGAAATGTAAAGAAAATTAATGGAAATTACAAGGAAATTAGGGTAGAGGAAATTTGGATTTGAGGGTGGCTGTTGAAAACTAGCTAGGTTTAGTCATCCTTTTATAGGCCTTGCATTAGGGTTTCTTGCTGCCAGCTGTCTCCTTTTATGGGATAAGTGCAATAATGGTCCTACAAGGTTGTATAAGTATAAATTCATTGTCATTTACTCCTTCCAATTCAAATTCAAAATGTTTATCTTTTTATTGAGAATTTTTTTCCCAAAATGTTTGTCATTTTACACTAATATAGGAGAATTAAATGTCATGTTCCAATTTTGTCCTTATATTTTCTTTTGTAATACTCTCTTTGTCCACCAAAAGTGTGCTCAATTTTTTTTGACACAGATTGCAAGAAAAAGTAGATAAATTAGATAAAGTAAAGGATAAAGTGGCGTTTTGTGAGTAAAGTACAATTGCAATTTGTACAATTAAGTGATGGTTGAATGGTGAAGATAAAGTGATTGTGTCCATAAAGGAAATGAACACACTTTTTGTAGACAGATAAATAAGGAAAGTGCGCACATTTTAGTGGATGGTTTAATTATATGTAATAAATGGTCATGTGAGTAAATAAAAGGGTAAAAAATATAACACATTATAAATATATTTATTCCTATTTATTGCTATTTAATAATTTTCTTAATTCATGTGAAACATCCTTAAGCGAAAATATTTTGGGTCAGGGAAGACTTAATTCCTTTTCATTGTTAATATACTCATCTGATTAAAAAAAAAGTGATGTTTAATGTTTGTTGTTGAAATTAAGAATGAATTCATAATGATAGATATGTCCTCATTAATTATTTTTAATTTCCTCTCACCCCTTTAATTAATTTATCGTACAATATCTTATCTCTACACACATCTCTATTTTCTTCTTTGATAGAATTAAGACGTATTTAATTCATAATTTTCTTTAAAACACGAGTGAGCAGGGGCTCCATATGTCCATGGGTCATACAATATGGTAAATGAGCTCCGCCACATGCTTGAGGTTGTTTTATACTATTTTTTTGTCGAAAATTAATGTATTGAGAATGACTCGTTTATGAGATGGGGCTCCAATTTAATATTTTTTCATACTTACCTTTGAAATGTGTGATTGAGATGGAGCCCCATAAACCAATGGGTCATTTGAACATGGTAAAATATCCGTCTCATACAAATTTAGTTTGTTAATTAAAGATAAGCCTAATTATGAATGATTTTTGAGATTGAGATAGGGGTAGAAGGAAAAATGTGAAAATTATATAAAATATTAAAGAACATTGAAATAAAATATCAATTACGCGGCGTTCTGTCGCGCACTACCCGAATATTTGCACATACATGATACTGAAGTTGCATATACTATAAATGTTATATATATAGGTACATATCGTTGTTACGAATCAATACGTGCATGTATGTATTTTTGTGCGGAAAATACTGTGCATGTTTGTTTACGAAAGTATTTCCATGTGCCGACCTTTTTTTTTAAAATAAAAAAATGGGATTTTATTAAGGATGAGAGTGAACAAATTTTATCTCATCTAACAGTTCGAACCTGTAGAAAGGTATGAAATTAATTCATTTATAGTTTCCAAATAGTTTCCTAATATGCTTCTTTGCCCATGTACATAAAAGGCCCAACAAACCTAATTTTCATTTCTATTAGAAAATAAGTCCCTATAAAATTTGGAGGATAACAAGAATCCTGATTTACACCTTTTCATTTACAACGCTCAATTTAATCAAGTTTTCATGTAGAGCCCTCAATTTAATCAAAATTAGGAATATGCCTCAAAGTTTCTGGAATCACTCCCTGCCTATAAAAAGAGGAACAAACCCTAGAGTTCTACACCACAGCGCCTCCCCTCCAAAAATCTCAAATCTCAAATCTCAAATTCCTTTGGAGATAAAAAAAAAAAATTGAAGGTAGATTTCTTTTGGTTTTGAAGTTTTTTTTATAATTTTTTTATTATTGTTTGCCCAAATGTTTGTGTACTATAGTTTCATTTCGTGTGTTTTTAAATTAAACTCTACATATTTGATTTGATGAATTTTTTAATCTATACTAATAAGATAAGTAACTTCCCTTCTTTTTTGAGCAATAATTTGATTTTGTTCAACCTCACTTCGATAAATTCGTAAATCTTGTCAGATTTTGATTTTTGATTTATTTATTTTTTGGTACCTCACCTATAAAAGATCTTGTCAAATCTGCTACTTGTTTTGGGAATTGAGTTGAATCGAATGGTTAATTTGTGATACGTTGTGATCAACTTGTTGTGATCAACTTTTAGTTCATCTTAATGATAATTTTTATTTTGCCAGAGATGCTTTTGATCTCGTCAAATACGTTGTATTTTTAACGAGGGACTATGCCCTCGCTATTAGCGAGGGGACTACGCTCTCACTATTAGAGAGGGTTATTATGGTGCTTGTTAAATCCCTCACTATTAATTAGAAAAAATTTATTGCTCGTAAACGCTCTCGTTAGTAACAAGCTCTTAAAATTCCTCATTAATTTAGAGGGTTACCAGAACCCTCTTTAAAACCCTTGTTATTAGCGAGGGCCTTTATAGCCCTCGTTAATACCCTCATTAAATGACAATTTTTTTTATAGTGTGATGTCATTGGTACGTCTGATATTAGAGCAAGATATGCATCGTGAGGGGGAATTCAGATTAGATCTAATCTGAAGAACGTTGATTTAGATCCTCAAATTTAGTCAGTTGTGCTCACTCAGAAAAGAACCTAAATGCTTTAATGTCATTATTTATGATGTCAAAAGCAACCCCAACTGTCCGTACAATCACCAATTTTTGGCCATCATTGAAATTTTGGCAAATTAATATGGAAGTTACATCACGTAAAGTGAGATTGAGTATCTTATTCACAAAATACCTAAAGTTGATCTGACGGGTGTCGGAAAGTGATTCTGGGTGTAAAAGTAAAGTTTCATCTAACAAATTAAGGTTTTAAAATCTATGGATTTAGAATCCTTGATGAATAGTAAATGTATGTGTTTGTTTGAGAGTTAAGTAGCGTGATTTAACGTTATGTCAAATCAATATTTAATAGTGATTGATGTTGTATTATTATATTATATTGATAAGAGTAACAAAGTGTATAAAGTGTGATGTTGTATTATTAAACCAAATGCTTTCTATCAATGATAATCTCAACCAACAATCTTCTGCATTTGATCCAATAAATTATGACCACTTAGCAGAAATTTAATCCAATAAATTATGACCCCTTAGCATAAATTTGATCCAATAAATAGTGACCATTTAGGTCATCCCACAAGAAATTAATTAGAAAAAAATTAATTATAAAATTTACATGTTTTATTTAGAAAATATTTATAAAATTTTATTTTGTTCTCATTGTAGATGCAGATTGTATGTAGAAGTGTATAAAAATTATGTATGTCGCTCTCTAGGGATAAATACGTATAATTCAAGTGTGAAACGAAGGTGCGCCGAGTTAGTCATTGTTTCTAAGGCAAAATTTACGGCATGCTCTTTTTAGGGAAACTATCAATTTTGGTCTTGTAACTTTGAGTGAATCCAATTGAAATCCTTTATCATTTTAAAATATTAAAGTACATATGTCCAATATTGGTCCTATTTATACGGTTTTAATCCTTTTAGGTCGGAAAATACAATTGTTGCTAAAACTGAACACGCGTGTGGCGAAAGATTTAGAGCCAAATTAATGTGTCCGAGCTCCACATCATATTCCTTTGTCAATTTCTAATCCTTTTAAAAAAAATTAAAAATAATGAAATATAATTTATAGCATCAACATTAAATTATTGCTATTTAACTTGCTAAAGCGTAAAGGAAATATAGTGGAGCAAAGAAAGAGCTTTTGCAAACAGATGAAATTGGAAATTCAGGATGGTGTCGTTGAAAACCAACAGAGTTTGCTTTCTACAAAATAAAATGAGAAGTCAGGTTGCTAATTATAACATAACCCTCAAAATCAAGATATTTTGTAATCTCAAGTTTTGGAGTAATATTTTTTATAATCATCCGAATTTATACATGTTTCCTACATATAAACATGTCTATTTATTTTCCCGTTCACATATACAGACATGGGCCTGCTTGGTATGACTAGGAAATAGTAATGTTAATAGGTATTATTAAGGGGTCAATCACTAAAGGGTTATTGATTGCATTGTTATTGCTTGGTTAAAACATCAACAATGGGTATCATGTGAGGGTAATCAATTGCTTAATTCTATTCCCATTACGTGTGTATCAAAATTACCAAGCAACATCAATAGAAGTAATTCTCATTACCCACTTCTATTACCCCCAACAAGGTGGCCCTAAAAGGTTCAAGAAACCAGCTGGTTTTCAACCCGATACAATTACTAGTAAGATGCTACCAATCAAAGCAATAAAAGCCATAACTCATTCATATCTTTTAAACACAAATTAATACCAATCAAAGCAGAACTCATTCATAGAACTGTAATTTTTAATGACCGGCTGATTAAAAAATGTTAAATTGAATAAATAGCAAAATAATCCAACAAGTAGCTGGATAGGAAGGCAGAAAGATAAGTTGGCCACTTATATCCGACGGCAAAAGATGCTCGGAAAATGTCACTGCAACTTATATTCTTAAGAGCATCGGAATAACGAGGCCTTATCATTGAAATAAGGGACCCACATTGGCAAGTGAGATTAGAGGAATCAAATTAGGCGAGTTTGAATATTAGTCTGGTCACTGTGGTCTTTCTTTCCTTTTATTATTCCCTCTCTCCTTTTTAGTAACCTTGTCTCAAATCTGTTCAATTGTCATCCCAATTCATTGTAATCTTATCTCAATCTTGTCCAATTGTCATCCCGATTCATTGTAACCTTATCTCAAATATGTCCAGTTGTCATCCCAATTCATTGTTGATTTCATCGGTAATTAACATTGGCAAGAAACTAGTTGGTTTTCAACTTTACATGTACAACCCTCAATTTAATAAAAAATAGAAATATGCCTCGAAGCTTCTAGAATTACTCCCTGCCTATAAAAGGAGGAACAAATCCTAGTGTTCTATACCACAGCGCCTCTCCTCCAAAAACCCCAAATTTCTTCAACATCACCTCTAATTTCATCGGTATAGCTATTTTGATTTTTAAGTCTTTGTTTTTTTGTTTTCTTAGTCGATTTTTAGAGTGGTGACCTCCCATTTTTTTTCTTTTTTCTTTTCTAGTAACAATTTGATTTTGTTTGTGCAACCTCAGTTCAATAAATCGGAAGATCTTGCCAGGTCTTGATATTGGGGAACCTCGCCTGAATAAAATCAAAAATCTTGTCAGATTCCGCTACTTTTTTTGGTTATGTTTAGTTGTTTTAATAATAATTTTTATTTCGTCACAGATGCATGAAGAAAAAGATTCCAATATAAACACAAGATCTCGGATTCAAATTAGATCTAACCCGAAAGATCAACAAATTAGATCTAATCTGAAGGACATTGATTTAGATCCTCAAATTCAGTCAGATTTTCCCGGTTGACTTTGGATTGCATCACCGAAGCTCTGATGCAGGAGCATAATGGAATGGAAGGACGGCAAATGAGAGATTTCAAACGCCGCACTTATCTCTCTCCATTTTTTCTTCCGTAACCACCTTTATATATTTATATTAGTCGAAATGACCGGTGGTGGTTGAAAAAAATGTGTGGAGTTATCTTCGGATTCATTTGCTATCTTATGGTCTATTCCAGATCCAAGAGTCTCATTTCCAGAGTGAAGTTATTACTTCTTTTTCTCCGTTGATTTCAAGCGCTATCAACTTCACTTTCATTGCATGTCTCTTTAGATACACTAAGATTCATATCTATGATTTGTCTTTTTCCAATTATTCTTCTTATCCCTGTGACATAATAGATTGTGTATATGTTATTAAGTAAATGAATTAATTTCATTATTTGGCTGATTTGGATGGACTGTAGCACCTTGCCTTTGTATGAACGTGCTTGGTCATGTGTATTAGCAAAAAAATTATTACATGTTTATTTTTTATTTTATTTAAAAGAAATTATGTTAAAATAAAAATCCGACTTTGATTGTAGTTAAAATTATCTTCTATTAAGTGCGTTTGCAGGTCGCATCGTATTACAAATTATCTCTTAAAATTTTATGCTCTTTTAGCTCGTCCTATAGATACTATTTACAAAAAAATTCTATTAAATTTTAATGATAATTATAAATTACTTCCGGGACTCCGAGATATTTTTTTAAAGGGTTATTTTAAAAAGACAACTTAACTGATCATTTTAATAGAGGGACATAATTCGATTTGATTAAAAATTGAGACTTACTTAGTACTGATGACTAAATAATCGTAAGGCTTCAAAATAGTTTGACGCGTAAATCAATCAAGTTACAAACAAGCGCAATGTAAAGGACAAAAGCAAACATAGTTCGCTGCGAGTCTAATAAATACGGCATATCTATAGATAGTAATACACAAACCCCCATTTATATGATTATCTTATGAACAGAAGCATCCCATCGAAAATAAAATTTGTAGGATTTGTTGGTTTATAAGAGCAGCAATTATCAGGGACGGATCCATGAAAAAAATTTAGTAGGGGCACAAAATAAATAAAATATAAATATAAATATAAATATAAAATATATTAAGAATATCATGAAATATTTTTAAAAAGAGGCACACTTTCGTGAGACCTCGTCCCACGGTGAGACAAAGTAAAAAATTTAACGGAAATAAATAAAAACAAAGAAAAGTAAAAAATAACTGGAAAAAAAAAAATTAATATTTTTCAGTATACAAACTAATACTTTTCAGTAAGCAGACTAATACTTTTAAGAATAGTTAATCTTCCCCTCTGAGAAGCTTTCCAGAATCAGCAAGTTTCCGCTTCTAATTATCACGAATGCAGCAACATATATAGCAACGAACACGAACAACAACAAACATAAACAACAGAAAATCACCAATTCTCAACCTAATTTGGGCTTATTTGGGCTCGATTGTCCAACATTTATAAAATTTAAAATATATTATCCTATATTTACATATTTTAAAACATATATATTTTCCTATATTTTCAAGTTTGTAAAATTATTATCACATCCCGATTTTTCGTAGGCCAAATATGCATAAATTTTATGAAGAATTTGCAGCGGAATATATAAAATAAGTAAATAAGCATTTTAAAACTCAAAATATTTAAATTTGTCTAAAGAGATGTGACTACAATTTAAATAAAAATACTTCAATCTCAAAAATTGAACTTGAACTTAATATGACTCAATATTCAAAATGAAATCAATTGTTGCAATAGTAAAAAAAATGTAAGTAAACACGTGAGGCAATCCATCGTCCCTCCACCACACTCCTTCTTAATCTGTAAAATGTTAAATGTATGGTATGAGCAATCTGGTCTTACTAACTGAGAATGAGCGGAGTGCTCCATTGAGACCTAATATTTGGGTTTTCTGTCGTGCTGAGCTTGTTCTTTCGACTATGGTTATCTTCCGTTCTCCCCAGGTTGTTGCGATCCGTTATGTGGCGTCTACTGTCACTTATGTGATTTTCTTCGTGCACGCTCCCTCTTCTCTTGTCACTCGCCGTCTACTTTGGGCGGACTTAGTTCCATTTTGTGCCGAACCTGCCTGTATTATTGGTGATTTCAATGCGGTTCTTGGAGCGCATGAGTGACGACCTTACTGTCCGTTTCATAATCGTTCGAATGCAGACTTTATGGATTTCCTCTCAGAGTCTGATACGACGGATATTGAGGCCTCAGGTACTCACTTCACCTGGGTTTTACGTAGGCCACGCCTCACCATGGCACGTCTCGATCGAGCTATTGCGAACCATGGTTTTCTTAGTCTTTGGAGCTCAGTCCAGTTAATGAATCTTCCCCAATTGTCTTCTGATCATCATCCAATCAAGCTTGAGGTGCTTACGTCCAGTCCTCATGTCCCCCGTCCTTTTCGCTTCCTGATCGCTTGGTGTGAACATACAAGCTTTTCTTCTGAGGTTGCTTCGTCTTGGCTACTGTCAACGCCAACTATGGATCCTCTTTAACATGTTACTTTCAAGCTTCGTCATCTCAAACGACACCTCATGGTGTGGAATGTCCATACTTTCGGGAATATCTACGAGGCCATTGATGCGGCTACTGACCGTCTTGGCTTTATCCAGGCGGATATTGGCGATAGAGGGGATAGTGATGCTAGATTTAATGAGGAAATGGACGCTACCCACACGTTGAATACTCTTTTGCATCGTCGAAACTTGCTCATTTCTCAGAAAAATAGATTTCATTGGTTGCGTGATGGTGATCGAAACTCTACGTTTTTGCATCGCATTCATAGTATTCGCAAGACTCGGAACTCCATTATGGCTTTGAACATTAAAGGGGTCCTTACGTCGGATCATACTCTCGTCGGGTCTCATATCGTCCAGTACTACTCAGATCTTTTTTCGTCGTCGAATCCATCCCATGCAGATTTCACGACGTTGGCTAGCTTCTTGAATCCAGTGATCTTCAAAGTTGATAATGCCTTGCGGATTTCTGTGACAGATGATGATGAAATCCAGAAAGCGGTTTTTGACATGGATGCCCATAGCTCTCCTGGACCCGATGGTTTAGGGGGTATTTTCTATCACACTTGCTGGTCTATCATTCGGAGAGACGTTTGTGATGCTATTCGGCATATCTTTCACACGCGTGTTCTCCCCTCTGGCCTAAACTCCAATTTTGTGACTCTTATTCTGAAGATTCCCAATGTCACCCGTGTTGAAGACTTTCGGCCTATTGTGATGGGCAATTTTTTGTTTAAAGCTTTCACCAAGATCATTGCTTCTCGATTGGGTGGAATTGCTTCTTCATGCCTTCATCCGAGTCGGTTTGGTTTCATTCCCGAACGCCATATTCACACTTGCATTGCTTTGGTGTCTGACGCCATTAATTGTATTGACATGGGACGGGAGGGTAATATGGCCTTTAAGATTGATATATCCCAAGCTTTTGATACAATATCTTGGCCTTTTCTAGATGCGGTGCTCGATAGGTTGGGTTTTCTCCGCTGGATTTCGTGCCTTGATCACTTCCATCCTCGAGTCTGCTCGTCTCTCTATAATTCCTTTATTGGTTGATTGATAAGTGCAATAATAATTTCACATTAACTAGTCCAGAATAAGGCCGGTTCGATTCTCCTATTCCACTTTTCGTATTCCATTGATGTTTTACCCTTCTGGATCTTTAACACATGGACCCAGAATATGGTGGTTCGTTGGATATTTTTTATTATTCCACGTATCGTCCATCCATATTATGGAATATAAAATGGAACACTAATCATGGAATAGGTGATCTCATTCCGAATACGACTTGACTATAACGTGTTAATTGAAAGAAGGATGAATAAATCCCGTCCCACCCCGGTACAATAGTACTAATGTTGTTACCAATCAAAGAAATAAGTGTAAGTTTATGAGAGTTCTAATGAATTTACCCAACTAATGTTACGATAAATCATAACTCACACTCATATATTCCCGACACGTATTAATACCCATATATAGAGCATAACTGAATTTTTTTATGACCGGCTGATTAAAAACCGTTAAAGTCAGAAAGATGAGTTGGCAACTGCATCCCTTTGCCAATTATACCCGAGGGCAAAAAATGCTCGGAAAAGTCACCACATCTTATATCCTTAAGAGCCCTAGGGAATAACGAGGGTCTTATCATTGTGAAATAAGGGACCCGCATTTGCAGTTGAGATTAGAGGAATCAAATTAGGCGAGTTTGAATTTGGGTCAAGTCTTTCTTTCCTTTTCTTATTCTCTTTATCTCCTCTTTATTAGTTCTTTCCATTTTACTACAAGGCGATAAGCCTGATGATCGTAACCTTATCTCAAATCTATCTCCTTCTCATCCCAATTCATTATTGAATTCATTGGTAATAAATAAGAATTCCTTTATTTAAAAGAGACTCAAGTTTACAGTAATACGTTGTCCAAACCTGATGGAGACAAATTATACCAAATTACTTTTTTCTATACAAAATTATACAAAGATTTGGCTCTCTCCACCACTCACTAATAGTACACCAAGGCTTGATACAATTTTGTCTTCAACCATTGGAATGAAGATAAGCAGATTTTGGTTACCACTTCTTGGGATTGGAGTTGAGCCCTTTGAAGATGAAGGAGTTTCTAGCATTCCAAAGATTCCATATCAATGTAAATAAATTGTATATTTCAGTATAACAAGTTTCTTAATTCTAAAATGCATCATAAGTACACGGTGCACCTGGATACATACAAAACTTAGCCATTAAAAATACATCCACAGTTTATAAACAAATATTATTTTTTTATATGGGCTGTGAACTGCTACATGAAAGGTGCCCAAGATCATTTTTTCAATTAAAATGGGCGCTGAAATGATTTCCAAATTCATGGGCCATTTCTGTAATTATGAGGGGCCCTCAAAAAAAATTCAACAATTAATTGGCTGTTATGGGAGGGATTTAAATCGAAATGGTCCCGTAAGTTTGCACCTTTATTGAAAAGGTCCCGTATAT
Source organism: Stenogyne calaminthoides (assembly GCA_037126765.1). Classification (NCBI taxonomy): domain Eukaryota; kingdom Viridiplantae; phylum Streptophyta; class Magnoliopsida; order Lamiales; family Lamiaceae; genus Stenogyne; species Stenogyne calaminthoides. The sequence continues at coordinate 26,225,162 of JBBCBC010000016.1, forward strand.
ATCACATGTTTCAATTTAATCCCGTATGTTTTCAATTTGTGCTGATTTAGTCCCAAATAGCCGGAAACCTGTCAAACTACCCAAAAACGATGTAGTTTTAGGGGCGTGTGATACACGCGCCCCTAATTTCGGTAGGGAATTTATCATAAAACGACGTCGTTTTTGGGTAGTTTGACCGGTCTCCGGCGATTTGGGACTAAATCGGCACAAATTAAAAATACACGGGACTAAATTGAAACATGTAATATATACGGGACCTTTTCAATAAAAATGCAAAGTTACGGGACCATTTCTATTTAAATCCCGTTATGAGAAGATACAAACTCAATTGTATAATTGTATAATAATTGTATTTTTATTCCACTTGTAACACATTAGATCTGGGATTTAGAGAAGAGAGGCGCTGTTGTTGTTGTTGTGTTGTTTAGGGTTTGTTTCTCCTTTTATAGGGAGGCAAATGCAATTGCTCTAGGGCTTATGAATATTCTAGAACCCTAAAGACTCCATTCGCTAATTTGGATTAACTGAGGGGTGTAATTAATTATTGCAAATAGATATAAAACCTAGATTTCTTGCGCCTTTCCTATATATGTGGACAATTGCAAAATTTGTGAACGAAAGTTTTAGAGTTTATGTAATATCCGTAGATTTTATAAAATAAATATACATACTTTTAATTATTTATTTAATTTATCCTTTTATAAATTATTATAATTTCTATTATTTTGAGACAAGGATTTATGATAAGTGGATTATATTGCGTTATTTAAGTTACTTAGAGTGTGATTATTTGCATTTTAATGTGACTTGTTTGCATGTTTTTTTCTTATATGTACATTGATGAGTTAAAGGCCCACTTGATCTTTTGTTTGAGTTTTTGGGTGTTTTTAGGGTTTTTTAGAGATATAAAAGTGTTGGAGAAGGGCCCAAAGATCTATAATAAGTATTGAGCCAAATTTCACTCACTGCAGCCCACACTGGGGGACCTAGTGTGGGCCGAAATCTTGAACCAGATGGGCCAGCGGGATTTTCACTAATTCCAGCCCAAAATATTACAGGAAAAAGGCAGTAGGGCACGGGATTGAAGGAACAACCAGAGTGAGACAGAACGTACGTAAGAAACAGACTCTTGGAGAGAGGACAGACGCACCTATGGAGGAGAACTTGAAGATGCCTGCAACCATGTTTAGCTAGTGTTTTTATTTAAATTCCAGGGATTTCTAAACTCATGTTTTAATTATTATTAGTTGATTTCAGTAACGTTTGTGATACCTTTGCTCAGAATTATTTATATCATCTGTTTTATTTTCTTTTATGCTTGATTATTTAATTTAGATTTATCACCTAAGTTATTTAATCCTTGCATGTCTGCTAGTCCATAGTTTGTAATCTGTAATTGTTATGAATTTATGGCAATTGGTAGCAACTAGTAATATTTTGCTAGGGTGATATAAATCAAATTCTTTCGAATCGAGCTTCGGGAATTTGTTTGTCCTTTATCCTAGTGTTTAATGCTTTTACCGAATTAAATTTAGATCGTATCTAGACTGTTCGGCTAAAAAGACTCGTTGGAGTGCTTGTTTCAATTGAATATAATTAAGGGATAATACCGATAAACAGAGCTTGTTGTTTATTGAGAGACATTAGTCTTTGAGCAACAGTGGAGTCAAATGTTACATTTAACTAAAATAGTTAGAACTGAGGGATGAATGAACTGTGAATTGGAAGTCTTTTATTGATTGATTCACTACTACACATTTAAGCTTGCACAGCTGTACTTGGACATCCCTTTTTTCAAACAGCTCTCCAAGCTGTAAGCTTGCACAGCTGCACTTGGACATCCCTTTTTTCAAACAGCTCTCCAAGCTACAGCTTGGAGAGCGGTTTTAATTAAAAAAAAAAAATAGACAGCGGTTCAAAACCGCTATCCAAGTACAACACTTAGAAAGCGGTTTAGAACCGTTGTGCAATGTTTTAGACAGCGGTTTTGAACCGCTGTCCAAGGGCAGAGTTTGGACAGCGGTTCGGAACCGCAGTCCAAGAGGTCGGATAATTAATATATATACACCCAAATCGCGAACCAAATGAAATTTTCCCCAAATCGTGAATTAAAATCAGCTGATATCGAAGCCCTAGCCTCCTCCTCCCTCTCCCCCAAATCGAACCATCCGCCGCGCGTCCTCCCCTACCGCCGCCATTGTCGCCTTGTTGCCAAGCTCCCCTACCGCCGCCACCGCCGCCTAGGTTTCTCCTTCCATAAGTAATTATTATTCCGTAGAAGGTATTTAATCGTACTGGATGACATGTGGAGTATTGAACTTTGGGACGACATTAAGTTTTTCTTTCCAAATAACGATAATGGTAGTCGTGTTGTTGTTACCACTAGGTTAGTCAATATTGCTCTTCATTTTGACTCATCTTACCACACGGTTAACTTACTAGATGAGGATAAAAGTTGGAGTCTATTTTGTCAAGAGTCGTTTGGGGAAGAAGGTTGCCCTTCTGAATTAGAGGAAACTAGTAAGAAGATCTGTGAAAATTGCAAAGGACTTCCGTTTTCCATTGTTGTAATTGGGGGGTTTCTTCGAAAGTCCAGTAAGTCACGAGAATATTGGGAGGGTGTTGCAAGGGATACATACTCAATTTTGAATTCAGAAGAAGACAACGAATGCATCATGAGTATATTATCATTGAGTTATACCCACTTGCTTGCCCATCTTAAACCATGTTTTCTCTATATAGGTATTTTTCCGGAAGATGAATCGATTCCTGTTTCTAAACTCATTAAACTTTGGGTGGGCGAGGGATTTCTAAGACCGAATGACGGTCAAAGCTTGGAAGTGGTTGGTGAGGGGTATTTAGGGGTATTTAAAGGATCTTGTGGACAGGAATCTCATTTTAGCTAATTTGTTAGGATTAATTGTTGTTAGATGAACAATTGATGCTTGGTTTATATATTGTTAATTGTTTATATATATATATTATTGTGTGGCTTTGTTTAATTGTTTTTAGTGGCTTTGTTTAATTGTATGTATGGTGTATGTATATTTGTGTATATATGTATATCATGTATATTGGTGTATATATGTATATTGGTGTATATATATCATGTTGTATGTATTGGTGTATGTATATTGTTGTATATATATTGGTGTTTGATGCACTCAAGGTGTTTGATAATATGTTTGTGTGAGGATTTAAACATAAATTAGTGTTAATTTATTAGGATTAATGTTGTTAGTGTTAGAGATGAACAACTTGTTAGAGATGAATACATATTGTGTGGCTTGGCTTGATTTTTTATGCTAATTTAGATATGAACAATTGATGCACTCAAGGTGTTTGATAATATGCTTGTGTGAGGATTTAAACATAGTTTTGAATATTGTTTGTTTTTTGTTTATTAAATGTTGTTTCTTCTGCTTTACAGGATCATGTCTCATTTGCCATATCCCAGAGATGATGGAGATGATGATGGATATTCTGATGGAGATCATGGCGCATATGATCATGGTGCATATGATCGACAACATCCTCGATGACTTGAGAGAGTGTGACACCGATGTTCCCACCACCACTAGCAGACTCCGGGAGAAGCGCACTCGGGTATATACCACCATGTCATCTATTAAGAGAGCTTGTAGCAAGTAAGGGGAAAACACTTCGTAATTTTATTACAATTGAATGTTTTGAAATCGATAAATATATTGATTGATCGTTGAACCTAATTAAATACTATGTTATTGCGCTTATCGCTCAATGAGTTTGGACAGATAATAGGAAAAGAGAGTGAGTCGTTGTCCTTCTACATTGAGCTGCGCAGTCGGAGCGTGATCCCTATCGTCTTTCGCCACCAAGGATCAAGCGTAAATTTCAAACCCGACTCCTTTGAAGGAAAAAGATATGGGACGAACTTACGGTATGTTAATTATATATTTATTGAAAATTGTAGTATGACCCTTAAATTTACTAAATTGTTATGTTATATGCGATAGACTACATTAAGAGGTCTTGACCACACAAAAAGAAGAAGCAAATATTGTCGCAAAGTCGGAGTAATGGCCAAGAATTTTCGAACTTGGTTGAGAAGTAACACACGAGATCCGAAACCGGTCTTTACTCGGCTAGTCCGCCTCCCACAGATCGTAATAGCCCTATGGTGGCTCCACATCTTTGGGGAGTTTGTGAGCAGAGCTATGGAGGATGATTTCGTGTAAATTTGATCAATGTCATTTCCTCAATTTTTAATGCCCTAAGTTTTTCAAAGTTTATCATATTTTATTATACTTTGTAGAATCGAAGTAATAAAAATCGCGATCAAGCCAAGTTGATGGAGGCGCGATATCATGGATCGAACAAAGGTTATGCACGAATAAGAAAAATATGGTGAGATCAAAATCCTAACTTTTAATTTTTTTTTTATATATTCACTTTTAATATATCTAATAAAGGGACACGCTCATCACTATCGTAGAAAGAAGAAAGAAGAAAAGTTCCGAGAGAGAGAGTGAGCCTGTTACCCGCTTCGACTTATTTTAGACTACCGTAAAGGGTCGAGACGGGAATATTCACGATCCTAGTGCACGCCGCATCATCGGGTTGTGTGGTAATCTATCCATTAATTTATCTTTCAATTACAAACTATTATTTATAAACAAATAATTAAATAATAATCTTTTGTTTTTGTGATTCGCGAGCGTCTATCTCGCACCATGATGCCCTCACGACATCCGCATTATTATCGGCCCCCGATGATCTGCTTGGATTCGGCCATGGGTCGCCAGAGCATCTCGCCACTTACTACGAGTGTCGGATATGGCGTGACGAAGACATCATCGTTAGCAATGGCACTGGTCTTCAAGCCATGAATATGGTGGGTATACTAACGAACAAAGTTGCCAAGTTGTCTAAAGATGTGGAACTTTTGAGGTCCGAGAGAAGAACGAGCCACATAATGTCATCGATTGGAGCAAGTTGTGAACATAGTGTCGCTAATGCTATGTTTTCACTAACCCTAGGGACGACTTTATTAAGACACTTCAAAACGCCTCTCTCGTATCGACATGCATGTCTCACATTTGTTTTAATTAAAGACTAGTGTATTAAAATTTTCTAACTAAATATCTTATTCAATGCGACCAACGACCTTTTGCTACCTTTTATTTGGAGGATCCCGATCGGTTGATGGCCACAGGAACGTTGCACAGCTCCCATGGAATGATTCATGGTCATCCCATCACTCCTGGTTTTGTGAGGGTCACACTCGATGTACCCGTAATCGGACTAGAGGATTCAATGCAAGCAAAAACCAATCGATGAAGCCGTCCACATCGGAAACAAATGGTCGCACTTCATCGAATGGCCGAGAAACTTGGTCTCTAGCACCATGAGGGTAAAATATATGTTATTAAAGTTCATTATCTTATTTGTGGTTCTAAATAATATTGCAAATTAATTGTAGAATCTGCCGACATCACAAATGCCTCGGAAGAAATCACCACAAAAGGCTAAAGAGAAATCGAGGGGTGTCGAGATAGTCGGAGGGAGAAACGAGGGACTCCATCAACTCGGACTTGGTTATCCCATGAGTGGAGACTTAGATCACGATGATTATGTATGGTCCTAGGTGCACCGGATGGTATCGTCTAATGCTTTTCGAGATCGCCACAGCTTCCCATGCTTGTTCACTTTCATCGTAATACTTTCCAAGAATTCGCTGATGAACATGTGCGCCAAGTCTTGAATGACGAGTGGTTGAGTGCAACCACCATAGCCCTTTACCTCGTATGTGTTTACTAATTCTCAATATTCACTTTCTCAGATAGTTTATTTTTTTTTTTAAATATTAATTAGCGTATATATGTTGGTTAAAGATATTTGGGTGAGGTATATCTCTCCGAGATGTCCGAGCAAGTGGAATGTATTCCTTCGCTCTCCCCGTGTGTCTTGCATATTGGGTGATAGGGTACATACCATGGATGGGTTAGTTAATCATATCTTTGAATCAAACCGGGAGCGATCATCTCATTTTTTTGGCCAACAAATGTGGGGTGAGTGATAAACATTTCGTTAAAATTTGTATTCATGTTTATAATATTTGCACATATATATGCTAAATTTGCAGTTAATTTTAATATTCTCAATATAATATAGGAACCATTGGGTGCTGGTCGCCATACACATGAATACATTAAGTGTGTATTTTATGGACCCAAACTTCAGATGGAGTTTATTCAAATCGCCATGATCTCGTTTCATATATGGAAGTAAGTTCATTTTTAATATTCTATACAATGATTTGTTTTACTTTTAAAAATTATGCATATTTAATCTATTTTTATTTTTTAATTATAATAATAATAGTGTGATGACAATGTATCGGAGTCGCCTTTTAGAGTCAAGGTTCAAGATCTAAGTTAAATAAAGTGAACCGGATTAACATTAAGGTAAATTTAATTTAGTAAATTATCAAACTAATAGAAAGAAATCATAATTGTAATACATGATTATAATTGTTAATCAACAGTTTCCGAGGCAACGAGATAATGACCATTGTGGACATTTTGTGTGTTGCTTTATTGAAGATATAATCCGCGCTTCTCTAACGAACATTCCTCTCAATGTAAGTCAATTTATCGATTTATTTAAATTATTATTGATTGAATAAAAAATCATACTATATTGATTGATTAGTTGTTTTTGCGGTTTGTCTATGAACGTGAGCTCAAGTCTTACTCTAAGAAAAGATCGGAGAAATGGAAAAACGATTGATTGGGCGGGGTACCTTTTTACAATCGATTATTATATTCATACGATATTGAGTGATCGTTGTTTGAAATTTTGGTAGCATGTAATTAAATTATATATTTGTGATGATATATATTTCATGTTTTTGGTGTATTGACGATGTTTATGATTGTATGTTTATTTATTTCATGATGTGTATGTTTATATATTTGATGTTTTGGTATATATATATATTTGTATAAGTTTTGGTTTATGGTTTTATTATAGGATTTTTGGTTTATGGTTTATGGTATTGGACGTATATATAAGTTTTGGTTTATAGTTTTATTATAAGATTTTTAAAATATAAATTAATAATTAAAAAAAATAAGATATTGGACATCGATTAATAACCGCTGTCTATCTAACATAATAAACGAAATTATAAAAAAAATATGTTAGACAGCGGTTATTAACCACTGTCCAAGACAAAACTTGCATGCGGTTGAAAACCGCTGTCCAAGTGCGATTTCTTGGACAACGGTTTTTTATTAGCTGTCCAAGCTTGGATAGCTGTTACTTGGATAGCGGTTATAACCGCTCTCCAATGTCATTTTTCACAGCTTGTCCAAGCCCAAATGTGTATTAGTGATTTTATTTGTTATTTTAGTTCCTTTAATTTTGTTTTAGTAGTGTTTAGAAAACCAAATCCAAAACCCCCACTTTTTTGTTTGTCTAGTAAGTCTCCATTAAATCCATCGAGACACACATTAATTATTTTCACGTTCCCTGTGGATCGACCCTTACTTGTCCTACTATACTCTAGTGGATTGATTAAGGTAATTAATTTATTTTTGGGTGCCGACGACAGCACACCAATTTAAAACCCCTTTTAATATTTAAATCCTACAATCCTTATTTAATTCAAGCCCAAACCCAAGCCCATCTTTTTATATATCTATTTATATGAGACTTACCCTAAAAATTCCCATGTACTCAAATCTCAAAATTCTTTTAGGGCTAAATTCGTAAAAATTCCCATGTACTCAAATCTCAAAATTCTTTTAGGGCTAAATTCCTACTCAAATGAGGATTGAGGACGTTCCCTAGGGTTCGCCCTATATCAAGTACCGCAGGCAAGCGTTGTAGTAATAGCGAGGCTGAGAGGCTATAATTATTGTAGAACAAAGTTTTTAAGTAGTAAGGATTTGTAGTATTTGTGTGCATCTGTTTGTTGTATTAAAATATATCTCTTAATTTTTATGCTTCACTGCCTCCCTAATATTTACTCTTATAGACTAATATCCGTACCATTTAATGGTATGATCGCGTTATTAGCACGAAGCTCTAACCAACAGAGATAAAGGGCCAATATATAAAAAATTTCATTAGAAAAGAATAATACATGAAATATATAGTTAAAAAGATAAAAAGAGTAAATTGTTAATATGATCTTATTATGATTTATTTATTATGTGCACGCCATTTATTTCAATAAAATTTGGTAAATTAAAGATATTTATAGTATAATATTAATAATTCCACGAATAAAACATGTTAATAATTTTTAAATTATGCAGTGTTGGTAAACTATTTGGCATTCAAGGAACTCTCAAATTTCTAAAGGAAATGAAGTACCAGCGATGGTCTTGTAGAGTCGAATAAATTGAGGATGTATACATGCATACATGGCAAAAGACATTGGCACAATAAAATTTTGTTTATGGATGGGGCATTTAAAAAAAAAAAATCAATGTCATATCTATTGAATAATATGTTTAATTGTGGTTTTATCTCTTTCTTGGTTCTCAGAAATGTGGTTTCGCCTCTTTCTTGCTAAGCAGAAATCAGGGGCATGATAAAAATAAAATAAAAATTAGAACTTAAATATGAGATAAATTTTGGATAAATTGTAGAAGTGGTCCCATGTGAATTTGCCCTCATGAAAACGGACATTTTTTTAATAAAAATAGTCCCATAAGATTTTACAAGCAAAAAACAAATGAATTTTTGGGTCCAAAATTATTTTTTGAAAATTATCTTGGGATAAAAAAGGGACCATTTCTGAAAAAAAAAAAGACCAAAAAAGAACGTGACACTAAAACTGCAGATGAAAAATTTCCATGAGATTACTCCTGCAATTTACCCGATAAATTTCTCTAAAGCAAAAATAATGGCCAGTCGAAGCTCTTTCCTGGTGGTAGAATATATCGCTTGCGCTGAATAAATTTAACACAACACAGCCCCTAACCACGTAATAACTCGTTTCAAACGAAATTTCACAATTTGATAGCTGGATAATAGCTAGGTGGTGTGGTCTGGCATTTCAACGTATGTAGTTGGGGAAAAAAAGAATCTTTTTAGGCATGTAATTTGGGGATTGTGTTTTAAGAATAATAATTTATTATTTTGAAAAAAGTAGGAGATTATTTTTAATTTTTTTGCTTCAAATGTAAGCCTGTAATTAAGTTTTGAATTTTTACAAATTTTGGCCTGCAACTTAATTTTTAGGGAATAATGTTTTTTAAGGACAGTAACTTAGGGGGGGTTGTGTTTGAAGGACAATAATTTTAAAGGCATGGAAATGTAGGACAATATGTTTTAAAACTTGTAAATATAGGGCAATATAATTTAAAATTTGTAAATATAGGACAATATGTTTTAAAAATATGTAAATGTAGGACAATTGAGCCCGAATCTCTCAGCCCAATTTTGGCTTATTCTGGCTAAATTGTCCTACATTTACAGATTTTAAAATATATTGTCCTATTTTTACATATTTTAAAACATATTGTCCTACATTTCCAAATCAGTAAAATTATTGTCCTTAAAACACAACCCCCTAAAGTTATTGTCCTAGAAAAATATTTTTCCCTAATTTTTCCGCACAATTAGGTCCTTTGGTGTAGGAAAAATGACCTACAATTTTCCAAAATAAAAAAGGCTCTAATTCTCCTTTGTTTAATTTTCAAATATAATAAATAAAGAAACGAATAATTTCCTTTACATATGTATTCTACAAATATGTTATTATGTCGACAAATAAGAACACATAAATTATGTGGTTCACTAACAATGTGTTAAATACAATACAAAAGAACCATAGGTATAACAATAGGGAAGCTATATAACCTCCCATTAGACCGAGCCTATGAAATAAGCAAAAATAGAAATTGAGCCCAACCACCACACACACTGTAAATAACAAAGGCGTTGTCTCCAAACCCCTTATCGGGGGCTAATTCACCCTGAAGACCCCCTACCAACCTACAATTAGAGTGATTAGATATAATCTGAAGAATGTTGTTTTAGATCCTCAAATTCAGTCAGACGTTTCATAAATAAGTCTACTCTCATGCAGAAGGGGAATGATAGACCTAGTGTTGGACAAAAAAGTGTAATGCTTGAAAAGGCTATTGGAGAAGTGGAGAAGATGAAAATATTTTTTAGGACACTATATAACTATGGGCGGGTGCCAAGAATAATACATTATATTTTTGGGCTTCCAAATATAGGATAAAATCTTTTAAAATATTGATCATTTATATGACAAAAGTTGTCATTTTTCGGGCTATGTTGAGATTAACACGCGGTCTCTCAATTTTGCCTATTTGAGAGCCCCAAACATAGTGTCCTAGTCTTGACACCAGCCCAAATTTAATATCCTAAATAAATTCCATTCGTCTAGCTCCACCTTATAGAATTCTCAAGAATTGCACTTTCTTATCCAACACTAGATTTATCATTTCCCCCCTGTATGAGAGCAAACCTATGTATGAAAAGTCTGATTGAATTTGAGGATCTAAATTAACATCCTGCAGATTATATCAAATCAGAATTTCAATGAACGTCTATTTTTTCTATGGCAAATAAACTATACCTAAAAATAAAAGAGAAAAAACCAAGAGCCATAAGTACACAGACCGTACCAGAGGCCGGAGCCCCACTAAAAACCTTGCCAGGGTAAAACCCCCCTTGGGGCAAAACCCCTGGTCGAAGGGAAAAAGAGAAACTCCTCTAAACAGGGACTACTTCGAAAAACGAAAGTAGTCCTTATTCATATCAGAATAAAGCTTATCACAAAAAAAATCGGGACAACCCCCGATCCAAACATTGTCATAGTGTAATTTGGCAAGTAAATCAGCAATGGAATTCCCCTCTCTATGAATGTGGGAAAGTCTATTTTTTCTATGCTTCCTGCAAAATTAGTTAGAAGTTACATATCGACAAATGGGGAACGTGATTAAACTATAACCAGAACCATTCCATTCATCTATCATTGTCTATAAACAGTCATTCGACAGTCATTGATTTTATAAAAGTGCAGTTTAATAATATAAAATTGTTACCAAAGTAAAAATAGGAAGATACAAGTAAAGTATCAATGCAAAAGACTAATAAGGTGCTATAGATCCATAAAAACCTTGGTGATGGTACATGATTGCATGACAATTAGAGCAAACAAACTAAATGATATATAAAAAAAAAACAAAAAAAAAAGAGATCTACCTTCACTGTTTTTCCTTTACAGCAGATCTGCAAGAGGAAGAAACCTTGACAGATATGAAAACGAATTGAATTAATTATCGAATTTAGATGAAATCGAGCTTGCTCTTGTTATATATACAAAGTTTGAAAAGATTGAGAAATTGAGATCTGGATTTTAAATATAAAAAATGGATAGAGAGAGATATGTACCATCACTATTCAGCTGGAGGTAATTAGCTTGAGCTCAGATCTGAAATTAATAAATAGAAGATGAAGAAATTCATAAAACATAGAGGAAATTCAGAAAGCTTCAAATCTATGTAGAAGAAAAATAAAATAAAAAATCCAAATGAGATTTCTATATATGTACCTTCACTGTTTTAGCTATTGAGCTAGCATAAACACAAGTCGGATTTGTAGAGATGTTTGAAGTGTAGAGGAAATAATAAGTGTTGACGGTGGCTGTAGATGTCTTCCTTCTTTTATAGGTGCTGCATTAGGGTTTCTTGCCCTGGGCCCGCCCCCTTGTACTTGAGAAATGGGCTCGGCCCAAATACTTGTTTCTTGCTCTCTGTCTTCTTTTATTCTAAAACATACAACTTGTTTATACTAAAACATGCAACTCATTTTATAAGCCCTTTACAGGAAGCTGCCTTGACAGCCAATTGAAGAGATGCGGAATTGTAGTGGGGCAAAGAAGAAAAATATATAGGAATTGAAGGTGGTTGTTCATAAATATATATATGTGCATATATATATATATATATATGTATACATGTCTCTAGAAAAAACTATTTTTACATGTTTGGCTTTAGAGATATTATATATAAACTTGATGTTTATAACTATTTTCATATGTTTACAACTATTTTCTAGAGATTTGTTGTTAGAACTCTAACAACTTTCTTTAAGGGGTTGGTTGAAAGGGAACACGACTGATAATTTTAATTAAAATCCAACTTTGTTGATGATTGACAAAAACATTCTAAGTACTGAAATACAGTTGAGCTTTAGAATACTTGATACGCACGTAAACCAATTCGAAGTGCAAATCAACCCAAATCTTATGAACAGTATAAACTATTTTCACATGTTTACAACTATTTTCTAGAGATGTGTTGTTAGAACTACTCTAACAACTTTCTTTGAGGGGTTGGTTGTGTTAAAGGGAACACAACTGATAATTTTAGTTAAAATTCGACTTTTTTGATGATTGACAAAAACATTCTAAGTACTGAAATGTAGTTGAGCTTTAAAATACTTGATACGCACGTAAACCAATCGAAGTGCAAATCAACCCAAATCTTATGAATAGAAGAAACTAGAGCAAACTAAGTCTGTCAAATAAATGAAAAAATGTCAGTCTATTCAATGACATAATAAAGATTTAAAAAATATATATTAAAACAGTTCATTTGTCAAGATTTTTTTTATTAGTATGAGAATACATTGACCAACCCATTAGTGAACATTAATGTGGCATCAACAAATTTTGGATTTTTGCTAAAAGTTGAAATTGATAATGGTTCAACTATAAGATTAAATATAAATTTTTGCTATTTGATATATTTTTAAATGCGATGTTTTTTTTGGGAAGAGTGGATAGTTTTTTTTTTTGGGTTGGGGGGGGGGGTGGGTTTTGATCTCGGATATATTGCCAACATACATGAAATGTAATGAAATGAGAAGAAGCGGAGTGAGTGTATAAGTGTGGTTGTTAGTAGTTTTGATCTTTCTCATTTTGTTATAAATAAAACTATCTCATTAATTTTACGCGACGCTCTGCCTCCACTCGAATATTTGCACATACATAACATTGAATTTGCATACATCATAAATATTATGTATACGTACTTACGTGCATGTGTATATTTTTATGCGGAAAATACTATTAATGTGTATTTAGGATTTTTTTGTAAATTGCCCACCTTCGTTGATTTATAAGGCTACTACAGATGACTAACAAGTAAACCTATGAGGTCGACCACGCCCCAGAAAATACAAGAACAATATTTTCGGTTAAGAAAGAGGGACCACAAAGAAGACGGTAACTGAAACCTCTAGGGAATAATGTTTTTTTTAGACCATTAACTTGGGGGTTGTGTTTTAAGAACAATAGTTTTACGAGCTTGTGAGTGTAGGATAATATATTTTTAAATTTTAAATGTAGGACAATCGAACCCGAATAAGCCCAAATCGAGCTGACGTGTTGCGTGAGTTGCAAAATTGTCCTAAATTTACAGATTTTGAAAACACAGAGTCCTACATTCACAAGTCCGTAAATTTATAAATGTAGGACAATGGTGCAAGTTTAGTGACATTTATCCCGATTTAGGTTTATTCAAGTTTCGATTGTCCTACATTCACAAATTTTAAAACATATTATTCTATATTTAAAGACTTTAAAACATATTGTCCTACATTTCCAAGTTCGTAAATTATTCTCCTTAAAACATAACTCCCCTTAAGTTACGGTCCTAAAAAACTATTTAGCCCGAAACCTCCAGTACATTTCATGTTGTAAGCAACAAACACATCCCAAAACCGTCTCAAACCCAGACCACCCTCCTCAACACGAAAACACACATTCTCCCACATAAATCAGTACTACATGCGCTCATGTGAGAGATGCCTATGCGTCTAGCCCTACACCACATCTGAATCACATCTTTTATGGTAGGATATCTCTAGGGTAAAAAACTTGTGTGAGATGAAGTTCTATTTTGCACTATTACATGAATCCAGGCTCTCATGGCCTCTACCCATTAATATTTTAAAGAAAAACGTGGCTCAAATACCAAATGGAAGTTGTAGTTTTACTGAACGAATTCCGTCTCATCTAAAAGTCTGAACTTAGAATTAATTCGTTGATATGAGTGTGAGCGTGAAAGCTTTGATAGCATGAGAGAATTCCGTCTCATCTAAAAGTCCAAACTTATAGAGAGATGTGGAATTAATTTGTTTATTTAATTTCCCTAACATATACAAATGAGACATTCTCATACAAGATTCCCTCTTTCTCGCGTTACAAAATATTGCAGTGATGGTGCCGATTTATCTTATGTATCAAGTATTCCGAAATATAATTATTTCAGTTGTAAGAAAGGTTTTTAAATCAACAACAATATAAGCTTTCAAGCTACTAAAATGAAAAGTTAAATTGCTCATTAACATAATCCTTTAAATAAAAAAATTACCATAAAATTAAATTTAAGCATGTTTCCTATATATAAACATGCTAGTTTTTCCGTCCACAAATACAAAGATGAGGCAAATGCACATATATAACAGCAGGAGGACAGCAAGAAGCCAGCTGAATTTCAACTTTTCAAAAACAGCCCTCAATTTAATCAACTTTACATGTACAACCCTCAATTTAATAAAAATTAGGAATATGCCTCGAAGCTTCTGGAATCTCCTTGCCTATAAAAGGTGGGACAAACCCTAAAGGCTACACCACCAGCGCCTTTCCTCCAAATATCACATATCCAATTTTCTTCAGCCAAAAATTCAGAATTATAGATGAAGGTATATCTCTTTTCGTTTTTCTTTTCTTAACTCAATGCTATTGATGAATTGTTTAGTCGATTCTCTTTTTTAAAAAATTTTTTTGGGTAAAAATTTATTTTGTGCAACCTCACTTTGTTAAAATCGAAGATCTTGTCAGATCTAGATTTTGAGAAACGTCACTTAGATAAAATCGAAAAAATTGAGTATACGTGGGACTAAAATTGAAAAAGTTGATAATTACAGGATCATTTTAATAAAGGTGGAAAGATGATCCTGGTTTAAATCCCAAATGTTTTCAGTTAATGTAAAATTGGTAATGGTTCAATTTAAAGATTAAGATATATTTGTAATTAAATATATATTTGATACATAATCACATTCGAAATAATCATGATAAATTGTTAGAGTTGTGAAATGGCACGTCTATCGCTCATCTATTTTTCTTTTTTGGCTCGAAACGTCTGTCGCTCATCTGGCATGTAAAAAAATGTAAAACAACAAATTTTGGTCTTTCTTATTTAACGTTAATAGATCTCTTGAAACAGTTGGGATTGTTAGAGCCTGATCGAAACGGGATGCAGAGCGCGGGAGGTGCTCGATCAGTGCTTGTGGTCGAGCACTTCTGCTCGATCGAGCACCCCCCCTTTCCAAATAAAAAGCTCGACCACCAAGGCGAAGCTCAGTGCACATCCGCTCGACCAAGTGAAGCGGTCGAGCGGGTTCGGAGGCCTGATTTTGGATTTTAGGGTTTTGGCCCAAGTCTCATATTTAAACACTTTTGACTCATTGTATTTGCACATCACCAAAAATATAGTAGATCTCCTGGCTTGGTAGTGCCCCCAGACATAGTCATTCCTGACGAACTGGGTAACCAAATTTGTGTTCCTTAATTCTTGTTTCTATTATTTTCTCCATAATTGTTGCTTTAATCCTAACAACTGGTATCTAGAGCATCGGGTTCAAGGGATCTGGTGGGAGCAATTATGATGGCTGAAGGGAAATCGCCTATTGAGAAGTTTGATGGAACGGATTTTGGATTTTGAAAATTGCAGATCGAAGATTACCTGTACGGTAAAGATTTATATCAACCTTTAAGCTTAAAACCAGAAGGTATGAAGGACGACGAGTGGAAGTTGCTGGACAGGAAGACGATGAGTGTGGTTCGTCTGTCGCTATCCAAGAACTTATCCTCCATAAGGTGAAAGCAAAAACCACAAAGGAGATGCTGGAGATTTTGACTGAGATGTATGAAAAATCGTCTGCAGCGAACACGGTTCATCTGATGCGGAGGTTATTCAACCTGAGGATGACAGAGGATACTGTGGTAGCCAATCATCTCAACGAGTTCAATATGACGATAGCCCAATTGAGCTCGGTTGAGATTGATTTTGATGATGAGGTTCAAGCCCTAATTTTGTTGTCTTCTTTACTAAAAAGTTGGAGTGGGACGGTGACGGTTTTTAGTGCTTCAACAGGTAAAGTGAAACTTAAATTTGATGAGGTTAGAGCTCTAATCATGAGCAAAGAGATTCATAGGAAAGAATTGGGTGTGGCAACAGGATCAACCTTGAGTGCGGGAAACAGAGGTAGATTTGAATCCAAAGGGAAGCCAAATGGGGGTAGATCAAAGTCAAGGGGCAAAGATAAGCCCAAGAAGGACAAGAGCCAGATCGAGTGCTACAATTGTCATGAACTTGGTCATTACAAAAGGGAGTACAAGGCACCAGCGAAGGCACAAGCGAATGCACCAAAGAAGGATGACAACTCAGTAAACGCCGCCACTGATGAGGGCTGAGATGCATTAATCTTGAGCGTAAGCAGTCCATTAGAATCTTGGGTGTTAGATTTTGGAGCATCGTTTCATTCGTGCAACAGTGCAGACGTAATGGAAAAGTACACTTCCGGGAACTTTGGGAAGGTTTATCTAGCTGATGATGAGCCTCTGGAAATCAAAGGGAAGGGGAATGTGTTGGGGGATTAATTGCACGGATCTATTCGGGATGAATATTTAAATACAAATTTAATTCTAACAATTATTACTAGCATGAATTAATCCTATATTAATTCAAATAATAATTCAACAACAAATCATGCATATAAACAGTTCACATAAATCCTACGCATGCAGAATTGCTACGGGTTTACGTGAACTAACCTCTTGGAGTGGCAATGGTCTCGTCGATTAAACACACCGAAAAGCCTTCCCAAGTATTCCCTAATCCTTGCTCGACAATCCGGTGGAAGGATGCTCGCGAACAATTAACAAAAGGAAAAATAAACTTTGTTGCACCACCTTTGTGGATTTACTAATTTTTCCAGCACATGGAATTGTACTTGGGAATGAAATAATCATCCCCTATTTATAGATGGGGTGGTGGACGATTTTTAGGGAAGAAAAACAATGTGGGAAAATCTTTTCTTGATCTCCAAGAAATCTTGAATATATCTCCTATATTCTTTTCCCAATAATTAAAATATTCCACAAAAATCCCACCTCATCTTGTTATGGCATATTTTTTGAAAATTAAGAGACAAGATTCCAAGATTTGGATCTTCTTGAATTTATGAGATATACTTGTATTTCAAGAAATACATATCTACCATAATATCTTTTCAAGAAAATCAAGAAAATCTTTCTTTCCCTTAATTATCAAAAATTTCGAAAATTTCAAATATGAATAACCAAGTGGGAGATTTCTTAAATTTAATGAGATAATCTTGTATTCCAAGAATACATATCTTCATTCCATAACAAAATTCAAAGAAAATCTTTCTCCCCCTTTATCCATAATTTTCGAAAAAGAGAGGAAAAATAAGGCAACAATATTTATTTTATTTTTAAACACATTTTTCAGTTATTGGACTTTATGTTGGGCTACTTGGGGGACCTTTAGGAGAATTAAGATTGGACCTTCAAATGGATCTTGAATTATCAATATTGAGCCACAATATTATTCAAGCCCATAATTATTAATTAATCCCACTACATAATTAATATTGCACTATCCATCTTAACCCATATTACGATCAATATGGCTCCCTTGTTATTATTTCCCGTGTTTAAGATTATCTAGCCCATTAATTAATTCAAGCCACCAAATAGCTTTCCATTAATTAATATCTTTTGTCCTTGGTTAAGAACGGTTCAACATTATTATCCATACCGAAACTAGTTCCACATGCAAGATTTGGTATGATAAATCTTATGAACCTCCCAAGGGGGCAAATCGAACAAAGCGTGCTTTGCACACACGATTCTCCGATATTAAATCTTAGCAATCGAATGTGACCAATAATATTGCCCAAGATATAAAGTATTGAATCTCGCTGATTCTCTACCCGTGATAAGTCAAAGCAATAGTTACCAACCACACGTGATCCTATTTAAGGGATCGAAGATTAAGAAATAACGAACCACCGAGGTCTAATTCTTCCTTGTTCGGGTTCTAAAGAATTTGTCCTCCTCAGAGGTCCTATTCAAAGGCATCACCATGCACTAGTGTAATCTCTTGGTCAAGACAAGCCAATTTGAGCCTTACACTTCAACCTTTCACGATGGATTGTTCATTTCCATCTAGGTCGTGAATGGTGTACTTTTTGGTTACAAGGGGACCGTTAATTTAATCTTCGTGTGATCCGGTATCACTAAATTAACTACAATGTAACACGTACTATTTATTGAACAGTTATGCAGTAAATATATGTAACATTCGATGATATTTAAAGCATCGGTGATAAACAATTTATTTCAGTGAATAAGTCCGAAATTCAGTTTTGATTATACAAAGTAAAAACATACTTTCCATTATAATCCCAACAATCTCCCACTTATACTCAAAGTCTGCTTTTAAGTATACTACAACATGTCTCGTGTAGTTCCTAATACGTGACATCTAATGTCACCTACACGAACCTAATAATTTCTCCCACTTATACTCAAAAGCAGATTGGCAATGATCTTGACACCCATTCCTTCCACATGTCTCTCGAATGTATTCTTCGAGGCGCCCTTTGTGAATGGATCTCGCTAGGTTGTCTTCCTGACGCGATCTTTGCCACCTCTATATCTCCTCTCTTAATCATTTCTCGATAAGATGGTATTTTTTCAATGTGTTTGTTGCCTTGTGGGCTCTTGGTTCCCTTGAATTTGCAATCGCTCCGCATTGTCACAATAAAAAATGATTGTCTTTGGGCAAATTCGAACTACGCCCAAGTCCACTAGGAAGTTCTTGAGCTAAACCGCTTTTCATTTGCCTCGCACAAGAAATACATATTCAAATTTTCCATGGTAGAATCTGCGATGCATTTACGCTTAACGCTTCTCCATGTCATGGCTCCTCCCCATGCAAAACACACTAACGGAGGTAGATTTTCTCGAATCTAAATCGATTGGAAATCCGAGTCCGGTATTAAATGGGATTAGGGGATTAGACTATCCGACCGAAAAATTAACATTCTATCTCGAGTTCTTTTCGGATACTTGGTAATATTTTTTAACTCGCATCTTCCAATGTTCTTTTTTTCCCGTTACTTTGATATCTTACCACCATGCCAACGGCAAAGCGGATATCCGGTCTCGACACAAAGATTGCATACATAAGGCTTCCGGCGGTACCGGGCATATGGAATGTCTTTCATGTCATTTATCTCCTTTTTGTGTCTTAGGGCACATTTCCTTGGATAGATGGATTCCATGTCCGAAAGGTACGAAGTCTTTCTTGGAATCTCGCATCTTTGAATCGTTTCAAGACGGTGTCTATGTATGAAGCTTTCATGCGATAAGCCTATCATCCTTTTCTTGCGATCTCGAAATCTTGATCCCAAGGATGTGCGCGCTTCCCCTAAGTCCTTCATATCAAACTGTTTTTGAAAACCATGCCCTTACGCCCGATAACACCTTTACATCGCTCCCGATGATCGAGAATGTCGCTCTCGTCAAAAGATTAAGACTTTATAACACGTACTATTTATTGAACAGTTATGCAGTAAATATATGTAACATTCGATGATATTTAAAGCATCAGTGATAAACAATTTATTTCAGTAAATAAGTCCGAAATTTAATTTTGATTATACAAAGTAAAAGCATACTTTCCAGTATAATCCCAACAGAATGTTCAGATCAAGACACCGAATGAGAATGTTTTGCAGTTGAAAGATGTGAGACATATTCCCGAGTTGAAGAGGAATTTACTTTCAGTAGGGCAGCTTGATGACGAGGGATATAATGTGATCTTCGGATGCAACATGCGAAAGATATCCAAAGGTGCAATGGTAGTGGCTCGAGGCAAAAAGGAGGGAATGTTGTACATGACAGGCAACACTCGGGATAACATTGCTCTTGCAGGTGAAAAGGGGAATGCAGATTTGTGGCATTGTCGTCTTGGCCACATGAGTGAGAAAGGGATGAAGGTTATGTCTTCGAAGGGTAAACTGCCAGACCTCAAGACAGTTTTGCATCGAGTTATGTGAGGACTATGTATTCGGAAAATAGAAAAGGGATAGTTTTTTTTTTTTTGGGGCGAACACGGAGTTAGTCCCAAATACTTGTGGGGTCCAGCACCTCTAAGGACATCTCTTGGTGGAGCGTTATATTACATGACTTTCATTGACGACTCTACGAGGAAGGTATGGGTTTATTTTTGAAAAATAAGTCCGATGCCTTTACTTTGCTTTGAAAAGTGGAAGGCCCTTGTAGAAAATCGGGAGGCGGGTCTCAAAGTGAAGTGTTTGAGATTGGATAATGGTGGAGAGTCTGAGCTCAAGTGAGTTCAAAAGGATTGTGAGGCGAATGGAATTAATGGAAAAGCGTGAGAGAGAACCCCCCATGAGCGGTGTGGCGAACGTATATGAAATAAGCGTTATGTGAACGTCTTTAAAAGTATGAGATTGAAGTGTAGGCCGCCAAAGATGTTTTTGGGCGAAGCGATTAACATTGCGGCCTACTTGATAAACAGAGACCCTCAACTCCTTGGAATATGGCATACCGGAGGAGGCCTGCTCTGCAAGGAGGTAAATCATCTTTTCTCACGAATATTTGGGTGTGTTTTATATGTTCACATTGATGCTTCTAATAGGAGTAAATTGGATGTTAAGTCTCATATTAATGTACGTTTGTTGGATATGGCATCTCGTGCATGAATCCATCAAATTTCTTGTACCACTGTAATGGAGCTTGTTTCAAACCATACAAGCTCTTCTTCAATTTGCAAACAAGCTCACTATTCCCCTTTGACAAGTAACCTTCTGGTTGCTTCATGTAGATGTCCTCATCTAAGTCACCATGAAGAAAGGTCATTTTTTCACATCCATCCGCTCTAACACCAAGTTCTCTGCGCAGCCCACCAAACTCGAACTAACTAACGAATGGTAGTTAGCTTTACAACCGGAGTAAAAACATCGGTATAATCAATACCATGTTTCGCTAAACCCTTCACAACCGGTCTTGCCTTATGCAGCTTGCTTCCATCGACCTCTCTTTGATTACGTAAACCCAACCCACTTATTATGCAGTGCCTTCTTGCCCTTGGGGAGCTCAACTAGTTCCCAGGTTCCTTTGGTCATCAACGAATTCATCTCATCATCCATCGCAAGTTTCCACTTGCTCACATGTTCACTACGTGTAGCCTCTGCATAACATTCAGGCTCACCACCATCAGTTAACAATAAATAATGAAGAGAAGGTGAATACCTATCAGGAGATCTATGCTCTCTCATGGATCTCCGCAGCAGAATTGTTGGTGGTGGTGTACTTGGTTCTCCCTCAATAATCACTTGATCATCTAGAACCTCCTTGCTCCCACCTGAGTTCGAAATGTCTAACTCCACAACCTGAGTCTCAGAACCACCTTCTTTGGATATCCCCAACCTGTCTTTGTACAACACCTGCTCATTAAATATGCCATCTCGACTACGAATTATCTTTCGATTTTCCTCATCCCAAAATCGATAGCCAAATTCATCACAGATCAATAGGTGTTAAGCTGACCATTGCTGTTACTTCAAGAGGTTTGCTATGAAGGACCTTGGAGAGGCCAAGCAAATCTTAGGTATGCAAATCGATCGTGATAGGGTGGCAGGAAAGTTGTATCTTTCACAGGCTGAATACATAAAGAAGGTCTTGAAGAGATTTAATATGGAAGATGCAAAGCCAGATCTTCTCCTGTTGGGAAGTCAGTTCAAGCTATCCAACAAGGACTCACCTAGCAGCGATGAGGAGCGAGCCTACATGCAAAACACCCCGTAAGCTTCGGCAATTGGCAGTTTGATGTATGCTATGGTGTGTACAAGGCCTGATATTGCACATGCAGTGGGAGTGGTTAGCCGGTTTATGGGTAATCCGGGCAAGCAGCATTGGGAGGCGGTGAAGTGGATCCTTAAGTACTTGAGAGGTACTACTGAACAAACTTTGTGCTTTAAGGGCAAAAGTATTGAGTTGGCAGGATATGTTGATGCAGACTTGGCATCAAGTGATCTCGACAAAAGGAGGAGTACAACCGGGTATGTGTTTACTTTTGGTGGTACAACAATTTCTTGGGCTTCTAAGTTGCAGAAGATCGTAGCTCAGTCCACTGCAGAAGCAGAGTACGTTGCAATTACTGAGGCTAGCAAGGAAATGGTTTGGTTGCAGAATCTCTCGTGTGAGTTGGGGAAGGAGCAAAAGGATAGTATTCTGTATAGTGACAGACAGAGTGCTATTCACTTGGAAAAGAATCCGGCCTTTCACTCGAGGAATAAGCATATTGAGTTAAGGTATCATTACATACGTTACCTCATTGAGAACAAGATCTTTTTCGAACAAGCCAAAATTTATTATTGAGAGTACAAGGGGTACTCAACCCTTACAATAGTTTGCAACAAAACTAGACAAGAATACAACAAGCCCTCCACTCTAAGTTATTCAAGACACATAATTGGATTGCTATGCCACTCGTTGATACTATATAAGTTTCCTCCTTTGAATTTTTCCTTTATCCATTTCCAAGATCTGACACAACAAAGCTCAAAGCATTCTTCCAGATTTTCCTCACGATTTGAGAATATAACATCATTTCTATGCTTCCAAATTCCCCACACAATGCTCAACCATAAATTATACCACAATTTTGCTTTTACCTTTCTTGGTTTGAGTCCAATATGGTGTAAGAAATTTATTCTGCCGTTGTCGCTTTCGACACTCAAAAAGTCAATCCATTTGCGAAACCAAGCCCACATAGAGTACGAAAAACTACACTCGAAGAATAGGTGAGAAGTAGTTTCTTCTTGCTGAAAACACAACGAGCATAAATTGTTACCTAAGTTGATTCCGCGCCTCGCCAAGCTTGCTTTGGTTGCCACACGGTCATTGAGTATTCTCCAAAATAAAATTTTGCATTTACTGGGGACCGCTGCCTTCCAAATTGCTTTCCACTCCGTTTTCTCTTGCATTTTGCCCAGTCCTCTACTCATAAGCTCAAGGTAGCCGGACTTCGTTGAATAGATGCCGTCCTCTTCGAGTTTCCAATTCCATTCATCTTTGATGCCTTCTTTTGGTTTAATCCTGTTAATAGACAACATTAAACTATTAAAAAACTCCCTCTCCCACTCAAAAAAATCTCTCCTCCATCTTAGTTCCCAAATCCACTCTCCCCCCTCCCCCCAGTGCCCTAGCTCTCTAATATTTTTTCCTTTTTCACTCGACAACAAAAACAATCTCGGGAATCTCTCACACAATGCTTGATCCCCACACCAAATATCCCCCCAAAAATTAATGCCCTCGCCGCCCCCCAATTTTCTATTTAGATTCTCACTCACCCACATCCCTACACTTTTCCCCTCAATGTTCAAAATATCTCTCAACCATTTAGGCATATTAGACCTCACTCTACCCCTTCCAGAAGCTCCCCCCCCAAAAATTGAATCTTCCCATATTTTGAAACCAACACTTTATGCCACAAATGATTTTATTCATTTAGGAACCTCCAATGCCATTTACCTAATAGAGCACAATTGAAATAATCAAGATATTTAATACCAAAACCTCCACTCTCTTTACTCTCGCACACTCTCTCCCACTTAACCCATTTAATCTTAGTTTTCTCACCTATCTCACCCCAAAAAAATAACAAAGGAAGGTGGGTAAGGATGTTAAGGATTTTATTGATTGCCGCGGTAAATGGAGAAAAGAAAGGAAGGAAGAGAGTTCAACACAACATTAATAAGCGTAACTCTACCCGCGATTGACAATTTTTTTATTTTCCACATATTTAACCTCTTCTTGAATTTTGAAATAACCGGTTCCCACACTCTCATATCTTTACTCAAGTCCCAATAAGAACACCTGTGTACTTAAAAAAGGAGTACTCCCGAGAGCACAATTGCAAAGTTTTGCGGTTGCCAAACCTTCATCTTTATTAAACACGTACAAGGCACTCTTAGAGAAATTGATCACCATGCCAGACATTATCTCGATCCATCTTAGCGTAGCTTTCAAAGTCAGGATATTACTCCACTCGCTTTCCCCTATAAACAGTGTGTCGTCCGCGAATTGAAGGATTCCAACCTCCACAGATCTGGAGCCAATTTTCACAGGTTTGTACATATTCAGCTCCGTAGCTCTTCTAATAATAGCTCTGACTCCTTCAGCTGCTATAAGAAAGAGAAAAGGAGAGATTGGATCTCCTTGTCGAAGGCCCTTCATAGGTAGGAATTCATCGGTAGGGCTTCCGTTGATTAGGATCGATATTGAAGCTGACGAAAGGCATTCTCTAATCCATCCTCTCCACTTAGAACAAAAATTCATCTTACCCATTATATCATCAAGAAACTCCCATCTGATTGAGTCGTAAGCTTTTGCGAAATCAGCTTTGAAAATAATGGCCTCAATTTTCCTTTGGCGAATTTCTTCGATAACTTCATTAAGAATAACAACTCCATCCATAAGCTGTCTTTTTTTAACAAACGCAGTCTGTTCCGGGGAAATGACCTTCTCAATGACCTCCCTAATTCTGTTAGCCAGCAACTTCGAGATTATTTTGTAAGAACAACCAACCAAAGAGATAGGTCTGAAATCTTCAAAACGGGTGGGATTGTTCTTTTTAGGGATGAGAGTGATGAAAGATGCATTGCTCCCCTTTACCAGTTTTCCATTAGTAGCAAACTCACGAACAACCCGGATTACGTCTTCCTTGATGAAAGGCCACACCTTTTGAATAAAACGGAAGTTGAAACCGTCCGGGCCAGGGCTTTTGTCTGCACCACATTGCCAAACTGCACACTTGATTTCTTCTTCTGAAAATTCACAGATCAACTCGGAGTTATCAAGACTATCTAACTTCTTGAACTCCAGACTACCAAGCCCTGTACAAGTGCTTTCCTGATCAGCAAAGAAAGCCTTCTGGAAAAACTCTCTAGCGGCAGATTTTGTTTCCTCAACACCTTGAATCCACTTACCTTCCACCTGCAACCCATTGATTTCATTCCTTTTTTTGCGCTGATTAATAATGGCTTGGAAGAATTTTGAATTTTCATCTCCATCTTTGAACCATTGAGTTCTGGATCGTTGAAACGTAAGCATATTCTTCATGGACTTTGCTTCTTTGATTAACTGGAAACAATCCTTTCTTTCCTTGACTTCCACTTTAGAAAGCCCATCATTCTCGTCTTTTAGATCTAAAGCCTCTAACCTCTTCTTGGCGTCTTCTACACGCTTTCTCTTTACCCCAAGCTTTTAGGTCCCTTTTGAGAAGTTTGAGCTTTTCTTTGAACTTGAACCCCTCGGAACCATACACATTGTAACTCTTCCATTTCTCCTCACAAATTTGCAGAAATCGGGATGAGTGAGCCATTCGTTGAAGAACTTAAATGGTTTCGGACCCCAATTAGAAATTTTGGTTCTTGTCACTAATGCACAATGGTCTGACAGTGTTCTCGGCAAAGCCCACAACACCGAATCCTTCCATAGATTCGTAGCTACTTCATTGAGAAAAAATCTATCAATCCGAGATTTAGCCGAACCATCTTCTTTGTACCAAGTGTACTTCCTGCCATTAAGATTCAGCTCCTCCAAACCACAAACAGAAATAAAATCTTCAAATTTATTACATTCTGATTCAGGTGTGTTGTTGCCTCTGCCTCTTCTTTCATTAGGATTCCTAACAGTGTTGAAGTCACCCACAAAGCATAAGATTCTGTCAGCATAGCTGGAAAAAATTACTTTCCATTCCTCAAAGATCTCTTATCTCACTGTTCTAGTGTTGGGTAGGTAAACATTTAGTATCGAGCATTTGATGTTGTCTCCCCAAAAACCGACAATTTCCAGCGCACCAGGTCTCTCTAAACAAGATTCCATCTTAAAGACTTCCTTTCTCCATGTACACAGTAGGCCACCCGACATACCTCTGGACCCCAAATACGCCCAATCGAACTCTTCATTACCCCACAAGATGCTACAATAACTTCTATCCATAATTTCCTTTTTCGTTTCCTGGATACAAACGAAGTCAATCTTTTCTTTCCTAATAATTTCGCAAATTTCCTTTCTTTTCAAATTCCCCCCCAAACCCCTAACATTGAAGGATAACAAATTCATTGATCAACAACAAAATTTTCCTCCGCCACTCCCCACCCTATTTTCTTGAGATATGCCGATTTGTCTCTTAATTCCATTTTAACCAGTTTTTCTAATAAAGCCTCTTTATCATCATCCACATGTAGTCCTATATCAATCCATAGTTCAATGATTTTTTGCGCCTCTTCCCTAGCTTTCTTGGAACATAAGATGAAATTGCAATTCATAATACCTGAATCACTCGTAGCCGAAATTGAGGGCGTACCTTCTGAAACTGTTGCGCCTGGTAATACCGCACGGGTGTCATTACTGCCTTGCCTGGTGACGCCTCTGGATGCTTTTACCTCAGGCACCACTGGGTCTTTCAGAAGATCCTCCCGATTTGCTGAGGTGGAAATCTTCCTTTTCTTTCTCTTATTCGTGAGGAGCGTCTTACAACCAACGAGGGAATTCATATGGTTGCGCATTGGACCAAGCTTCGACACCTTCATTGTCTTTCTCTTGAGAACGGCTCGAAGGCTACTTTGTTTTGGTGGACCATCACTATCAGAACCCCTAAAACGATGGGACAGGCTTGGTTTGACGTTGGGATGGGCCGAGTTCGATTCATGGTGACTTATCTGATTATCTATAAACTGAGCATCCTCGTTCTCTAATGGGCTTATCTCGCTTGTGGCTATTTCAGTTTGTTGGGCTTTCTGTATAACATTAGATTGGGTTTTCAACATCGGGCTTAAATCGCAGGCTGCTTCATTCATGGTTGGACAGGCTTCTTCCTCACTCATTTGATTACTAGAAGGCCCAACTATATTTTGGCCCACTTCATCCCCTATTGAAGGCAAATTTGGGGAATTAAAAATAACAACTTCAGTGGGGCCCACCACTCTAGTATCTTCCAGGGAATAATCATTAAGCTTTGGACTCTGATCAACCAACTTTTCTGGAAAAATGTTCATCGCCGCCAAATTCAAAATTTTGTCTTCGGCATGTGTACAGTCGTTTTGGACTTTGCACCCATGCACCCGCCAACTTTCTCATTAGTCGTCCCCCCCATTCCGTGACACACCCACCTTCGTCGTCGGAGTCAAAACCGCCGATTACAGACTGCTAAAAATAAGAATCTGAGTCATCCGAATCTCCATTTAGGTCGCCTTCCGTCTTGCCGGAAACTATAGCATCAGAGAGACTAGCTCCATACTGGTTAATGCAAAGACAGCCCCCGACTTCACGGACCCTCACTTGATAGGAAAAACTACCATCTTCTAAAGTCAACACTTCTTGAATCCATTCTTGGTTTTGTGTTTCAACAAGCACAAAACCCACGTCTAATCTGTCTCTATTTAAAGATTCCTCTTTCACCGCAAATCGTAGTGCCAAAATTGTTGCCAATAACTTTGAACACTTCCTCACTCCATAGATGGATAGGTATGCCAAACATCTCGATCCAAGTTTGTCTGCAATTACCATGGACATTAGGCCTCCATCCGTCGATGAACTCGAAATTTTTTCCTAACCAAACTGGATCTTCCTCTCTCAACACAGCCAAACTGCCTTTAGTAGACTCCTGAAGAAAAACCTTTTTGCCTTCGAAAGCTTTGACAACAATCCCATAATGACCACCGACATAAAGCTCTTTTTGTACTTCTTTCCAACAGAGGGATCTATTAATCTCTCCGACACAACACGACTCGGCCCAGGATAAATCTTCTGGCTTAGGGACCACTTTGATGCAAATCTTCTTCTTCTCCGATTTCCACTCACTTTGTCCCCTTTATAGGTTGCCACAACAAAGTGTTGTTCGATGTCGCTTTTTTTCTCTCATGCACCTTTAGTTTGGGCATAAAGACCTCCGTCTTATATTTGGATGAATTTCCTTCCATCCGGGTCTTTGGGGGCTATTAACACCGAATCACGACTTGTTGACTCTGAGTTTAAAAGTGCCTATCCATATTGAATCGAGGTTCTTCTCCAACCCCCCATATTCCCAACGTTTCCGAATCTTGCAAAGCCAAACTTCAGACCGGCTTTGTTTCTCTTATTAGGGATAAACACGTCTCGATATCTCCATATCTCTTTAACAGACTCGAAAATCTTTAGATCCCCAAATATTGGGAAGTTCATGAAAAAAGAATTCCCTTTGTGTTAGTTATAAATTCTTTTTGCAACCTATCTCTCTTGGTGCGGTTTACACTTATTGACACTTGGTCTTCCTCTCTTCCAACTTCCTTCCTTTCTCCTGGATTAAGGTTCGGGGTAGGGACGGAGTTTTTTGGTAGGGATAGGGCTTGGGTTGGTTGGGGAGCAAGGCCGGGAATAGGGTTTGAAGTTAGGTTTGGGTTCGGGGTAAGGATGAGGTTGGTTTGATGATACAATGAAGGTTGTGGATGAAATCATGGGAAGGGGAAAAGGGTTGGGTGGACAAGGTAGGTTTTTAGGATTTTCCGGCGAGGCATTTGGTTTGGACAAGGTTGCAGCAAGGTAGGATACCCCCCCCTCTCTCACTACTCTCACACTCTCTCTCTAGCCATTTTTGTGACATGTTTTTTATACCACTGGACTACAAAAAAAATCAAATTAAAAAAATATTAAACAAATTATCATTGAGAACAAAATCTTACAGCTGATGAAGATCCGAGGAAGTGAGAATCCTGCTGACATGTTGACTAAGGTTGTGACCTTAGAGAAGTTGAAGTTATGCATGACTTCAACTGGCCTTTGAAACTGAGATTAAGGCCTGACACTACTACCAGTGAGAGAGACCGTTGAAACGGAGGAGACAAATTACAGTTGGAGTTAGTCTCCAGGTGGGAGATTGTTGGGATTGTTGGAGCTTGATCGAAACGGGATGCAGAGCGCGGGAGGCGCTCGACCAGTGCTTATGGTCGAGCACTTCTGCTCGATCGAGCACCCCTTTCCAGCGCCCAGAAGGCGCTCGACCAAGGCGAGCTCGTGCACATCCACTCGACCAAGTGACGCGGTCAAGCGGGTTCGGAGGCCTGATTTCAGATTTTAGGGTTTTGGCCCAAGTCTCATATTTAAACACTTTTGACTCATTGTATTTGCACATCACCAAAAATATAGTAGATCTCCTGGCTTGGTAGTGCCCCTAGACGTAGTCATTCCTGAAGATCTGGGTAACCAAATTTGTGTTCCTTAATTATTGTTTCTATTATTTTCTCCATAATTGCTGCTTTAATCCTAACAGAAACCTTTGAAAATCACATTAGCAGATTTTAAGGACGGATAGTGATATATGTAGGCAAAAGAGATGTTTATATAATTTCTATTTGCATCAAAGCCTGATTTAGTATTCGATGAAGCACCATATTGAAAGCACATCTTAATATTTGAGTCTATAAGTCTGGTTGTTCGTAGTTGCGATCTTTCTCATTTTGTTATAATAAAAATTATCTATTTATTTTACGCGACGTTCTGTCTCCACTTGAATATTTGCACAACATAAAACCGAGGTTGTCGTATATCTTAAATGTTATATATCGAGGGCAAAAAATGCTCCGAAAAAGTCACCGCATCTTATATTCTTAAGAGCACTCGGGATTAACGATGGCCTTAGCGAGAGCCATATATTTGTGAAATAAGGGTCCCACATTTGTAGTTGAGATTAGAGGAATCAAATTGGGCAAGTTTGAATTTGAGTCTTGTCTTTCTTTCCTTTTATTATTCTCTCTCTCCTATTTATTACTTCTCTCCATTTTATTACAAAAGGTAACAGATGATTGTAACCTTATCTCAAATATATTTCGTTCTCATCCCAATTAATTGTTGACTTCATCGGTAATTAATAATTATTCTTTTTTTTAAAGAAAACTGTGCAACTAAAGTGTGTTTTGAAAAGAAAAAAAGACTTTTCCACACAATTATTTGTAAGGAAATTAAACATTAATTAATCGCTAAGAAGGATTAAAACCCTGATGACCATGCAACCATTGATTCGAAGCGAACAATGAAGCCCCCGGATTGTTGTTACCTGCGGAGGATGAAATGATAAAGCATTATAGAAAGCAAGAGACTCTTTTCCAGAGTGAAGTTACGTCTGGAATGGCAGCCAGAATAGCGCTGATGGCGCCTCTTTTTCCGCCATTGATTTTCAATGCTATCAACTTGACTTTCATTGTCTATCTCTTCTTCAGATGCATAAATCATTATATTTATGCGACTTATTTTTCATATTCATAGTTGCACGATTCGGTGTAAACAAGTTACATATTTCAGTGCAATAAGTTGAAATGATTCTAAAGAGCATACAAGACGTAATCTAGAAAGAAAGGTTTTAATATAGTCGGCGTAATTATTGCTAAATAAAATGAGAAGTCAGGTTGCTAATTAACTTAGAACAAAGAGATTGATTCGGAGCGAACAAAGAGCCCCCCAGATTGTTGTCAACGACATAGAACCAACTACTCATCTGCAACGGAGGATGACATCTGTTGGCCGTAGCATTCGGATACTGGACAGCCGATTACAAATCTTGATTTTGTTCAACAATGTATTAGCTACAATACTATATGAAATTACTTACTTCAACAAGAAAAAAACTGTATATACTCCTAGATAGACTGGGCTTATATAATAAGCAAGAAATAGAAATCAAGCCTAAACACAATATACACTATAAATAACGATGGCATGGCCTCCGAAATCAAGAATAAGGCACTATGTTTTTGCAATCTTTTAAATCTTTTACATTTGAGATCTCCAAAGCATAGTGTCCTAATCTTGGCTCGCCTTCCCAAATATAGTATCCTAAATAAATTCATCTAGCTCTTTCATAGACTTCTCGAGCATTGCACTTTCTTATCCAACTCTAGATATATCATGTCCCCCCTATATGAGAGCAAACTTATGTATGAAACGTCTGATTGAATTTGAAGATCTAAATCACCATCCTGTAGGTTAAATCAAATCAGAATTCCAATGAACGCCTGTTTTCTCTACGCTTCCTGCACAATTAGTTTGGAAGTTACATATCAATAAAAGGGGAAAGTGATTGAACTGTATTGCTTTTGCTAAAGAGATCCAAGTACTGAGATAAACCTACACGTGGATTATAAATTATCATGATTAATTTTGTTATTTAGATAGTGCGCAAATAAACAAAATGAGATCTACCTTCACTATTTTTCCTTTTCAGTAGATTTGCAAATTAATTGAGGAATTTAGATCTGAAATTAATAAAGACTAGGAAATGAAGAAATTCAGATCTGGGTTTTATGTATCGAATTGACGAGTATGGAGGAAATATAACAAACGAAATGAGATTTTTAGCTACCTTAACTCTTTTCCTTCAATTCAGCAGAAAAAGCTTAAGAACTAAAAACATAGAGGAAATAAAATAAAAATAAAATGAGATTTCTATGTACCTTCACTGTTTCAACAGAAATGTGGATGTAAACTTGGTTTCTTCCTCCTTTTTATAGCTGTTACATTAGGGTTTCTTGACCTGGGCCAGGCCCCTTGTAGTTGAGAAATGGGCCCGGCCCACATACTTGTTTCTTGCTCCCTTCCCACAAACATGCAATTTTTTATACTAAAACATGCAACTCCTTTTTTTAAATCCTTTACTGGAAGCCTTGACAGCCAATTGAATAGATTCAGAAACAAATATAGAGGGGTATAGAAGAAAATTAGGAATTGAGGGTGGTTTGTTGATAAAAACTAGGTTACCCGCCAACGACTCGACCTACCACATCTACACGTGTGTATATATGTCTGTGGAAATATTATATATAAATTTGTTGTTACAATTATTTTCTAGATAAGTCGATAAAACACCATTTTAAAGGGAACACATGTTTGGCTTTTAAGATAATTATTTATATATAAATTTAATTGTTTACAATTATTTTCTTAGATAAGTCGTTAAAATTCCATCTTGGTCTTTCTTTAATTCTTGGTCATTATTGGTTTGTAAATAGTGGACACGACTGATAAGTTTTATCATCTGAAATCCGAAACTTCCTAAACCTATTGATGATTGACAAAAATCATTCTTCCGCTCTCCGGCTCTCTTCGTTGGACTGGTCCCCCAGTCACTGATATGTAGCTGAGGTTTAAAATACTTGATACGCATGTAAACCAATCAAAGTGCAAATTGTACAACCGAAAATATTGTTGGTTCTTTTGAACAGACAAAATTAGAGTAAAAGCTCAGACTGTCAAGAATTTGTTTTCCATGTTTTGGTCTTGATATGTGAGTCTATAAGTGTGGTTGTTAGTAGTTCCTGTCTTTCTCATTTTCTCAAAGTTATAATGTCAAGAATGTTTTCTCTTTCTTGATTCAGTTTTGATCCACGCGACATTTTGTGTCTCCACTCTAATATTTCAACGCACATATCTCATAAAACTGATGTTCTATCTCGCATATATCTCTATCTAAATTATTATGATGATATAATTACGTATGATGGTGACATGTGTAAGACATTCATTGCGGAAAATTTATTCATATGTATTTTAACTAAATATTTGAGGTCTCGTATTGCCTACCTTTTTTTTGTTGGTTGATCTATAAGGCTTTGGACCAAAACTATTGATTCAAACAAACCTTGCATAAGGTTTTTGACCACGCCCCACCGTTCCACGATCCCACTTTATACCGAACAATAGTTTCGATGAAGAAATGTTGGGTCACCCCAAAGAATCACGGTAACCTCCAGGGAATAAATTTTTTAGGCAATTAATTGTGTGTGTGTGTGTGTTGAAACCAAACGATCCACGTCACGGTTACTCAATTTTTCTTGGCGGGGAGTGCAAAGAAATAACCTATAGTGGCTCGTTGTGAATGTAGGAATGCAATATGTTTTAAAATTTCTCGATGAGCTCCGGGTCAAAATTGAGCCCAAATAACAACAAGAGTGCTATTTTTATCGATCGAGAATCCACAAACGAGCAAAACACATTGATCTGAAATACCACTTTGTTAAGTGAACTAGTATCCTCTGCGTTTTCCCACACGTTTGTTCCATCTCATCTTCCACCAATTTCCTTGATCCAAGCTTGTTTGTAGAACGCTAGGGTTAAGGATAATTAATTTATATATTAAGGATAATTAATATGTAATTAATAGATTAGATCTTGGTCATTATTGGTCATTAATATGTAATTAATAGATTATATCTTGGTCATTATTGGTCATTAATTCTTGGTCATTATTGTTGTAATTGTATCCTTATTTATAGTGGAATTCTTCCAATCACCTAATCAACGGTGATATTCTAATTATCATCACAAGCTGAGCTTTAGAATACTTGATACGCACGTAAACCAATCAAGTGCAAATCAACCGAAATCTTATGAACAGACAAAATTAGAGTAAGCTCAGACTGTCAAGAATTTGTTTTCCATGTTTTGGTCTTGATATGTGAGTCTATAAGTGTGGTTGTTAGTAGTTCCTGTCTTTCTCATTTTGTTATAATAAAAGTTATCTATTCAGTTTTACGCGACATTCTGTCTCCACTCTAATATTTGCACATACATAAAACTGATGTTGCATATATCCTCTATTATGTATACATTTACGTGCATGTTGTATTGTATCAAAAATACATTCCATGTAAAAATATTTGTAAATTGCCTACCTTTGTTGATTTATAAGGCTACCAATGACACGCAAACCTATAAGGTCGACCACGCCCCAGAAAATACGAAGAACAATAGTTTCGATGAAACCCCAAATGTTCTTCCAAATAAATTTTTTAGGCAATTAACTTGGTTGTGTGTGTGTGTGTGGGGTGGGGCTTCATCCCATTGTGAATGTAGGACAATATGTTTTAAAATTTGTAAATGTTTTACAATCGAGCCCAAATAAGCTCACATCGGGCTGAAATGTCAAGTGAGTTGCAAGAATTTCCTAATTTCCTACTGTTATAGAGTAGGGTCTTACATTCACAAGTCCGTAAATCTGTAAATGTAGGATAATAGTGCAACTCACAGACATTTCATCCCGAACAATTCCTGATTGTCCTAATTTAATTTTAAACATATTATCCTATATTTCGTTTTAAAACATATTCCAAGCACGTAAAATTATTGTTTGGAATACTATTCCCAATTACGGGCCTAAAATATCTCAGTGCTAGTACCATGTTGTATGCATCAAACACATCCCAAATCCGTCTCAAACCCAAACCACCCTCCTCAACACGAAAACAAATGTTCTTCCAAATAAATCAGTGCCGCTTCTTCATCCCATCACACTATCCTAGAAGAACATGTATAAAATCTGCTCGAGAATAGTGAACATACCCTTCAGCACCCGAACAACCTGCAAGTAATAAAGATTTTGCACTATTACCCAATGAATCACTGGACCAGCCCTACACAACATCTGAACCACATCTTTTATGGTAGGGTATCTCTACGGGAAAAACCTTGCTCTAGTCCTTTTTTTGATAACTCGATATCCGGTCCAAAGACCAGCTAATTCGGGGGACCAAAATCCACCGTTGAAGCTCTAGTCTTACACATGACGCAATCTCATACAAGAATCCCTCTTTCTCGCGATATGAATACTGTGGTGATAGAGTTCCCTCCCCCCTCTCAACCAAAAAAGTACCGATCGATTTTGTATCAGGTATTCCGAAATATAATTAATGTTCAGTTGTAAGAAATGTTAAAATCACCAACAAAATCGGCTTTCTAGCTACTAAAATGAGAAGCTAAATTACTCATTAATATAATCCTTTAAATAAAGGTATTTTGGAAATAATTTATAATAATCAAATTAAATTTAAACATGTTTCCTACATATAAACATGTCTATTTTTTCCGTTCACTAATACAAACATGATGTATATAGCCGTCTTGCACTTATGTACTATTTGCAAATGCACCCTATAAAATAAAAGCAGGTTTTTAAGTTTTCATCAATAGTCCTCAATTTAATCAACTTTTCCTGTACAGCCCCCATTTTAATTAAAAATAGGAATGTGCCTCGAAGATTCTGGAATTACTCCCTGCCTATAAAAGAAGGAACAAACCCTAGAGGGTTACACAAAATCGCCGCTCCTCCAAAATTTCTTCAACCTGGATGAAGGTATATCTCTTTTCATTTTCCAGTCTTTGTTTTTTATTTTCGGTTTGTTTGCCGCTTATGTTCCAATTTATTTTCCTATGTTGTTTTTTCAATCGATTCTTCCTTTTTGTTACTTGTTTTTCAATCGATTCTTCCTTTTCAGATCTAGATTTTGAAAAACCTCAATTTAATAAAATCAAAGATCTTGCAAGATTCTGCTACTTGTTTTGGGCAGTTTTGAAAGAATTTTGTGTCATCTAAAAGACCGAACTTGTAGAGAGGTGTATAATTAATTCGTTTATTTAATTTTCCTAAC
The DNA here is from genome assembly GCA_037126765.1 of Stenogyne calaminthoides. Lineage (NCBI taxonomy): Eukaryota > Viridiplantae > Streptophyta > Magnoliopsida > Lamiales > Lamiaceae > Stenogyne > Stenogyne calaminthoides. Next base: position 26,260,784 of record JBBCBC010000016.1, read on the forward strand.
AAATTTGCAGTTAAATAATGGTTTTGATTGTGTTTTTCATTTTAATAATAATTTTTATTTTGTGACAGGTGCTTGGATGTAGGATATAATGTTGAGGGAAATTAAGTAAATAGATTATTCCCGACCCTCTCTACAAGCTCGAGCTTTTTGTTGAGGGAAATTAAGTAAATAGATTATTCCCGACCCTCTCTACAAGCTCGAGCTTTTAGATGAGACGGAATTCTCTCATGGTATCAGAGCCCAAGTTGTGGGTTCGATTCCCGTGGAAGCACTCTACCCATTTAAATTGTCCACTCTGTTGGGCCTCCTCTTCAGGGCCTCCTCTTCAGATAGTAGAGGCAATGATTCGGCTCACAAGTGAGGGGGAGTGTTGAGGGAAATTAAGTAAATAGATTATTCCCAACCCTCTCTACAAGCTCGAACTTTTTGATGAGACGGAATTCTCTCATATAATGCATGAAGAAAAAGATTCCAATCAGAAAAATGTTATAAATTTAGATCCTCAAATTCAGTCAGGTTCACCCGTAGCTGCTGGTCGTGAGTCGTGATGGACTTCTTCTAGGATGATATTTAAAGGAAAATTGGGATATGTAGTCCAATCGAGCCATACAGCAGGATAAACTGGGTGTGATTTTATGTCAATTAAATTATAGTAGCTTTTTGATGATCATGAACTTGTTTGTTTGTAGAGCCTATGATTATTGTAGATCTGGTTCTGTATGCTGGTTAGTAGTAGTATCTTGATATCATGAACACGTTTGTTTGTAGAGCCTATGATTATTGTAAATCTGGTTATGTATCACCTAATGGATTCCGTAACGGAAGGATCAAAACTGCAAGGAAAAATTCTTACGGGACCAAAGTAGTGAGTATTGGGACCAAAATCGTGAGGTCCCATGTTCTGGGGGACCGAAATTGAATTTAACACGATTATTAATTAACTAGTTCCATAGATTCTTGTGTGAAACTTTTTTACTCGACAATGTTAGGATTAAAGCAGCAATTAGGGAGAAAATAATAGAAACAAGAATTAAGGAACACAAATTTGGTTACCCAGTTCGTCAGGAATGACTACGTCTGAGGGCACTACCAAGCCAGAAAATCTACTATATTTTTTGTGATATTCAAATACAATGAGTCAAAAAAAGTTTTAAATATGAGACATGGGCCAAAAAACCCTAAATCCGCGCAGGCCTTAGGACCCGCTCGACCGCGTTACTTGGTCGAGCGGATCTGCACGACCGCTTCCTTGGTCGAGCGCGCTGGAATCTGGGGGTGCTCGACCGAGCACTATTGCTCGACCAAAGGGCTTGGTCGAGCGTCTCCCCCTCGCTGCCTTCAGTCTCCAAAACCCAACAATCTCCCACCTGGAGACTGACTCCAACTGTAACTTGTCTCCTCCGTTTCAACGGTCTCTCTCACTGGTAGTAGTGTCAGGCCTTCATCTCAGTTTCCAAGGCCAGTTGAAGTCATGCATAACTTCAACTTCTCTAAGGTCACAACCTTAGTCAACATGTCAGCATGATTCTCACTTCCTCGGATCTTCATCAGCTGTAAGAACTTGTTCTCAATGAGGTAACGTATGTAATGATACCTTAACTCAATATGCTTCGTCTTCGAGTGAAAGGCCGGATTCTTTGCCAAGTGAATAGCACTCTGACTGTCACTATACAGAATACTATCCTTTTGCTCATTCCCCAACTCACACGAAAGATTCTGCAACCAAACCATCTCCTTGCTAGCCTCAGTAACTGCAACGTACTCTGCTTCTGCAGTGGACTGAGCTACGATCTTCTGCAACTTAGAAGCCCAAGAAATTGTTGTACCACCAAAAGTAAACACATGCCCGGTTGTACTCCTTCTTTTGTCGAGATCACTGGATGCCAAGTCTGCATCAACGTATCCTGCCAACTCAACACTTTTGCCCTCAAAGCACAAAGCTTGCTCAGTAGTACCTCTCAAGTACTTTAGGATCCACTTCACTGCCTCCCAACGCTGCTTGCCCGGATTACCCATAAACCAGTTAACCACTCCCACTGCATGTGCAATATCAGGTCTTGTACACACCATAACATACATCAAACTGCCAATTGCCGAGGCATACGGGGTGTTTTGCATGTAGGCTCGCTCCTCATCGCTGGTAGGTGAGTCCTTGTTGGATAGCTTGAACTGACTTCCGAACGGAACACGAACTGGCTTTGCATCCTCCATACTAAATCTCTTCAAGACCTTCTTTATGTATTCAGCCAGAGAAAGATACAACTTTCCTGCCACCCTATCACGATCGATTCACATACCTAAGATTTGCTTGGCCTCTCCAAGGTCCTTCATAGCAAACCTATCAGACAACTTCTTCTTCAACTTGCTCACTTCCCGAGCACTTGAGCCTGCTATCAACATGTCATCAACATATAATAGCAAAATGATATAACCATCATCATACCTCTTGAAGTAACAGCAATGGTCAGCTTCACACCTATTGATCCCAATTTCGTGCATGAACCCATCAAACTTCTTGTACCACTGTAATGGAACTTGTTTCAACTCATACAAACTCTTCTTCAATTTGCAAACAAGCTCACTATTCCCCTTTGACAAGTACCCTTCCGGTTGCTTCATGTAGATGTCCGCATCTAAATCACCATGAAGAAATGTTGTTTTCACATCCATCTGTTCTAACACTAAGTTCTCTGCAGCCACCAGACTCAGAACTAACCGAATGGTAGTTAGCTTCACAACTGGAGTAAAAACATCAGTATAATCAATGCCATGTTTCTGTTGAAACCCCTTCACAACCAGTCTTGCCTTGTAACACTTGCTTCCATCAGCCTCCTCTTTGATTCTGTAAACCCACTTATTATGCAGTGCCTTCTTGCCCTTAGGGAGCTCAACTAGTTCCCAGGTTCCGTTGGTCATCAACGAATTCATCTCATCATCCATTGCAAGTTTCCACTTGCTCACCTGCTCACTACGTGTAGCCTCTGCATAACATTCAGGCTCACCACCATCAGTCAACAATAAATAATGAAGAGAAGGTGAATACTTATTAGGAGATCTATGTTCTCTCGTGGATCTCTGCAGCGGAATTGTTGGTGGTGGTGTACTTGGTTCTTCCTCAATAATCACCCGATCATCTAGAACCCCCTTGCTCCCACCTGAGTCACCTTCTTTGGATATCTCCGACCTGTCTTTGTACAAAACCTGCTCATTAAATACGACATCTCGACTACGAATTATCTTTCGATTTTCCTCATCCCAAAATCGATAGCCAAATTCATCACCGCCATATCCAACAAACGTACACTTAACAGACTTAGCATTCAATTTTTCTCTAGCAAAGATCAATGTGAATATATGAAACACACCCAAATATTCGAAGAAAAGACAGATTTACCTCCTTACTGCACCCGGGCATCCTCCCGGTATGCCATATTCCAAGGGAGTTGAGGGTCCTCTGTTTATCAAGTAGGCCGCAGTGTTAACTGCTTCTGCCCAAAACATCTTTGGCAGCCCACACTTCAATCTCATACTTCTAGCACGTTCACATAACATTCTGTTCATACGTTCTGTCACACCGTTCTGCTGGGGGTTCCTCTGACGGTTTTCTCCATTCGAATTCCATTCGCCTCACAGAATCCTTTGAACTCACGGAGCTCTTACTCTCCACCATTATCCGATCTCAAACACTTCACTTTGAGACCCGTCTCAGTTTCTACAAGGGCCTTCCACTTTCTGAAAGCAGTAAAGGCATCAGACTTATTTTTCAGAAAATAAACCCATACCTTCCTCGTAGAGTCGTCAATAAAAGTCATGTAATATGACGCTCCACCAAGAGATGTCACTTGTTCTGGACCCCACGGGTCGCTGTGGACTAACTCCGACCACGCTTCTTCAAGGTTACGCCTCCCCCGAAAAACTCCTCTTTTTCTTTTTTGAATACACAATCTCCTCACATAACCCCATGTCAACTGTCTTGAGGTCTGGCAGCTTACCCTTCGAACACATAACTTTCATCCCTTTCTCACTCATGTGGCCAAGACGACAATGCCAGAAATCTGCATTCCCCTTTTCACCTGCCAGAGCAATGCTATCCCTCGGTGTTGCTTGTCATGTACAACGTTCCCTCCTTCTTGCCTCGAGCCACTACCATTGCACCTTTGGATATCTTCCACGTGTTGCATCCGAAGATCACACTATATCCTTCATCATCAAGCTGCCCTACTGAGAGTAAATTCCACTTCAATCCAGGAATATGTCTCACATCTTTCAACTACAACACAGTTCCAAAGTTCCCGGAAGTGTACTTCTCTATTACGTCAGCACTGCTGCACGAATAAAATGATGCTCCAGAATCTAACACCCATGATTCTAATGGACTGCTTACGCTCAAGATTAATGCATTTGAGCCCTCATCAGTGGCGGCGTTTGCTGAGTTGTCATCCTTCTTTGGTGCATTCTCTTGTGCCTTCGCTGGTGCCTTGCACTCCCTTTTGTAATGACCAAGTTCATGACAGTTATAGCACTCGATCTGACTCTTGTCCTTCTTGGGCTTATCTTTGCCCCTTGACTTTGATCTACCCCGATTTGACTTTCCTTTAGATTCAGATTTGTCTCTGTTTCCCGCACTCAAGGCTGATCCTGTGGGCACACCCAATTCTTTCCTGCGAATCTCTTCGCTCATGATTAGATCTCTCACCTCATCAAATTTAAGTTTCACTTTACCTGCTGAAGCACTAACAGTCGTTACCGTCCCACTCCAACTCTCTGGTAAAGAAGACAACAAAATTAGGGCTTGAACCTCATCATCAAAATCAATCTCAACCGAACTCAATTGGGCTATCGCCATATTGAACTCGTTGAGATGATTGTCTACCACAGTATCCTCTGCCATCCCCAGGTTGAATAACCTCCGCATCAGATGAACCTTGTTCACTGCAGACGGTTTTTCATACATCTCAGTCAAAATCTCCAGCATCTCCTTTGTGGTTTTTGCTTTCACCGTATGTAGGGCGACGTTCCTGGATAACGACAGACGAACCACACTCATCGCCTTCCTATCCAGCAACTTACACTCGTCGTCCTTCATACCTTCAGGCTTTGAACTTAAAGGTTGATACAGATCTTTACCGTACAAGTAAGCCTCGATCTGCAACTTCCAGAATCTAAAATCCGTTCCATCAAACTTCTCAACAGGCGATTTCCCTTCAGCCATTATAATTGCTCCCACCAGATCCCTTGAACCCGATGCTCTGATACCAGCTGTTAGGATTAAAGCAACAATTATGGAGAAAATAATAGAAACAAGAATTAAGGAACACAAATTTGGTTACCCAGTTCGTCAGGAATGACTATGTCTGGGGGCACTACCAAGCCAGGAGATCTACTATATTTTTGGTGATATTCAAATACAATGAGTCAAAAAGAGTTTTAAATATGAGACATGGGCCAAAATACCCTAAATCCGCGCAGGCCTTCGGACCCGCTCGACCGCTTCACTTGGTCGAGCGGATCTGCACGACCGCTTCCTTGGTCGAGCGTCTTGAGCGTGTTGGAATTTGGGGGTGCTCGACCGAGCACTATTGCTCGACCAAAGGGCTTGGTCGAGCTCCTCCCCCTCGCTGCCTTCAGTCTCCAAAACCCAACAGACAGCTCATGAATTAATGTATTGATGTAATCCGGGTAGTATTTATGATGCTTTCAATGATAATCTATTTGCCTTTTTCCAAAAAGGAAAAAATAAAGAAATTGACAGCTTAATTCAAATATTGCAATGGATATAATAATAAATTGACATGACGCAATCCAGTTTAAACGGAATTTCCTAATGCAAGTGTACCTGAAATGCTTCACGTAGTCACGCAAAGGCAGTGTTGAAATTAATATCCAAGTATCTAAGAAAAAAAGTATCTAAGCAAGATTAATTAAACAAAAATTTGAAGTAAAAGTAAACAAAATCAAATACTAACAAGAATTGATGGGATAACCGCGAATAAAAAATTTATGTTAACATGTTATGTTAACTTGTCCAGAATAAGGCTTGAGTATAACGTGTTCATTTTCGAGTTGTAACCCCTTCTTTGAGTACCTCAGGTAATTCTTAATAATATTCTCCCTTTCCGTACCCAAAAAAAAGTACCTCCTTAATATATTATCTTTTCTGATCCAAAAAATAAATAAAAATGGAATGAAAATATGATTGATAGGATGGGTAAATCCGTTCCCACGCACCCGATATAATTACGACTAAGATGTTACCAATCAAAGCAATAGATGTAAATAAATGGAAGTTCTGAAGAATTTACCCAACTATCATAACTCAAACTCATATTTTCAACACAAATTAATACTCAAATACAGAGCAGAACTAGAATTTTAATGGACTGGCTGATTAAAAAACGCTGCATCCGTTGCAACGCTTATATCTGAGTGCAAAAAAGCGCTTGAAAAAAGTCACCGCAACTTATAAATTATATCCTTAAGAGCCCTTGGAATAACGAGGCCCTTAGCGAGCGCCTTATCATTTTGAAATAAGGGACCCATATTGACAGTTGAGATTAGAGGAATTAAATTAGGCGAGTTTGAATATTAGTCATGTCTTTCTTTCCTTTTATTATTCTCTCTCTACTTTTTAGTAATCTTATCTCAAATATATCCCGTTGTCATCCCAATTCATTGTAACCTTATTTTAAATTTATCTCATTGTCATCCCAATTCACTGTAACCTTATATCAAGTTTATCTAGTTGACATCCCTGATTCATTGTTAATTTCATCTGTAGTTAAAACTTGTTCCTTTTTTTGAAACAGAAAAAAAAAAAACTTATATTCATCAGGTACACCGTACAATTCAATTGTATTTTGAAATGGAAAAAAGAACATGGCCACAATTATGTAAAGAAATTAAACATTAATTAATCACTAAGAAGGACTAAAACCCTGATGACCATCCAACCATTGATTTTGAGCGAACAAAGAAGACCCCAAATTGTTGCCACCGGCGTACAACGAATTACCCATCTGCGGTGAAGGATGTCATAGTTAGCCGTTTATAAATCTTGAATCCCCAAAATAGTAGAACAAGTCACTAATTAGCTTAAAATATTTTACTTTTCGTATCCCAAAATTAAAAATCCTAGATCCGTCATATGTCCTTTTCCAATCATCATCTTTTATGGTAGGGTAATCACATGCTTATGGACCCTACCATTAATGTTTTAAAGCTTTAAAGAAGAACGTGACTCAAATACCAAATTGAACTTCTAGTCTTACACATGAGACAGACTCATACACGATTCTCTCTTTCTCGCATTTCGAACTATAGAGGTGATGGAGTTCCCCTCCCCCTTTCAACTAAAAATGTGCAGATTGATTTTATGCATCAAGTATTCCGAAATATAATAAATGTTCAGTTGTAAGAAAGGTTTTTAAATCACCAACAAAATCGGCTTTCTAGCTACTAAATTGAGAAGTTAAATGACGTATACGTACTCATTAACATAATCCTTTATACGATGGTATTTTGAATATATAATTTATAATCATCAAATTAAATCTAAACATTTTTCCGTTCACTAATACAAAGATGATGTATATAGCCGTCTTGCACATGTATACTATTTGCAAATGCACCCCCATAAAAGCTGTTTTTAACTTTTCATCAACAACCCTTAATTAAATCAACTTTTCATGTACATCCCCCAATTTAATCAAAATTAGGAATGTGCCTCGAAGCTTCTGGAATTTCCCTGCCTATAAAATGAGCAACAAACCCTAGAGGGTTACACCACATCGCCGCTCCTCCAAAATTTCTTCAACCTCGATGGAGGTATCTCTCTTTTTATTTTTTCCGGTCTTAATTTTTTATTTTTGATGTTCCAATTTCTTTTCCTCTGTTGTTTTTTCAATCGATTCTTAGAGTGGTGACCTCCCTTTTTGTTTAATTCTTTTTTGGGTAAAAAAATTTATTTTGTGCAACCTCACTCCGATAATATCGAAGAATCTAAATTTTGAGAAAATCGAAGATCTTGCCGGATTCTACTAAAGAAGAAAACCAAAGTGGTGTTCACATATTAAAGCAAAATGTGCAACAGCAAGTGGAATTCATATTAGATCTAATCCGAAGGATGTTAATTTAGATCCTCAAATTCAGTCAGATTCACCAGCAGCTGCTGGTACAAGTGTAAGCTCCACTGTAAGCTGTCGCAGGCGATGAAGAAGGACCTCTAGACTCCGTTTCTTCAAGCACTTGGAGAATCGAAAAAAATGTAGTCCAATCGAGCCAGACCTGGAGACGGCAACTACGTACAACAGGATATATAAACTGGGTGCCATTTCATATCAATTTATAGTGGCATCGCGACTGCCTTCTTCAACGACAAGAATGCACCTATCACAAAAGCACTCATTGAATTGATGAACCAAGCTAATCAAGAAATTCCTAAATGTCTCCTCGATTACGCCAACAGTATTATTGAGTCCAGTAGCGAGGCTGAGAGATGCTATAGTATGTTACTAGTCGATTTTACTCTCTTCAGATGCACTTAGATTCATATCTATTATTTGTCTTTTTCCAGTTATTCTTTTTATAAAACAAGGAAAAGATAAAATCGAAGATAATAGAAAACCACTTAAGGCGTGCTTTAGAAATGCACTGTCCTTAAGGATTTACATTTAGCAATCCCCCAGTATTCAACAAGCCTTCTAGTATAAACCTAAAATCAGGAGCAACTAAATAATAAACCCAGCAAAAGAATAGAAGAAGAAAAGGATTTACGCAGTGTATTATTTCATGTTCTCAATAAACACTACATTATATATATAAGTGTATAAGAGCTGCAAACTAACTAACTAAGAGACCGAGAAAAAAGGGATAAATAAGTTGACCGCATAATAAGGATTAGTGGGTCAATTAGAGAAATAATGGGGATATTATCTAATTGATTTAGTAAAATAAGTAAAATATGATAAGTTTAAATCTAATAGAATATTTTATAAACTTCCAAATATAAATCATTTTGAAATACAACAATTTACAACAATTCCAACCTATATCAAAATCATTTATAAAATCTCGAGGAAAAGATTTATAAAACGTCAAAAGAAAGAAACAAATATTGGGTATCATAGGACTATGTAATGCATCTAATCTAGTGTCTTTTGGACTATGAATCAGACCTAGAAGAGATAAGGTATAAATTACTAAAGCATCGGTGAAGGAATAGCTTCTATGAACCAATATATAACTCATTGTTGTAACTTAAATTGCTTACCCATAACATTACATGTATTTATTTTGTTGCTCAACGCGGTTGTGCACGAATAGGCCATGCGCCTGCCTGGTTATTCATGAGTGCTCTAGAGACTTAGCCACTGTCTCATAGGAGCGGCCCCACTCCACACTCATATAGGTGAGTTCATCAACGCACGAATAGGCCATGCGCCTGCCTGGTTATTCATGAGTGCTCTAGAGACTTAGCCACTGTCTCATAGGAGCGGCCCCACTCCACACTCATATAGGTGAGTTCATCAAAGTATATTCTGCAAATAATATATCACCCAAAAGGGCTATGACTCATTTAAAGCTTTTAGCTTATCCTCTCCATTTGCAGTAAAGCACCACACTCATTTTAGGAATAATTTGCATTAAAGCACTACACATTTAGGAAGGGATATAATTTAAGGTGCTGGCAGAACTAACAAGTGGCTTGTTATTACCCATATGAACCTTATTCATGGGATCTCCAATCACAAAGGTTGAGTTCCACCAACTGTTAATTTTCAATTGGCTTGTCCCATTCCTCTTCAATTAAGACTAGTCAAATTATTTCATCTTCTACCAGCTGGTTAACCACTTCATTTCGTATACGAATATGTCTAGTTTACCATTGAAAGTTTTATTCTTAGCAATGGTTTATTGCTTCTTAGCAATCACAAAGCATCGACAACAGAGTGTCGGTTTCTCATCAAAACGGAATACAAGTTAAGCAATTTCTTAGCTTCATGGCCTCATTTCCAAATAATCAGAGTATAAAACTCTGACATCATAGTATGTTTAAAAATTATAGTTTGTGCATCAAATTCTCAATAATTTGTGCACACTCAAATTGAGCCACAAGATCACCTTGATATCCACAACTTTCTACTTCAAGAGAAGTAAAATCAGTAGATAACAAGCTTAATCACATTCCTCACGTCACTCATATAAACCTCATAATCTAAATAGCTATTTAAAAAAACTTTTGAAGTCCATTTGATAAATAAAAGTTTTGCAAACAAAAGATAATTTAATTAGATCTCGAATGGATGAAATTGTAGACACTTATCAAACAATGTCAAAATAATAAAGTCTATTTGAGTAAAACTATTTTGAAAATCCATTCACAACCAATAATTTACAACCTAATGATAAATCATTTAAAAACATATTTCAATTTTGTTTAAAGACTCAATTTCAATAGAAATAATCTTTCGAAAATATTGAATCATTTGAAATAATATAATTTGAAAATTGTTCGGAAATCCTTCTCAAACAAGGAGGTAAGTATAAAACTTATTTGCCAAAAATTCTTTTCTCTCATAAAAAATCATAAACTCCATTATCAACTGGTGCATGATAGAATTAACTCTTCAAAGAATTACAAATACAAAGAATTCAACATTATTTGGCTCAATAACATGATTATCATCCAATACATTCTTCAACTCAAAAAGCTTTATGTCTAACATAATTTGAGCAAGACATCCTTATACTTTAAACTAAATATTTTAAAAATATCAAACTCATTAATTGGAAAAAAAAAATTAACATCCAAATAAATATTACAGTGTTGCATCAATTCGAATTAAAGAAAACAACTACAAGGTTGACATCAATGCTCATCAAATTTAAATCCACATGAATGAACGAATTATTTATTTTTTAAACAATGAAGACTAAAGCTGGCTTCATGAATAGAAAAGATAACACATTTAATCCATTTAAAAAACAATGTATAATTCATTTTTTTTTCGAAACCTACTGTACAAATATAGACCTTGACCATGATATAAAAGCTGAGTTTACATTAATAAATGAATAATTAACAATCACCACTTCATACAATTTCACTAAATTTAAAGTTCATACTGAAAACAGGCCTCGACACAAGAACATATCAATTCAAATACTCAAATTCATTAATCATTCACAATTGTCTATACTACTAGCATTATCAAGTAATGATTACTGAAAGAAATAATGGACAGTCGTGACCAGAAAATTGACCGGGTAAAAAGGAGGACTCAACGAATAGAGGATAATTTTATTGGGGTAAATTGTATTTTTGGTCTCATAAGAATATTTTCAAAGCACTTTTGGTCCCATTGTTTCAAAGTGGTCCTGTTTTGTGCACTTTTGGTCCCAAACCTTTAATTGCCCATCACAAAAACTCCTAACATGTTCATCTAACAACTTCCCCACACAAAAGGCCACCATATATGTTTAAAGATTTTTTGTGCACTTTTGATTTTTATAAAGTTTGCTAGATATTGGAGGTGCATCGATTCTAAGGTTCAAGGTGGGGATGAGGATTTTTAGTGTTTTTTTATAAAATTTTAGTAATCCCGCTATTTTGGTGGGAACACACACACTTACATGTGTTAAAAACTAAGGGAATATTAGTTTGAGACCAAAAATGCTTGAATTGAGACCATTTTAATATGAGAATATTCTTGTGGGACCAAAAGTGCAATTTTCCCATTTTATCGTAAAACAAGATTGATCCTTGGTGACTGTAAATCCTTAAGATTGTTGAAAATATTAGAAAACCCAACTATCAAAATAAAACAAGGAAAAGATAAAATCGAAAATAATAGAAAACCACTTGAGGCGTGCTTTGAAATGCACCTTAAGGATTTACACTTAACAAATGCACCTTAAGGATTTACACTTAACAATCCCCCAGGATTCATCAAGCCTTCTGGGATAAGTTTAGGATCAGGAGCAACTAAATAATAAACCCAGCAAAAAGAATAGAAGAAGAAAATGATTTACGCAGTGTATTATTTCATGTGTTCTCAATAAACACTACATTATATATATAAGTGTATAAGAGCTGCAAACTAACTACCTAAGAGACCGAGAAAAAAGGGATAAATAAGTTGACCGCATAATAAGGATTAATGGGTCAGTTAGAGAAATAATGGGGATAATATCTAATTGACTTGGTAAAATAAGTAAAATATGATAAGTTTTTAGATCTAATAGAATATTTTATAAACTTCCAAATATAAATCATTTTGAAATACAAACAATTTACAACATAAAACAACAATATCCACGTTGATAGATCTCTTGAAAATTTTAAAATCACATTAGTAGATTTTAGGACGGATAGTGATATATAGGTAAGAGATGTTTATATAATTTCTATTTACATCAAAGCCTGATTTAGTATTCGATGAAACCACATCATATTGAAAGCACACCATATACATATATATACACAAAGTAAGTGTATGGTTTGGTCTTAATATTTGAGTAAGTCTGGTTGTTCGTTGTTTCGATCTTTCTCATTTGTTATAATAAAAATTATCTATTTATTTTAAGCGACGTTCTGTCTCCACTCGAATATTTGCACAACATAAAACTGAGATTGTCGTATATCATAAATATTATATATCGAGGGCAAAAAATGCTCGGAAAAAGTCATCGCATCTTATATCATTAAAAGCACTAGGGAATAACGAGGGCCTTAACGAGGGTCTTATATTTGTGAAATAAGGGACCCACATTTGCAATTGAGATTAGAGGAATTAAATTAGGCAAGTTTGAATTTGAGACTTCTCTTTCTCTTCTTTTATTATTCTCTCTCTCCTATTTACTACTTATTTCCATTTTATTACAAAAGGTAATAACTCAGACGATCGTAACCTTATCTCAAATCTATTTCGTTCTCATCCCAATTAATTGTTGACTTCATCAGTAATTAATAATTATTCCTTTTTTAAAAGAAAAAAAATAACATTTTGTAGTCAAGAGATGCACTGTACAACTCAAGTGTATTTTGAAAAGAAAAAAAGACACTTCCTCACAATTATTTGTAAGGAAATTAAACATTAATTAATCGCTAAGAAGGAATAAAACCTTGATGACCATCCGACCATTTATTCGAAGCGAACAAAGAAGCCCCCGGATTGTTATCACCTGCGTAGAACCAACTACCCATCTGCGGTGGAGGACGACATGATAAAGCAGTATAGAAAGCAAGAGCCTCGAGTAAATTGCAGAAGTGATCTCATATTAATTTTTCGTCTGCAGTTTTAGTCCCACCTTCTTTTTTGATCCTTTTTTTTTGCAGAAATATTCCCCGTTTTGATTTTTATATAACAGTTTTGGTCCCAAGAGAATTTTCAAAAACAATTTTGATCCCAAAAATTCATTTGTTTTTTGCTTGTAAAATCCTATAGGACCAGTTTTGTTAAAAAAATGACCATTTTCATGAGGGTAAATTCACATGGGACCACTTCTGCAATTTACCCCAAGAACCTCCTTTCCAGAGTGAAGTTACGTCTGAAATGGCAGCCATTTCTGGCATTCAGAATGGCGCAGGTAGCGCCTCTTTTTCCGCCATTGATTTTTAATGCTATCAACTTCACTTTCTTTGTCTATCTCTTCTTCAGATGCGTAAATCATTATATTTATGCAACTTGTTTTCCATATTCATAATTACACGATTTGGTGTAAACAAGTTACATATTTCAGTGCAACAAGATGAAATGATTCTAAAGTGCATACAAGACTTAGTCTAGAAAGAAAGGTTTTAATATAATCGGCTTAATTATTGCTAATTAAAATGAAAAGTCAGGTTGCTAATTAAAATAACCCTTTAAATCAAGTTATTTTGTAATCTCAAGTTTTGAATGTAATATTTTATAATCACCAAAATTTATACATGTTTCTTACATATAAACATGTCTATTTTTTTTCCGTTAACAAATATACAAACATAAGGTATGGAGTATATAAAAGGCGCAAGAAACTAGGTTTTATGTCTATTTGCGCAAATGCATCCCTATGACAGCTGGAGGATAGTAAGAAACCAGCTGGTTTTCAGCTTTTCATGTACATCCCTCAATTTAATCAAAATTAGGAATATGACTCGAAGCTTCTGGAATCTCTACCCGTCTATTAAAGGAGGAACAAACCCTTGAGTTCTACATCACAGCGCCTGTCCTCCAAACCTCCCACATCCAAATTTCTTCAACCACGCAAATAATCGGTGAAGGTATATCCCTTTTGGTTTTTAAGTCTTTTTTTTTTCTTAATCGTTTTTTAAAGTGGTGACTTCCCCTTCATTTTTTTTTCATTTTTAAAGTGGTAGACACTATGCCGGAGCTCAATGGAATGGAGGGATGGCAAATGAGAGATGTCAAACACCATGCCGGAGCTCAATGAAGTGACCATATATGGTGCCGGTGGAGCTTCTGTTTCTCCGTTTATTTCTGCCTATCAACTTCACTTTCATTGTCTATCTCTTTAGATACACTTAGATTCATATCTATGATTTGTCTTTTTCCAGTTATTTTTCTTATCCCTGTGTAATAATATAGTGTACATGTTATTAATTAAATGAATTAATTTACACATCTCTACAAATTGAAACTTTTAAATGAGATAAAATTATTTAATTATATATATGCATCATCTTATCAAATGCATTATGACCACTCTCAGAGATATAATTGTTTAAATTACTGATCGTATCATTACCTATATACAATTTTGATGTATATGGAGAACAAATGACGGTTACAATTTACTAGCATTTTATGATGATATTGGCTCCATAAGCAACAATACTTCATATTAAATATTAATTCCAATAAAAACTATCAATTTAATTAATCTTCTTAATTTCTTAAAGAATGGACAGTACCCAGATCAAATGAAATTAGAAAATAAAAATCAATTGCCGTAGCCTTGCCTTTGTGTAAACGTGCTTGGTCAACTATCTACTCTCGTCTGTCCATTTGAGAGCAAAAATTTTATTACATGTTTATTTTATTTAAAAGAAATTATCTTAATGGGATCGAAAATAGAAATCCGACTTTGATGGTAATTATAAAAATCTTCTATTGCAAAGTATCTCTTAAATTTTAAGCTCCACTGGCGCCGTCCTAATATTTACTTGCTCTTTTAGTTCATTCTATAGATATTATATATGTTTATTTAGAAAAAAATCTATAAATTTTTAATGATAATTATAAATTAATTCCGGGACTCCGAGATCTTTTTTAAAAATGAAGACAACTTATTAACTGATCATTTTAATGGATAGCCATAATTCGATTTGATTAAAAATTGAGACTTCCTTGGTGCTGAAGACTAAATAATCGTAGGGCTTCAAAATAGTTTGAGACGTAAATCAATCAAGTTACAAACTAGCGCTATGTAATTATGTAAAGGACAAAAGCTAGTTTGCCGCGAGTCTAATAATACGACTATATGAACACAAAATGAAATATCAATCTTCTTAGTCACGACATATTATTATCTATAGATGGTAAAACACAAACCGTCCAAATTATTAACTTTTAACATTTTTGCTTAAAACCCCCATTTATATGATTATCTTGTGAAGCATCCTGCCCAAAATAAAATTTGTAGGATTTGTTGGTTTACAAGAGCAGAATGATGGCTTACAAAATTAACGCACTACAACATATATCATCGTATGCAACACCTAAAAAACGTTATATAATAGTTATAAAGTGTTACTATAGCAAATAGGTAATATTTTTAGTGGTGATGCAATTGTTAATGCTACCTAAAGTTTAAGGTAACACTTTTTGTATCACTTTTAAAAAGTGTTACATTATGCAACACTCTATAGTAACACTTTTCAAATGTTACATATGAACTTTATGTAACACTTTTTCTTATTAAATAAAAATGAAAGGATGGCAAAGAAATTGTACTTTCCAGGTTTCGAACACTGCAGGTTGAAGCCAATGCGTCAAAACCGACAAAGCTACTCAACGATTATTAACTAATATTAGACATCAAGGTTATTTGACCTGTTTTCGGTATTTTTTTTAAGATAATGGCGTCTTTTATTCTTTTGTTTTTAAGTAGTGTTTATTTTTATAAGAATTCTATTATGTAATATAATTTTTATTAGAAAATATATATTATATATTATTAAGGTATATAATACACGTAAATATTTCTATTATGTAGTAAATTAATTTAAATGATAAATAAATTTAATCTACATGAAAAATAATGCATATATAAATATGTATAATATATTTATATATTATATATATAGTATTTATTAAGACACTTATTACATAAATATAAAGTTATTCCACACAAATAACAAATTAATTTACAAGGGTATGCATATAAATGTAGTTCTTATAATACATAACTAATATAATAATTTAAGTTTGCTCTTAAAAGAATATAATAATTTAATGAGTGGGTTTCTTGTGCACCGAAGTGTACCGTGCACTCATGCAACATAATGATGCATTTAAAAAAAATATTTGACCCATTGAATATATTAGACATGTTCTGTGAATAAATGGGTAGGGTTGAGGCGAGTGTACGGATCTTAAATCCGTGCACCAGTTGCACATGAGACTTTGTCTTATTAGATGTATTATAAAATACAATGTGTTTATTTATTTAAAATACTTAAAAATATGTTATATATGTATAAGTGATATCTAATAAAAAAGAGCTAGTTATATTACACTATTACTTAAAAGTGTTACATTTATTAATAAAATGTTACATAAAGTATTACATAATAGATAAATTAGAAAAGTGTTACCAAAATGTGTTATATAAGCTATAAGTGTTACAATAAGATGTTACATAAAGTCCATTATGTTGTAGTGACGAAAATAAATAAAGACAAAGAAAATTTAAAAACTGGAAAAAAACTACTACTTTTCAATACACAAACTAATACTTTTAAGTATGCAAACTAATACTGTTCAGAATAGTTAATCTTCCCCTTTGAGCAGCTTTTCAGAATCAGCAAGTTTCCACTTCTGGTAATCACAAATGCAGCAACAAAGCAACGAACACGAACAACAATGAATAGAAACAACACAAACTCACCAATCTCACGTGGCATTATAGCCCGATTTGAGCTTATTTGGGCTCTATTATCCTACATTTACAAATTTTAAAGCATATTGTCCTATATTTACATATTTTTCTACATTTTCAAGTTTATAAAATTATTGTTCTTAAAAAAAACTCCCTAAGTTACTGTCCTAAAAAAAATACAAGATTTTTTTTTTTGCCTTGTGGTAACTTAGGGGTTTGCTTAATGACTCCTTCTATAGAAGATGTATTTATCACGTAAATATATTCACATAAGAAATAATTTCATCTTATCTTAAAAACTGAACATGCATGAATTTCATCTTATCTAAAAATCTGAACATGAATTCAATCTTATCTAAAAATCTGAACATGATGAATTCAATCTTATCTAAAAATCCGAACATAAATTCCATCTTATCTAAAATTGAAACATGAATTCAATCTTAACTAAAAATATAAACTTGTAGAGAGACGTGGAATCAATTCGTTTGTAGTATATTAATTCGCTTAATACTCTCCCTCACTCATGGGCTTAAATTCTCAACTCCATCATGGAAATGGGGTCCATTAGGTACAATTCAGACCCTTTGCTCCGATATCATGAAAGATATCAAAATCATCTAAAAGTCCGAACTTGTAGAGAGGTATAGAATCAACAAGGAAAATATTTTTTTAGGACAGTAACCTAGGGGGCACTGTATTTTACGGACAATAATTTTACGAACTTGGAAATGTAGGACTATATTTTTTAAAATATGTAAATATATGACAATATATTTTAAAATATATAAATATATAAATATATAACAATATATTTTAAAATCTGTAGATGTAGGACAATCGAGCCCGGATAAGCCCAAATTTGGCATTTGGTCTTATTCGGGCTTGATTGTCCTATATTTACATATTTTTAAATGTATTGTCCTATACATTTAACAAGTTTTAAAGCATAATGTCCTATATTTCTAAATTTTAAAACATATTGTCCTACATTTTCCAAGCCTATAAAATTATTGCCCTTAAAACATAACTCCCTATAAGTTATTGTCCTGAAAAAACAATATTCCTAAAACCAATTCATTTATATTATATATGATTTTGATATGGAGCCTAATAGATTTTTTACCCGGTCCGAACCCAACTCAACCCGACTCAAAACCGGCCCAAGCGGTTCATGGTTCACCCGGCCCGAACGGTTGATGGTTTAAGGTTTACGGTTTATAGTTTAGGGCTTAGTTTGGGAATATCACATAAGCTATTAGGCTTCATAAGGAGCCTAATATTAGGCTCCATATCAAATATATATATATATATATATATATATATATATATATATATATATATATATATATATCTACACATATGTGTTTATATGTGTGTGAAAAAAAACCTATACGAACAAGTTTGGGTTTATAAATATTATTTGATGTTTAAAAATTATTTTCTTGATTTGTCGTCAAAGCTAACCTTTCTTTAAGAGGTTATGTTAAAGGGAACACGACTGATAATTTTAGTAGAAATCCGACTTTGTTGATGATTGATAAAAATATTCTATATATTGTAATTTGAAAATATAGTTGAGCATTAAAGTACTTGACATGTACGTAATCTAATCGAGGTTCATTGAAACCCAAATCTTATGAACATAAGAAACTAGAACAAACTATAAGGCTGGCACAATAATTTAACGGATAATAGATAAATGAAATGTCTTTAGGGTTTTCTCTGGTGTCTCTCGTTGATTCACATACATAACGTGATGTATGGTAATTAAATAAATCTATAAAATTTCGTTGTTTCTCATTTTGTTATAATATAATAAAAAAAATTCCCTTTTTTAAGGCAGCTAAATATGGAATATCAATTAGTCAAATAAATATGGAATATAAATTAATTGTTGTCATATTTACTCTTCATAAATAATTCTTGAGAAGAGAAATGTATGCAAAATCAAGGAGAAATTTTAGGGGTGCAAAATTAAGGAGATATTGATGGAATGATATATGAGTAAAATATGGAGAAATGTTGGAATAAGGTAAAACGACAAACATTTTGAAACATAAAATAAGCTTAAAAAGGACAAAAATTACGGAACAGAGGGGTATATATATCTTTGTTGTGTTTCTTCTGTTCATAGGATTTTGCATTGGCAAATAAACTACTCGAATAAAAAAGAAAAAAAAAAAAAAACCAAGAGACCATAAGACCACAAATTGGTCCAGAGGCCAGGGCCCACTAAAAACCTTGCCGAGGTAAAACCTTCCTTAGGGCAAAACCCCCGGTCAAGGGAAAAAGGGAAATCCTTCTAAAATAAAGGCGTTATACCGCAGCACGGAAGATAACCCTCGTAAGACAACTCAACGTATTGCACGAAAATAATCAGAGTTCATATCGGAAAATAAAACATCTAAAAGAAAATTGGGACATCCCCCAATCCATTGCTGCACAGTATGAAACTTATCAATCCTGTCAACACCTTGATTTCCTTATGAAGATAGTCCCGGACCTGACTCCAGAGAGCGTGTAGACGCCAAGGAACAGAAATGGGACCATGAGTAAGAGAGTTAACCACGAGAGAAGAATCCGTCTCAATCCAAAGATTAAACCACCCCTTCTCAGCAGCAAAACGGATGGCCAAAAAACAAGCAGCCAATTCGGACTCGAAAGGAACAACAGTGCTCGTCAAGAGACAAGCTGCCGCCACAAAGAAACCCCTAGAGTTGCGGAACAACAATCCCGCAAAACCATGGCCAGTAGGAGAGATACTAGCGTCAATATTCGCCTTGTGCCAGCCCGGAGTAGGTGGGACCCACCAGAAGCTGACGGAACGGAGCGGAGGCTGAGGCCTACCATGCACCCGTAATCGATGAAGAATAGCCAGATCAGCGACCGTGTTCTGCATGTGGCCAATATGAAGGTCGTCGACTTCCCGTACAAGAGCAAGAACAATGATCAAGCAGCCGTGGTAAGAAGGTACCACGTCATCGAAAACACGATGATTCCTCGATTTCCAAATCGCCCAAACGAGGAAATAAAAGCAATGCGCCACAAATTGAGGACCTGCTTGCTGAAAATCATCTTAGTTGCAGGAGTAATAGGCGGATTTTGCATTGGATTTCCAAGGTATATTCAATGGAAAGAAAGGTTTTTCAATTACCAACAAAGTCGACTTTCTACTAAATACAATAAGCAGTCATGTTGCTAATTAACATAATCCCTTTAAATCAAGATATTTGGTAATCTCAAGTTCCGGAAGCAATTTATAATCATCAAAATAATTATACATGTTTCATATATATATTAACATTGTCTATTTTTTCTGTTCACAAACACAAACATGAAGTATATATATGTAACAAGAGCAAGAAACTAGGTTTTATGTCTATTTGAAAATGCACCCCTATAATAGCTCGAGGATGGCAAGAAACCAGCTGGATTTCAAATTTTCATAAAACAACCCTCAATTTAATCAACTTTACATGTAGAGCCCTAAATTTAATCAAAATTAGAAATATGCCTCGAAGCTTCTAGAATCACTCCCTGCATATAAAAGGAGGAACAAATCCTTGAGTTCTACGCCGCAGCGTCAGCGCCTCTTCTCCAAAAATCCCTCATCTAAATTTCTTCAACCTCACCACTAATCGGTGAAGGTTTTTTTTTTTATTTTTTTTTTTTTTAATCGATTTTTGGAGTGGTACCGACCTCCATTTTTTATATTTCTTTTGTGGGTAACAATTTGATTTTGTTCAACTTATAAAATTGAAGATCTTGTCAGATCTTGATTTTGAGGAACCTCATTTTGATAAAATTGAAGATCTTGTCAGATTCCGCTATTTTTTTTGTTAAATTTAGTTCATTTTAATAATTTTAGTTTTTTCATCACGGATGCTTTTGATGTAGGATATAATGCATGAAGAAAAGGATTCCGATATAAAAACCAGTGGGATTCGGATTAGATCTAATCAGAAAGATCCTCAAATTAGATCTAATTCGAAGAATATTGATTACGATCCTCAAATTCAGTCAGATTCTCTCGGAAGACCTCTCAAAGTGCCGCTTCTGGAGTAATGGAATGGAAGGATGGCAAATGGCAGCTGGTATGGTGATGGTTGCGGTGCCTCTTTTTCTGTGCTATCAACTTCACTTTTTGTTCTCTTGCTTTCCTAGTTGCACTTAGATTCATATGTATGATTTGTCTTTTTCCAGTTCATTTTCATTCTCATTCTCTATCTCTTCTGATACACTTAGATTTATATCTATGATATGTCTTTTTCCAGTCGATCCTTCTAGTCCCTATGGCATAATAGATTCTATGTGTGTGTTCCTTTTTCAAATATATTATGGTACCTGTAAAATTAGAACAATCTCTCCAAGTCATATTTCTTCAAATTACTGTATCATATAAAATACGTGCATGTATGTATGTTTGTATGAAACCTTACTTTCACGTATGTGCAAATATTGGAACCTCACTTTCACGTATGTGCAAATTTGTATTACAATAAAACGTGATATAGCGAAAAATTCAAACTATCACGACTTATAGACTTACTTATAAGACCACCCCACAAACTTTATGTATATGTAAAGGGAAAATTGTTTTTTTAGACCCATAACTTAGTGAGGTTGTGTTTTAAGCACAATAATTTTATTAGTTAGAAATGTAGGACAATATATTTTTAAATTTGTAAATATGGAATAACATATTTTAAAATATGTACTTGTAGGACAATCAAGTTTGAATAAGATAAAATAAGGCTGAAATGTCATGTGAGCTGCAAATTGTCCCACATTTACAAATTTACGAACTTGTGAATGTAGGACACCATGTTTTGAAACCTATAAATTTAGGACAATCATGCAACTCACGTAATATTTATGTTGATTTGGTCTTATTAATTCGAGCACGATTAATAAATTATCATTTTCATTTCTCAATATTAAAGCACATGTGTGCAATTTCGGTCCTATTCTATACAATTTTCATCCTTTTACGTCGAAAATCTAATTGTCGCTAGTTTTGAACACACGTGTGGTAGCTAGTTTTATGCCAAATTAATGAGTTTGAGCTCCACATCATATTCTTTTGTCCATTTTTAATCCTTATATATATATTTATACCATTAAATTATAATAACAAGGATAAAAACAACAAATTTAAGAATAAAAAATATAATTTATTCATATAATATTCTTAAAATTGCAATTTTTTTTATAATTTATAATTTATTTTTTATAATCTGTAAAATGAGACAATATGTTTTAAAATCTGTAAATGTAGGACAATCAAGCTCAAATAAGCTAAAATCAGCTAAAATGTCAGGTGAGTTGCACAATTGTCCGACTTTGTTGATGATTGACAAAAAAAATCTATGTATTGAAATATAGTTCAGCTTTAGAGTACTTGACACGTACGTAATCTAATAGAGGTTCATACCAACCCATAACTTAGGAACATAAGAATATAGAATAAACTAAGGTTGGTGCAATATTTTAACGGATAATAGATAAATGAAATGTCTTTAGGGTTTTCTCTGTTGTCTCTCGTTGATTCACATACATAACGTGATTATGTATTGTAATTAAGTAAAATCTATAAAATTTTGATGTTTCTCATTTTGTTATAATATAATAAAAAATTTCCCTTTTATTAGTCAGCTAAATATGGAATATCAATTAGTCAACTAAATATGGAATATCAATTATTTTTTGTTATATTTAATTACTCTTCATAATTAATTCTTGAAAACAGAAATGAATGCAAAATCTAGGAGAAATTTTAGGGAATGAAAAATTAAGGAGATATTGATGGAATGATATATTAGTAAAATATGGAGAAATGCGAAAAAAAAAACAGGTAAATGACAAACGTTTTGAAACATAAATTATGCACAAAAGATATATATATATATATATATATATATATATATATATATATAAAAATTTGTTGTGTTTCAATAGTTCATAAGATTTGCATTGGATATCCAAGGTATATTAAATAGAAAGAAAGGTTTTTTTAATCACCAACAAAGTCTGCTTTCTGCTAAATATAATGAATGAACAGTCAGGTTGCTAATTAACATAACCCTTTAAATCAAAATATTTTGTAATCTCAAGTTTTGGAAATAATTTATAAACATCGAAATAATTATCTATTGTTTCCGTTCACAAATACAAACATGAAGCATATTAACATTGTTTATTTGAAAATGCACCCATATACCAGCTGAAGGATAGCAAGAAACCCATATCTAAGTCCTTGTTTTTTGTTTTTTGTTTTTTCTTTTCTTTTGGTTTTTTAATCGATATTTAGAGTGGTGCTGACCTCCCTTTTTATATTTTCTTTTGGGTAACAATTTCATTTTGTTCAACTTATAAAATCGAAGATCTTGTCAGATCTGATTTGATTTTGAGGAACCTCACTTCGATAAAATTGAAGATCTTGTCAAATTACGCTATATTTTTGGTTATGTTTAGTTCATTTTAATAATTTTCATTTTTTATGTCATAGATCTTTTGATTTAGGATATAATGCATGAAGAAAAGGATTATAATATAAGAACCAGCGGGATTCGAATTAGATCTAATCTGAAAGATCCTCAAATTAGATCTAATTCTAAGAGTATTGATTTAGATCCTCAAATTCAGTCAGATTCTCGCGGAAAGTCATATAAATCACCAACAGCCCGATACTCTACTAATATTTCCTATATAAGCATGTATTCGAGTATACGATTTCCCATGAATAAACACACACCTTAATTATGGATACGTATGTATGTTTGTATGAAACCTCACTTTAACGTATATGCAAATATTGGAACGGCAGTAGAGCATCACATAAAATAAATTAAGAAAATTGTATTACAATAAAACGAGATATAGCGAAAATTCAAACTATCACGACTTATAGACTTACTTATAAGACCATCCCACAAATTTTATGTATATGCACAGGGAAAAATATTTTTTTAGGCCCATAACTTAGTGAGGTTGTGTTTTAAGGAGGACAATAGTTTTACGACTTGGAAATGTGGGACAATGTATTCTGATGTAAAATTTATAAATACGGAATAATATATTTTAAAATATGAACATGTAGTACAAATCTAGTCTTAATAAGCTAAAATTAGGTTAAAATGTCATGTGAATGTGGGACACTATGTTTTTAAACCTATAAATTTAGGACAATCTTGCAACTCACATAATATTTCAGCCGATTTGGTGTTATTAATTCGAGTATGATTAATCAATTGCCATTTTTATTTCTCAATATTAAAGCACATGTGTGCAATTTTGGTCCTATTATGTACAATTTTCATCATTTTACGTCGGAAATTTAATTGTCACTAGAATTGAACACGCGTGTGGTAGCTGATTTTATGCCAAATTAATGATTGGAGCTCCACATCATATAAGGATAAATACAACTAATTTAAGAATTATGAGATATAATTTATTCATATAATATTCTTAAAATTACAATTTTATTATTATTATTTAAAATTTATTTTTTAGAATTTATGAAATGAGACAATATGATTTAAAATCTGTAAATATAGGACAATCGAGCTCGAATAAGCCCAAATCGGCTGAAATGTCACGTGAGTTGCACGATTGTCCGACTTTGTTGATGATTGAAAAAAATATTCTATGTATTGAAAATATAGTTGAGCTTTAGAGTACTTGACGCGTACGTAATCTAATCGTGGTTCATATGAACATAAGAAACTAAAACAAACTAAGGCTGACACAATAATTTAACGGATAATAGATAAAATGAAATGTCTTTAAGGTTTTCTCTATTGTCTCTCGTTGATTCACATACATAACGTGATTATGTGTATGGTAATTAAGTAAAACCTATAAAATTTCGATGTTTCTCATTTTGTTATAATATAATAAAAAATTCCCTTTAATTAGGCAGCTTATAATATGGAATATCAATAAGTCAACTAAATATGAAATATAAATTAATTTTTATTATATTTACTCTTCATAATTAATTCTTGAGAAGAGATAAATGCAAAATCAAGGAGAAATTTTTGGGAGTACAAAATTAAGGAGATATTGATGGAATGATATATGAGTAAAATATGGAGAAATGTGAAAAAAAAAAGTAAAACGACTGATATTTTGAAACATAAAATAAGCTCAAAAGCGACAAACATTACGAAATGGAGGGAGTATACATATATGTTAAAATCTTTGCTGTGTTTCTTCCGTTCATAAGATTTGCATTGGATCAGGTTGCTAATTAACAAAGTTGGCTTTCTACTAATATAAAATGAGCACTCAGGTTGCTAATTAACATAACCACTTTAAATCAAAATATATTTTGTAATCTCAAATTCTTGGAGTAATTTATAGTCATCGAAATAATTATACATTTATGTCTATTTGAGAATAGCAAGAAACCAGCTGGATTTCAACTTTTCATCAACAACCCTCAATATAATTAACTTTACATGTTCATCCCTCATTTTAATCAAAATTAGGAATATGCCACGAAGCTTCTGGAATCTCTCCCTTCCTATAAAAGGAGGAACAAACCCTTGAGTTCTACACCACAGCGCCTCTCCTCGAAAAATCCCATATCCAAATTTCTTCAACCTCACCACTCTTTTGGTTTCTAAGTCTTTGTTTGTTTTTTTTTTTTTTTGGGGGTTTTTAATAGATTTTAGAGTGGTACTGACCTCCCTATTTTTATATTTCTTTATTGGGTAACAATTTGATTTTGTACAACTTATAAAATCGAAGATCTTGTCAGATCTTGATTTTTTTCAATTTGATTTTAGAGTGGTAGTGACCTCCCTATTCTTTTGGTTATGTTTAGTTCATTTTAATAATTTTAATTTTTTTGTCACAGATCTTTTGATGTAGGATATAATGCATGAAGAAAAGGATTCCGATATAAGAACCAGTGGGATTCGGATTAGATCTAATCCGAAAGATTCTCAAATTAGATCTAATTCGAAGAATATTGATTTAGATTCTCAAATTCAGTCAGATTCTCCCAGAAGACTTCTCAAAGTGCCGCTTCCGGAGTAATCAATGGAATGGAAGGATGGCTAATGGCAGCTGGTATGGTGATGGTTAAAGCGACTCAATATTTCTGTGCTATCAACTTCACTTTCTCTTTCTCTCTCAGTCACACTTAGATTTATGTCTATAATTTGTCTTTTTTGCAGTTCCCTTTCGTTTCTTATAGCGCTTCAAGAAGCATAAAGAAGAGATGATAACGAGGTTTCATCAACACCATTAGCAAGGCCACAAGATCAAGAGCAAGGGCAGATGCCATACTTTATGATAACATTGAGACAATTGACTGAGGACATTGAGACAATCATCTCGGGACACCTGGCGAATGCTCGACAGATTATAAATGGGAGCGAAACTTCGGAATAGTACAAGAATCTTTTTTGTACACTTACGGCCATTGTCAAGAGGCACGGTGATAGAACGAAGAATCCTTCGTTGGAATGTGATAAAATGGCAGCTGGTATGGTGATAGTTGCGGGCACCTCTTTTTCCGTTCTTCACTTTCGTTCTCTTTCGCTCTTATATCAGATGTACTTAGATTCATATCTATGATTTGTCTTTTTCCAGTCGATCCTTCTAATCCTTGTGGCATAATAGATTGTATATATGTGCATTCCTTTTTCACATGTATTACGATAGCTGTAAAATTAGAACAAACTCTCAAAGACATATTTCTTCAAATTACTGAATCACATCATTACTCTCTACTGCATCAACATTAGAACAAATGATTTATACTCGGTTACAATTTACTAGCATTTTATGATGATATGGCTCCATAAACAACAACTTATTAATATTAATTCTAATGATGTGTTTTAATAAAGTCCAATAACAACTATATTAATGTAATTAGTATTTTTTGTCAGTGTATGCTCCGGATATGAAAAGTATCAATTTTAAAAAAAAAATTAAATATGAATCGACAGTACCCAAATCATATCAAATTAGGGAAAATAATCAATAGCTGTACGACTTAATAATATTCCAGAACCAAGTTAATACTGCTTGAATGTAAATACTGCTTTTCATATTAGTTCCATTGAGAATTCATTCATGCACAAGTTTCACATGTAAATGAAATCGGGGAAATTGCTGATAGGTACAATCTTTTTAAAAACTTACTAGCAGGTACAAAATGATTGCATATATGTAGGTATAATTGAACTTTCAAATGCAATTTTAACTGTATATGCAATCTCATTAATTTGTACCTGCTAATAAATTTTCTTAAAATTTTGTACCTACCAGTAATTACCCCAATGAAATCATGTGACAAGTCCCATATGAATAGTCCGCTTACAGTATTTGGTCTCACAATTACCCCAATGAAATCATGTGACAAGTCCCATATGAATAGTCCGCTTACAGTTTTTGGTCTCACGTTCTTTTTTGGTCCTTTGTTTTGCAAAATTAATCTCATCCGTTAAATAACCAAAATGGAAGTGAACATATTTTATGTAATTTTATTATCAAATAAATCCTCAAACTATAAATTTAAACCATGTGAAAATTTATAGATAAAGAAAAAAATTTAATATATATATATATATATAAAGAATTTGTATATAATATTCTTCTAAAAATCAACCAAATAATAATACAAGCCAATTCTAAAAAATAAAATAAAAAAATAAAATATATATATATAGCTGGTATAAAATTTAAAATATAAAAAATAAATATTTTCAATCAAGTAATAATATATACACATATATTATACAAAATTAAAAGATATATAAAGGATTTGTATATAATGTGAAAAAAAAAAACATAAACTGTAATCAATCAAATACTAATTTATGTAAAATCTGAAGAAAACTAAATATTTAATCTGTATATTAATTATATTATTATAAATTTCAATTCTTAAATTATTTTAATAAACTCTGAATTATAAGTTAATTATATATTTTTTTGGCAAATGTAGGACATTAATTTTTTCTTTTTTTTTTTTGGCTACAAATTTAGGCCCATATGTTTTGAATTTATGCAAATTTGGGCCCGTCAATGTGGCAAAATGATCTACATTTGCCAAAGAAATAAAATTAATAGCCTTCATTTGCCACAAATTAAGTAAATGTTCTACTTTTGCAAATTGTTACATTTTTGTCATTTAAACACAGCCCCTCAAAATTTATGGGCCTAAACGTTTCTTTTCCTTATATAGTCGCGACACAATCTTGAAACCCCTCCCATGCACACTTGTTGGGTAAGGTAAAACAGATATCAAATCAATCTTAAGCTTACCGACCTCGATTCATTTTTTAACACAACATGTCCTAAAATTATACCTTCTTCCACCATGAAATCGGTCGCGAGTGTAAGAAAGATGGATAAATTAGTCCTGAGAAATGAAGATTCTGGGAACTAGATCAAATGGGGAGAACTTCATACTCTCGTCCTAGAAAGTCCTAATTCTGCAAACATAATTTTTCATATGATCGTGATGCAACATTGGAGCAGTTATGGAGTTAGCGTGGATCAATTGTAATTGTATTTTTTTTAATAGAATGTTATTTATTTTTAATATTGAAGTCCTTTTTTATTCATCATCTACCATACTCACAAATTTAAAATTGTGGACCTGCCTTTCGAGCTATTAGAAGCTAAACAAGGAAATTTACACTATGAAAAAATGAAATTAAATCTGTTCTTACATTTTTATTTTCAAAGAAAATTAAGGTGTGAACTTTTGAATTTTCAAGTTTTGTTTTATTTAGATCATCTTCAATAACAATCACTAAATTCTTCAATAATATATTCTATCATGTCATAAAAATTTAAATTTATTTCTAAAAAATAAATAAATCGACAAATAAGAAGACATAAATTATGTAGTTCACAAACAATGTGTTAGCTACAATACTATATGAAATTACTTCAACAAAAAAAAGCTATATATACTCCCAGATAGACTGGGCTTATATGATAAGCAAAAAATAGAAATCTTGCTATTTCTCTCGAGACCATTAATCAACTCGCAATTAGGGTGATTAGATCTAATCTGGAGAAAGTTGTTTTAGATCCTCAAATTCAGTCAGACGTTTCATACAGAAGTCTGCTCTCATACAGGAGAGAAATGATAGACCTAGTGTTGGACAAAAAAGTGTAATGATCGAAAAGACCATTGGAGAAGTGGAGAAGACGCAAAAAAATTTTAGACACCGACTATGGGGCCAAGAATAAGAAACTATGTTTTTGGGCTCCCAAATGTAGTACTGAATCTTATACTTTTTTTACATTTTATTGCCCCAAAACATAGTGTCCTAGTCTTGGCGCGCCTGCCCAAATTGTGTCCTAATTAAATTTGTCTAGCTCCAATTCATAGACTTTTCGAGCATTGCACTTTCTTATCCAACGCTAGATGTATCATGTCCCTCCTATATGAGAGCAAACTTATGTATGAAACGTCTGATTGAATTTGAAGATCTAAATCACCATCCTCTAGGTTAAATCAAATCAGAATTCCAATGAACGCCTGTTTTCTCTATGCTTCCTGCAAAATTAGTTTGGAAGTTACATATCGACAAAAGAGAAAGTAATTGAACTATACTGCTCTAGCTAAAAAG
This sequence comes from Stenogyne calaminthoides, assembly GCA_037126765.1. Lineage (NCBI taxonomy): Eukaryota > Viridiplantae > Streptophyta > Magnoliopsida > Lamiales > Lamiaceae > Stenogyne > Stenogyne calaminthoides. The sequence continues at coordinate 26,290,501 of JBBCBC010000016.1, forward strand.
ACCCAATTAAGTACAGAGATAAACCTACACGTTGATTATAAATTATCATGATTTTGTTATTTTGATAGTGCACAATGACATGAACATTATAACCAAAACCATTCCTTTCAACAGTCATTCAAAATGGAGTCTTACAAAATCAAATTGTTACCAAAGTTAAAAAAGGAAGATACAAACAAAGACTAAAAAGGTACTATCATAAAAAAAAATGAAAATCTAGATCCATAAAAACCTTTCAATAACATAATAATGCAAATCAATCTATAAATAAAATAACGGAGACAATTACATGAAAATTAGAGCAAACGAACAAAATGAGATCTACCTTCACTGTTTTTCCTTTTCAGCGCAGATTTGCAAATTAATTGAGGAATTTAGATCTGAGTTTTATCGAATTTTTTTTTATTGACGGGATCTGAGTTTCATCGAATTGACAGCAGCAGAAATGCTTGAGGAAATAAAGAAATTCAGATCTGGGTTTTACATATCGAATTGACGAGCAAATATAACAAAAGAAATGAGATTTTTAGCTACCTTAACTCTTTTCCTTCAATTCTGCAGAAAGAGCTTAAGATCTGAAAACATAGAGGAAATGAAGAAAGCTTAAGATCTATGTAGATGAAAGGAAAAATGAAATAAAATAAAAATAAACCAAATGAATATTCTGTGTACCTTCACTGTTTTAGCTCGAGGAAATAACAAGGATGGAGTTGAGAGGTGGCTGTGGATGTAACCTTGGTTTCTTTCTCCTTTTTATAGGTGCTGCATTAGGGTTTCTTGCCCTGGGCCCTGCCACTTGTAGTTGAGAAATGGGCCCGGCCCACATACTTGTTTCTTGCTCCCTGCCCACAAACATGCAACTTGTTTATACTAAAACATGCAACTCCTTTTATAAACCCTTTACAGGAAGCCTTGACAGCCAGTTGAAGAGATGCGGAAATGTGGTGGGGAAAAGAAGAAAATTAGGAATTGAGGGTGGTTGTTGATAAAAACTAGGTTACCCGATAGGGGCTACGGCTCAGCCTACTACATCTACACGTATGTATATATGTATGTGGAAAAAACCATTTTCACATGTTTGGCTTTAGAAATATTATATATAAATTTGTTGTTTACAATTATTTTCTATATATATAAATGTCGTTAAAACTCCAACACTTTTCTTTAAGGGGTTAGGTTTAAGGGAACACGTCTAATAATTTTTAGTTGAAATCCGACTTTATTGATGATTGACAAAAACATTCTAAGTTACTGATATATAGCTGAGCTTTAGAATACTTGATACGCACGTAAACCAATCGAAGTGTAAAATCAACCCAAATCTTATGAACATAAGAAATTAGAGCAAGCTAAGTCCGTCAAGAATTTGTTTTCCATGTTTTGGTCTATAAGTGTGGTTGTTAGTAGTTTCTGTCTTTCTCATTTTTTATAATAAATTAAAATTACCTATTTAATTTTACGCGACATTATGTATATTCATTACGTGCATGTGTGTATTGTATGCGGAAAATACTATTCATATGAATTTTGGAAAATATTTGTAAATTGCCTACCTTTGTTGATCTATAAGACTACCACATATGACTCGCAAACCTATGAGGTCGACCACGCCCCAGAAAATACGATGAACAACACTTTCGATGAAGAAAGAGGGACCACAAAGAATACAGTAACTGAAACCTCCAGGGAATAATTTTTTTTAGGGCCAATAACTTTGGGGGGGTGTTGAGTTTTAAGGACAATAACTTTTTGTATTTATTGGGCTTGTGAATGTAGAACAATATATTTTAAAATTTATAAATGTAGGACAATCGAGCTCGAATAAGTCCAAATCGGGCTGAAATGTCAAGTGAGTTGCAAGAATTTCCTAAAATAACTACATCTACAGTATGTATATATGTATGTGGAAAAAACCATTTTCACATGTTTGGCTTTAGATTAGGGTCTTACATTTACAAATCCGTAAATATGTAAATGTAGGACAATGGTGCAACTCACATGACATTTTATCCCGATTTGGACTTATTCGAACATAAGAAATTAGAGTTTCGATTGTCCTACATTTATAGATTTTAAACATATTATCCTATATATACAAATTTTAAAACATAGTCTTACATTTTCAAGCCCAGAAAATTATTGTTCTTAGTTAAAACAACACAATCCCCCAAAGTTCTGAAAAAAAAAATATCTTTCACGAAATCTCCATTACATTTCATGTTGTATGCATCAAACACATCCCAAAATCGTCTCAAACACAGACCACCCTCCTCTACACGACAACACATGTTCTCCACATATATCAACGCCGCTTCTTCATCCCATTGCGGTGGCCTAGAAGAACCTGTATAAAATCCGGCAGCAAGTAATAAAGAAGCAAGGTAGCTAAAGTACTTCGTATGAGTGTTTGGAGCCCAGTGCGAGAGATTCCTATGCGACCAACCCTACACAATATCTGAACATCATCTTTTATGGTAGGGTATCTCTACGGGAAAAACCTTGCGTGAGACGAAGTTCTATTTTGCAATATTACATGAATCACATGCTTATGGCCTCTACACATTACCAAATTGAAGATCTAGTCTTTTTAATAACTCTGTAACTGATCCAAAGATCGGCTAATTTGGGGACCAAAATCCACTGTTGAAGCTCTAGTCTTACACATGATGCAGCCTCTTACAAGAATCCCTCTTTCTCGTGATATGAACTGCTGCCGTGATAGAGTTCCCTCCCCTCTCAACCAAAAAAAAACTGCTACACATTGATTTTATATCAGGTATTCCGAAATATGTATAATTAATTAATGTTCAGTTGTAAGAAAGGTTAAAATCACCAACAAAATCGGCTTTCTAGCTACTAAAATGAGAAGCTAAATTACTCATTAATATAATCCTTCAAATAAAGGTATTTTGGAAATAATTTATAATAATCAAATTAAATTTAAACATGTTTCCTACATGTAAACATGTCTATTTTTTCCGTTCACTAATACAATCATGATGTATATAGCCGTCTTGCACTTATGTACTATTTGCAAATGCACCCCTATAAAATAAAAGCTGGTTTTAAAGTTTTCATCAATAGTCCTCAATTTAATCAACTTTTCCTGTACAGGGCCCATTTTAATAAAAAATAGGAATATGCCTCGAAGATTATGGAATTACTCCCTGCCTATAAAAGGAGGAACAAACCCTAGAGGGTTACAAAAAATCGCCGCTCCTCCAAAATTTCTTCAACCTGGATGAAGGTATAACTCTTTTCGTTTTCCAGTCTTTAGTTTGTATTTTCGGTTTGTTTTCCGCTTATGTTCCAATTTCTTTTCCTATGTTGTTTTTTCAATCGATTCTTCCTTTTGTTTAATTCTTTTTTGGTAACAATTATTTGTGCAACCTCACTTTGATAAAATTGAAGATGTTGTCAGATCTTGATTTTGAAAAACCTCAATTTAATAAAATCAAAGATCTTGCAAGATTCTTCTACTTGTTTTAGGCAATTTTAAAAGAATTTTGTGTCATCTAAAGGACCGAACTTGTAGAGAGGTGTTGAATTAATTTATTTATTTAATTTCCCTAACAAGTTTGCAGTTAAATAATGGTTTTGGTTATGTTTAGTTCATTTTAATAATAATTTTTATCTTGTGACAGGTGATTTGATGTAGGATATAATGGATGAAGAAAAAGATTCCAATCAGAAGAATGTTATAAATTTAGATCCTCAAATTCAGTCAGGTTCACCCGTAGCTGCTGGTCGTGAGTCGTGATGGGCTTCTTATAGGATGATATTTAAAGGAAAATTGGGATATGTAGTCCAATCGAGCCAGACAGCAGGATAAACTGGGTGTGATTTTATGTCAATTAAATTATAGTAGCTTTTTGATGATCATGATCTTGTTTGTTTGTAGAGCCTATGATTATTGTAAATCTGGTTATGTATGCTAGTTTGTAGTAGTTTGATATCATGAACTCGTTTGTTTGTAGAGCCTATAATTATTGTAAATCTGGTTATTGGGACCAAAGGACTGAGTATTGGGACCCCGTGTCTGTGGGATCAAAATTGAATTTAACTCGATTATTAATTAATTGTAAATCTGGTTCTTGTTAGGATTAAAGCAGCAATTATGGAGAAAATAATAGAAACACGAATTAAGGAACACAAATTTGGTTACCCAGTTCGTCAAGAATGACTACGTCTGGGGGCACTACCAAGCCAGGAGATCTAATATATTTTCGAGTGATGTAGTGATACAATTACAATTAGTCAAAAGTGTTTAAATATGAGACTTGGTCCAAAACCCTAATTCTGCCCGCAGGCCTTCCGAACCGCTCGACCACGTCACTTGGTCGAGCGGTATTGCACGACCTCAGCCTTGGTCGAGCACCCTCTAGGTGCTAGAACTGGGGGTGCTCGACCGAGCACTATTGCTCGACCAAGGGGCTTGGTTGAGCGCCTCCCCCTTCCTGTCTTCAGTCTCCACAACCCAACAATCTCCCACCTGGAGACTGACTCCAACTGTATCTTGTCTCCTCCGTTTCAACGGTCTCTTTCTCACTGGTAGTAGTGCCGGGCCTTCATCTCAGTTTCCAAGGCCAGTTGAAGTCATGCATAACTTCAACTTCTCTAAGGTCACAACCTTAGTCAACATGTCAGTAGAATTCTCACTTCCTCGGATCTTCATCAGCTGTAAGATCTTGTTCTCGATGAGGTAACGTATGTAATCATACCTCAACTCAATATGCTTCTTCCTCAAGTGAAAGGCCGGATTCTTTTCCAAGTGAATAACACTCTGACTGTCACTATACAAAATACTATCCTTTTGCTCCTTCCCCAACTCACACGAAAGATTCTGCAACCAAACTATCTCCTTGCTAGCCTCAGTAACTGCAACGTATTCTGCTTCTGCAGTGGACTGAGCTACGATCTTCTGCAACTTAGAAGCCCAAGAAATTGTTATACCACCAAAAGTAAACACATACCCGGTTTTACTCCTCCTTTTGTCGAGATCACTTTATGTCAAGTCTGCATCAACGTATCCTGCCAACTCAACGCTTTTGCCCTCAAAGCACAAAGCTTGATCAGTAGTACCTCTCAAGTACTTTAGGATCCACTTCACCGCCTCTCAATGCTGCTTGCCCGGATTACCCATAAACCGGCCCACTCCCACTACATGTGCAATATCAGGTGTTGTACACACCACAGCATACATCAAACTGCCAATTGCCGAAGCATAAGGTGTGTTTTGCATGTAGTCTCGCTCCTCATCGTTGCTAGGTGAGTCTTTGTTGGATAGCTTGAACTGACTTCCTAACGGGACACGAACTGGCTTTGCATCCTCCATACTAAATCTCTTCAAGACCTTCTTTATGTATTCAGCCTGAGAAAGATACAACTTTCCTACCACCTTATCACGATCGATTAGCATGCCTAATATTTGTTTGGCCTCTCCAAGGTCCTTCATAGCAAACCTATCAGACAACTTCTTCTTCAACTTGCTCACTTCCCGAGCACTTGATCCTGCTATCAACATGTCATCAACATATAATAGCAAAATGATATAACCATCATCATACCTCTTGAAGTAACAGCAATGGCCAGCTTCACACCTATTGATCCCAATCTCGTGCATGAACTCATCCAACTTCTTGCACCACTGTAATGGAGCTTGTTTCAACCCATACAAGCTCTTCTTCAATTTGCAAACAAGCTCACTATTCCCCTTTGACAAGTACTCTTCCGGTTGCTTCATGTAGATGTCCTCATCTAAATCACCATGAAGAAAGGCTGTTTTCACGTCCACCTGTTCTAACACCAAATTTTCTGCAGCCACCAGACTCAGAACTAACCGAATTGTAGTTAGCTTCACCACTGGAGTAAAAACATCAGTATAATCAATACCATGTTTCTGCTGAAACCCTTTCACAACCAGTTTTGCTTTGTAACGCTTGCTTCCATCAGTCTCCTCTTTGATTCTGTAAACCCACTTATTATGCAGTGCCTTCTTGCCCTTAGGAAGCTCAACTAGTTCCCAGATTTCGTTGGTCATCAACGAATTCATCTCATCATCCATTGCAAGGTTCCACTTGCTCACCTGTTCACTACGTGTAGCCTCTGCATAACATTCAGGTTCACCACCATTAGTCAACAATAAATAATGAAGAGAAGGTGAATACCTATCAGGAGATCTATGCTCTCTCGTAGATCTCCGCAGCAGAATTGGTGCTGGTGGTGTACGTGGTTCTTCCTCAACAATCTCCTCATCTTCTTGAACCTCATTGCTCCCACCCGAGTTCGAAATGTCTAACTCCACAACCTGAGTCTCAAAACCACCTTCTTCGGATATCCCCAACCTGTCTTTGTACAAAACCTGCTCATTGAATACAACATCTCTACTACGAATTATCTTTCAATTTTCCTCATCCCAAAAACGATATCCAAATTCATCACCGCCATATCCAACAAATGTACACTTAACAAACTTAGCATCCAACTTACTTCTACTAGCAGCATCAATGTGAACATATGAAACACACCCAAATATACGAAGAAAAGACAGATTTACCTCCTTACCAGACCAGGCCTCCTCTGGCATGCCATATTCCAAGGGAGTTGAGGGTCCTTTGTTTATCAAGTAGGCCGCAGTGTTAACTGCTTCTGCCCAAAACATCTTTGGCAGCCCACACTTCAATCTCATACTTCTAGCAAGTTCACATAACGTCTTGTTCATACGTTCTGCCACACTGTTCTGCTGGGGGGTTCCTCTCACGGTTCTCTCCATTCGAATTCCGTTCGCCTCACATAATCCTTTGAACTCACGGAGCTCGTACTCTCCACCATTATCAGATCTCAAACACTTTACTCTGAGACATGTCTCAGTTTTTCCCGAAAGCATTAAAGGCATCAGACTTATTTTTCAGAAAATAAACTCATACCTTCCTCGTAGAGTCGTCAATGAAAGTCATGTAGTATGACGCTCCACCAAGAGATGTCAATGGTGCTTGACCCCATAAGTGGTTGTGGACTAACTCCAGCTTCTGCTTCTTCAAGGTTCTGCCTCCCTTCGAAAAACTCACCCTTTTCTGTTTTCCGAATACACAGTCCTCACACAACCCGATGTCAACTGTCTTGAGGTCCGGTAATTTACCCTTCGAACACATAACCTTCATCCCTTTCTCACTCATGTGGCCAAGACGACAATGCCACAAATTTGCATTCCCCTTTTCACCTACAAGAGCAATGTTATCCCGGGTGTTGCCTGTCATGTACAACGTTCCCTCCTTTTTGCCTCGTGCCACCACCATGGCACCTTTGGATATCTTCCACGTGTTGCATCCAAAGATCACACTATATCCCTCGTCATCAAGCTGCCCCACTGAGAGTAAATTCCTCTTCAATCCAGGAATATGTCTCAAATCTTTCAACTGCAACACAGTTCCATTTGGTGTCTTGATCTGAACATCCCCCTTCCCTTTGATTTCTAGAGGCTCATCATCAGCTAGATAAACCTTCCCAAAGTTCCCGGAAGTGCACTTCTCCATTACGTCGGCCGCTCTTTGCCACATCTAATGAAACGATGCTCCAGAATCTAACACCCACGATTCTAATGGACTGCTTACGCTCAAGATTAATGCATCTGAGCCCTCATCAGTAGCGGCGTTCGCTGAGGTGCCATCCTTCTTTGGTACATTAGCCTGTGCCTTAGTTGGTGCCTTGCACTCCCTCTTGTAATGGCCAAGTTCATGACAATTGTAGCACTCGACTTGACTCTTGTCCTTCTTGGGCTTATCCTTGCCCCTTGACTTTGATCTACCCCGATTTGGCTTCCCTTTAGATTCAGATTGCCTCTGTTTCCCGCACTCAAGGCTGATCACGTGGCCTCACCCAATTCCTTCCTATGAATCTCTTCGCTCATGATTAGATCTCTTACCTCATCAAATTTCAGTTTCACTTTACCTGCTGAAGCACTAACAGCCGTAACCGTCCCAACCCAACTCTCTGGTAAAGAAGACAATAAAATTAGGGCTTGAATCTCATCATCAAAATTAATCTCAACCGAACTCAATTAGGCTATCGTCATATTGAACTCGTTGAGATGATTGGCTACCACAGTATCCTCCGCCATCCTCAGGTTGAATAACCTCCGCATCAAATGAACCTTGTTTCGCTGCAGACGGTTTTTCATACATCTCTCTCAAGCATCTCCTTTGTGGTTTTTGCTTTCACCGTATGTAGGGCGACGTTCCTGGATAACAACAGACGAACCACACTCATCGCCTTCCTGTCCAGCAACTTCCACTCGTCGTTCTTCATACCTTCAGGTTTAGCGCTTAAAGGTCGGTACAGATCTTTACCGTACAAGTAATCCTCGATCTGCAACTTCCAGAATCCAAAATCCATTCCATCAAACTTCTCAACAGGCGATTTCCCTTCAACCATCATAATTGCTCCCACCAGATCCCTTTAACCCGATGCTCTAGATACCAGTTGTTAGGATTAAAGTAGCAGTTATGGAGAAAATAATAGAAACACAAATTAAGGAACACAATTTGGTTACCCAGTTCGTCAGGAATGACAACGTCTGGGGGCACTACCAAGCCAGGAGATCTACTAAATTTTGGTGATGTGGTGATACAATTACAATGAGTCAAAAGTGTTTAAATATGAGACTTAGGCCAAAACCCTAATTCTGCCCGCAGGCCTTCTGAACCGCTCGACCACGTCACTTGGTCGAGCGGTATTGCACGACCTCAGCCTTGGTCGAGCGCCCTCTGGGCGCTGGAACTGGGGGTGCTCGACCGAGCACTATTGCTCGACCAAGGGGCTTGGTCGAGCGCCTCCCCCTTGCAGTCTTCAGTCTCCACAACCCAACAGTTATGTATGCTGGTTTGTAGTAGTATCTTGATATCATGAACTTGTTTGTGTGTACAGCCTATAATGAGTAGGGAATCACTTGTTTTAATTTGTTACTGTATGTGAGATTTAAACAAAGAGTTGGTATGTTGTGAAACTAGTTCCTTTTTTTTCAGGCATGATCTTTCAATTATCACAAATAATACCCTTTTGTGTTCACACCCTTCAATTATCACTACTAATGCTATAATATAAGTCACACCCTTCAGTGTTATGAGTAATACCCTTTATATATAGTAAACCTTTACTCTTTAGTCAGGGACGGATCTTAAGGGGGGTTGCACCGGGCTCCAGCCCTGTGCAAGCCCCCACTAACCTATTATATATTTGTATATAATATGTGAATTTAAGCCAAATCAAATATTATTTTTTTTATTTTATATTAATTTACAAACTCTAATTTAAAATTAAATTTCATCCCCACACTTTATATTCAGTTATTTAATTAAGATACAAGATTTCTCAAAGCAGCTATTGCTACTATTAATCTTATCGGAGTAATTTTCGCCACGGGAGAGTACATATCAAAATAGTCAAGACCTTCTTTGTGTCTATAACCTTTAATTACAAGTCTCGCCTTGTATTTATCTATGGTCCCATCAGCTTTCATTTTCCTTTTGAAAATCCACTTATAACTTAGTGGTTTACTTCCCGGATGAAGATCCACCAATTCCCAAGTATGATTTGCAAAATGGAATCAATCTCACTTTGAATAGCCTCTTTACATTGAGGACCTTCAGATGAGTTTACAGCTTCCTTGAAGCTTTGAGGTTCACTATCGAGCATGTAGGTTAAAAAATATGGACCAAAGGATTTTTCCACCCTACCTCTCTTACTTCTTCTTGGTTCAACCTTGTTGTGTTCGATATAATTATTCAGCATTAATCAAACATGTAAGAGAGACACGTGTAATATTTATTAAAATAATCATGCTCTATGGACAAGTGTGCTCACCGCTCGCCGACCAAACAAGTTTGTTCGACCAGCTCGCCACTAGTCAACCAAGTGAACATACTCGCCTATGAAGTAAGTTTTGTTCGCCAGCTTGCCATTTACCAACTAAGGTTGTTCAACCAGACTGACCAAGCAAAATGATCCTGAAAAGAACATGAAAAAGTCAGTCAAACTGATCAGAACAGAGAAGAAGGAATCAAGTAGGCTGAGTCAAGTGATCTGAGGACTCAGACAAACCTGAGGGCTCGGACAAGTCTGAGGACTCGCACAACCCTGAATGCTTTCGGACATCCTCGGAAGGGTCAAGATGCTCTCGACACTCGATATATCTCAAGACTTAGACATACCGAAGGGTCAGTATGCTCGACACTCAGATATCCTGAAGACTCAGACATCCTGCAGGGTCAGTATGCTCGACACTCAGATATCCTGAAGACTCGTGACATACCGGAAGGTCAAGATGCTCGACACTCGATATCCCGAAGACTCGCATACATCCCGGCGGGTCAAGATGTTCGATGATCAGATATCCTGAGGGCACAGACATCCCCAAGGCTCAGATAACCTGAGAGCTCAGATAACCTGAAGAACTCAGAGCATGTTCGACAAGAACAATATTCCGATATAAAATTGATATGGTTTAATGGGGCGAACAAAGCGGACAGCCGAGCAAAAGATTAATTTGGAGGATCAAAAGAGTGCTATATAGACAAGAAAAAGCAAAAATCAATCCAAAAGACGAAGTTGGAAAGGTGGCAGCATTACATGAATTCTTGCATGGCCCGAAGTTTCCAGCTCATGCTTGTCAAAGTACTATAAATGGAAGAAAAAATAACAAGAGATGGGTTCAGAAATTTCCCAGAGGGGTAAGGCTCACAAAAAATTCGAGAGATCATCCATGCACACAGAAACCCTAACACTCATATACCAACTCTCCAAATCATCTTCATCGATAACGATTCATCTTCATGAGATGTATCAAATATTGTACGTGTAAAACTCGCAATACTACATCCCTGGCTTGGTATGCCCCCAGAGTAGTCATCTCTTGACAAACTGGGTCAAAAAAATCATCTTATTTACAGTTTATTTTACACGTGCATGTTTTGTTTGTGAGTTGTCACCAAATTAGCCACATCATATTTCCCAAATAAGACGACTCGCAACAAACCTCAGCATCTTCAACAACTTCTTCAAGTGTTGAATCTGCATGCCTCTTTGAGGTACTAGCTTCATTACTAGTCTCTTTACATATTTTGCATGGAAACACGTGTTCAAAGAACGAAGCATTTCTCAATTTTATAATTGTGTTTTTGTATATGTCTTCAATTTGAGACTCATACACAAGAAACATATATGCACTACTATTATGTGCATAACCAATGAATACACAATCAACCATTTTTTGGCCTATTTTCACTTTCTTAGGTGTGGAATAGCCACTTTAGAAAGACCCCCACAGCTTTAAATATTTGTAGGATGGTGCTCGACCATGCCATAGTTCATATGGACTTTTATCAACTTTCTTACAGGGCACCTTATTTAAAAGGTAATTGTCAGTCAACACTGTTTCTCCGCACATATTCTGAGGTAGCCCAGAATCTAACAACATTGCATTCATCATTTCTTTCAATGTTCTTTTTTTCCGTTCCGCAACACCATTTTGTTGAGGTGAATAAGTTGTAGTAGTTTCATGCTTAATTCCATATTGTACACAAAATTCAGCAAAAGGAAACTCATACTCACCTCCTCTATCACTTCTCAACGTTTTAATCTTTTGATTAAGTTGATTTTCAACTTCATTTTTGTAGAGAATGAACTTATCAAAAGCTTCGTCTTTACTCCTTAAAAGATAAACAAAACAATACTTTATGCTATCATCTACAAACGTGATAAAATATTTATTTCCACCACTTGTTTGCACTGTTTTTAAATCACACACATCCGTGTGAATTAAGTCAAGTGGTTCACTATTTCTTTCAATAGCTTGGAAAGATGACGAGTCATTTTTGCTTCCACACAAATCTCACATTTGTGATTTGTATCAATTTGGAGTGTTGGAATGTTATTCATATTCATTAGTTTTCTTAATGAATTAAAATTGACATGTCCCAAATGAACATGCCAAATAATAGACGACTTAATCAAATAAACAGAAGTAGAAGCATTCTTATTCATGTTTTTCTTGATAGTCATTATATTGAGCTTAAAGAACCCTTCACACTCATAATAGCTCTTCCCAACAAATACTCCATTTTTGGATAAAATAACTTTATCCGACCCTATTACAATGCGAAAACCGTGCTTATTTAACAATGATCTGGACACTAAATTCTTACGAATTTCCAGCATATACAACACATTGGTAAGAGTCAATTCTTTTTCGGAAGTAAATTTCAGCACAACCTTCCCTTTGCCCTTGACATCGGAGATGGTTGAATTTTCCATGAAGAGCTTCACTTCATCAACATTTTCATCAAGTGAGCTAAACAACTCCTTAGATGAACAAATGTGTCGGGTAGCACCCGAATCAATCCACCATTCACATGGGTTTAAACCAACCATATTCACCTCGCACACCACAACCGAGAATTGTTGTTCATCCATCATGTTGGCTTCATTCTTTTTCGGGTTTTTTCATTCAGCCGACTTGTGACCGGGTTTATTATAGTTGTAACAAGTTCCATTGAACTTTATCTTGAACCCTCCTTCTTCTGACCCAAGTTCTGGTTTTTGGCATGAGAATGATCGACTTTCTTCTTGCATTTATCTTCGTAGTTCGTCTTCGAGCTTTGGCCTTGTTCAACAACGTTGGCTTTGGGCTTGAAACCTCCATATTTCTTCTCGAATTTCTTGTTGTCTTCTTCAATACGAAGTCGAACAACAAGCAACTCTACGTTCATCTCCTTTCGTTTGTGCTACAAATAGTTCTTGAAGTCTTTCCAACCTGGTGGCAACTTTTCAATGATAGTAGCCCCTTGGAATGTCTCACTAATCACCATTCCTTCGGCATGGATATCATGAATAATAACATATAGATCCTGCACTTGACTAACAAATGGTTTAGTATCCACCATTTTAAAGTCAAGAAACCTACCCACAAGAAACTTTTTGACTTCGGCATCTTCAGTCTGATATTTCAAGAACCTCCCACAATACTTTTGATGAAGTCATTCCAATGTACACATTGTACAAGACATCATCAAGGTTGTTCATCAAGTAATTCTTGCATAGGAAATCCGAATGCTTCCATGCATCAAGAGCATTAATAGCTTGCATGTCAGGATTATCGTCCAGCTTTGGAGGGTCTTCCTTGAGGAATATTGCAAGGTTGAGAGTCGTCAAGTAGAAGAGCATCTTCTGTTGCCATATTTTGAAGTTCAGCCCTTTGAATTTCTCCGGTTTGTCATGGTGGCTAACCGAAATAGTGTGTGCATGAGTAGGAGCAGTTAACGACATGGATGAAGATGAACTAGCTCCGACAGTAGAGTTAATCAAAGCAGAATTAATATCAGCCATTTCGAAAGTAGAATAATTGTTTTAAGTCTGTTGGTAGGGTTGCACTGGAAATGTCTGATAAAATAATAAACAACAAAAATAAACAAAACAAAAATTGAGTCTCGTGCGAGCATGATTTCCTTAAAACAATATTCCCTTCACTCTCGGCGCTAGTGAATCGTAGGATATTTGTCTCCCAGGATAAAACGATTTGGAAGCAATGATATCAACACTATATCTTGCTTGAGTCGAACTGAGAAAATGCTCGATCAATCACCAGAATAAGAATGAATTCAGAGTGCAAGAACGAATGCAGTACAGAAGTAGCATATGCTGGAAACAGTATCTGTTTATCTCTCCAATTCATGTTTCAAGTTATGTCCGGCCAACACCAATGGATGTGCGACTTATAGCATCCAAAAAATGGATAGTGGAGTTTGGCCTTAAGTTCGTAACGTTTGTAACCTACCTGAACATTACTCAGGGCATGGGAAACTACCACGTTTTATTCAAACCCTTCAAAATGTGCAAAAAATTGTTGCACAGTTTCAATGGAACATTGTTACACATTTTAAATTAAAAAATTTAAAATACAACATGCACAAAATTGAGGCAAAAGTTTGCTTGTCCGTCCGCCACCAAATCGGTGCGACATACGTGTACGCAGGTCGAGCTCGTACACAAGTTCGGGTTCCGAAGGCCAAATTTGAGCAAGATTTGCACCCCCCCCTCCCCTTGCGCATCCGCGTAGAAGGTGGAGGAGAATGAACCCACAATAATTTACAAGCAACAAGTGGGTAGCTCTTTATGTACCCACTTCCTCTTTTCTTATTTTCCAATGTGGGATAGAAACTCTTTGTTTTTTTCCTTTCCTACTTTCCCATTTGTTAGTTACAACATTTATTGAGAATATAATTTCTCATTCACCCCAAAAATGGGCTCTATTTTCCAACAGGAGCTGAGAGGGAGTAGAGAGACAGATTAATGAGGAAGGTGAGAAGGGTTTCTTTAGGCTATGTTTACTTTGGATTTTAGGTGATTTAAAAAATTGATTTTTGAAAATTTGATAAATAGTAATATGTGTTTCTTTTTAGTTTCTAGGTAGAAAGAATTTTAATTTTATGTAAAATCAATGTATAAAAGCGAATAATATTGTATTTTTATATTATTATTGTTGAGTGAAATTGTAATGATTAGATAATTGTGTAATGATTAAAATTTATAGGTTGATAGAGGTAGTTCTTAGACCAGTTTATAAAATCACGAAGTAACACCAATTTAGAATTTAAAACGATCAAAATCAGATTTACAAAATCCAAACGTAAACATAGCTTTAGGCTCCATTTACTTTGAAAATAAAAATTAGATTGGATATGATAAAGTGGGATGAAATGGGAAATAGAGATTGAATTTTCTTATCTTATCCAAAATTTACTTTAGTGAATTTGATAAAACTCAATTTGTGGTTTTTAGGATAGAAAATAATATTTTTACTGAAATACCCTTCAAACTTTTTGTATCCAAAATTCTACTTCTTCATCCTTCTCATGCTGCGTCTGCACCTATGCAGCCAAGCTCACCTCCACTGTAATCATATTTTAAGAAGACAAGCTGGTGAATGAAAATCTCAAATTGGAGCAATTTTTAAATGAGAAACCCACTTATAAATGAAAATCTCAAATTGGAGCAGTTTTCTATTTCATTGATATCTTGTACAGCTCACGCAAACAATACTCTGAATTGCAGAAGTTGGAGAGATTAATTACTTAAAATGAAAAACAGTGACTTGAGGCTCCTATTTATCTCGATATCACAAACAAATGAAGAGTTTACACAAAATTGTGGAGAAACCCCAAATCAGGAGGCATTTGAATCATACCCGTTCAGTGCGCACCCTTGAATGTTGATGAATTAAAAATTTCATAAATCGAAATTTGAATCTTGATGAACTGAAAATTTCATTTCACTGCAACCCGATTGAAAAATCGTCAACTGTGAAGCCAAATTGTTGAAACATTGGAATTTATGGCGATGGTTTTTTTCCCTAATTTTGTGAAATGAAGATAACTGTCGATTTACGTGTGATTACTACGTTGATAAGTGAGGTCAAATTTGAAAAAAAAAAAAGATTTTACGAATTTATGGTCTTATGAATACCACGTTGGTTGAAGGTATCCACTAACCCATGTATTTAGTTCAGTAGAAAACGGGTCTTCCTTTTATAAAGGGCCCATATGCATATACATAAAGCCTACCAAATATCATATTAGGGGTGTTAGTGTATCTATCACACACTAATAACCCCTACCAAACGAGTTCTTAATGTGTAGAGTTTTAAGGAGTAATTTTGTAATTTTTTATGTATAAAATAAAAAAAAAAAGTTGAATTGTGTATATATGTGGGGCCAAAAGTAATGGCATTTTGTGTAATATTGTGGATATTATGAGGATGAAGATTATAGAGGGTTTACCAGTTTAGTGGTGTGCACATTATCTTGGGACAGACCAAAAAAGAAATTGTGCACGTTACCTCGGAACGGAGGGAGTAATAGTTTAGATATTTATCATTGGCCAAATAATCAAATTTAGCATATACTTTTGATTTTTCATCAATTTTAGCACATACTTTTTTCTCTCTCTAAATATAGCACATACTTTCACTTAATACTTAAAAACTTCCCGGGTCACAATTTTCAACAAGGTTCGTTTGATGTGATCGTCGGAGTTAATTTTTCTTGGTAATGTGTAAATATTTAAAAAAAATCACCATTTAAAATTAGGTGGTGATATTTTTTATTTTTTTTATTTTAATAGTTATGCGTCAAAAAAATTGGTGGATTTCGACGACTATATCCGACGGACCTTATCGAAAATAGTGAGTCGTGATGTTTTTAAATATTAAGTGAAAGTATGTGCTAAATTTAGATAGAGAAAAAATATGTTTTAAAATTAATGAAAAATCAAAAGTATAGACTAAATTTAATTATTTAGACTTTAGGATTTGTCCTTAATAATATTATACCTATTATTGCAAGTTGTATATACAAGCACATGACTAATAAGCGAGGTGTAAACTTTGAGGCATCATCTATTATTTCAAGTTGTATACAAGCACATGGCTAATATGGGAGGTGAAAACTTTTGAGGCATCGTCACTTAGTTACCAAGTTAACCACTTATTGTACTTTAAGGACTGAATTTTCATCTTTTGTAGGATAGGTACCAAATTATAAAATTATTACAAAAAAAGGAATTTGGACAATTTTAAAGATAAAATAGGGGGTATTTTTGTAATTTTGTATTAAAAGCCTTTATAACCCTAAAAAAACCTCACGGAAAATACAATTTGTATCACGACAAAGATAATTAGAAAACTCATTGGTCATTAGTCATCACACAATTCAATTCGCTCCGTTCACTCTCCATCTGTCTTTGTGTTCTTCTCCTTTCCAAAAGTCAGATGGGTTAGAGAATATGAAGTCTCGATATTGCAGGAGATCCCAACGATGAAATTCTGGAATACGGTCGGTGAATATTCTCGTTTCAAGTTGAATAAAATGTGTGATTAATATTATTATAAAATTAGTAGAGAATAGTATTCTTGTTTATTGTTTTTGTGTATTCTTGTTTCAAATATACAGTGCTTAGATCATTTTTTAATATACTAAGTTGTTTATTATTTTTAAGCATATGTAATTTGTACATATATGGGTTGTGTGATGTTAAATGCTTTATCGTTAGAACTGATCCTTAGTGATTATAATTTTTTTTAATTTTTTTTATGTAGTTTGTGTATGGTTAATGGGGAATGATTAGAGATCAAAACTTATTATATTTTACTAATCAAAACTTTAATTCGATTCTTCTTAAAATTGCTAGGAGTGCTATCGGCTTACATTGCTTGTACCGTCATCCTGAAAATTAAAATTTTAAAACATATAGTGCTCTCGACAGAAAATCAATTGAAATGTTCAATCTTTCTTTAAAAACTTGCATTTTTAGTTCAAGCTATGTATTACAATCGCGATTTCCTTAAGGGGTAGTGTACTGAAACTGGACCAAATAGATTGAGATTGTTGGGCTTTTGTGGATTGTGAGTTATTTGGCCAAATTAAGTCCATTTGTTGACCCTTTTCAGCCGCCATGATTATTTTCACGGTTATCGCTGTAAATCAATCTTCTCGGCTGGTTAAATATCCATGGTGGCTATCTTTGTTCCATGGAGTTTAAAGAATAATACTTGTGAGTAAATCTTGTACCCTTGAGGAGCTTTGTGTTGAGAAGAGAAGAGGGTTGGTTCTGTTACCTACATCGTCGCCGAAAAATAAGCATGTGCATGTTAATTATTTGAACTCCTGGTGGCGGTCGATGCTTATTTCTAGGGGTGACATATTATACAGTACCGAAACACAAAAACTTGTATGCAATATTATATACAAGTGATATGTGCAATTGGGTTTTTTTTTTTTTGCGGGTCAAATAACAGGGCCGGATTAGGGCAGATTGCTGGCGGGTTAATGGGCTTCCTCCTTCATCTTCACGACTCAATGTATCGGCGATTTCTTCTTCACGCCACGCAACACACAGTAACTTTCTTCTTCTTCCTCTTCTCGCGTTGCAACAAACGCGACCGGATCGCCGCTGATTTTGATGGTGGTGCGTGATCTAGGTTTTTTTTCTCTTCTTCTCTTTGTTCTTCCTTTTCTCTTTCTCTTCCATATTCTTTTTGTTTTCTTCAATTTTCTCATCATCGCAAATTTACAGGTGATTTCCAATGGTTTTGTGAAGCAGTTTTTCAAATCCTTCTGCACTATTTCTGTTTCTGTAAATCTGTAATTCTGGACTGAAGATTTTTTTCGCATCTGTACTATTTTTTTTCATGTAGTAACACTATTTTGCTCATATGGTAACACTCCTTTTGTTCATGTAGTAACACATCAAGTTGTTCTTTAAATCTGTAATTTTGGACTGAAATTTCTTTTCGCGCATGTACTGGTTTTATTTATGTGGTAAACACATTTTTTTTTATATGGTAATACTTTTTGTTCATGTAGTAACACGTGTTTTTTTAGTAATATGTAACATTGTTCATATATCGTCGTAATACTATGTGAATACTCATGTGTTAACATATGAATAATAATGTGTTACCATGTGACCCATGTTACGTTATGAATATTTATGTGTTACGATATGTTTTATTAAGTGTTACATAAGATATGAAGTTTTTTCAATATAACAATGTAGTAACACTTATATATAGATGTAGTAACACACAAAAATTTGATAAAAAATAAATAAAATTTAATATAACAATGTAGTAACACTTATACATGGATGTAGTAACACACAAAAAATTGACAAAAAATAAATAAAATTCAATATAAGAATGTAGTAACACTTATACATAGATGTAGTAACACACAAAAATTTGACCAAAAAAAAAAATTATGTGTATAGTAGGAATCAAATATGCGACCAAATTCATTAACAACAAACCTGAACCACTAGGCTACAACACATATTTGATAAAGATATCCTTCTATAAAT
Source organism: Stenogyne calaminthoides (assembly GCA_037126765.1). Taxonomy (NCBI): domain Eukaryota; kingdom Viridiplantae; phylum Streptophyta; class Magnoliopsida; order Lamiales; family Lamiaceae; genus Stenogyne; species Stenogyne calaminthoides. The sequence goes on from JBBCBC010000016.1 coordinate 26,309,407, forward strand.
ACATATTCGCCCACGCCAACCTGAACCTCCTGCCCGCGCCCTGCCTGCGCCCGACCTGACCCGCCCTGACCCGACCCGACCCGCGCATTGACCCGCAAACAATTTACCTTATTTATATTGTATTGCACATAACACTAGTGTGCAATATTTCACACAAGACTTACTCGTATCGAAAATATCAAATCATATCGTATACCATACCAAAATTTTCGTTATCTAAAAAATCATATTGTTATCGTATCGAAAATTTCGGTATATACCGAAATTTTGGTATGTTATTGCATACTATATACAGTACTGAAAATTCGGTATACCGTACCATATCGCATTTTTGATAAATATCGATTCATACCGAAAATTTTATATATCGTTCCTTACCGAAATTAAGTTATACCATTTCATACCAAAACTTTTTAGAATATTTACAGTAAGATACCAAAATACCGAGATATTGTAATATTGAAATACCGAATTTTTTTGGTATATCGGTATATACCGAAAATACATTAAAAAATATTGATATATTGGTCTATACCGAAACTTTTTATTTGTCATATTGTTACTGTACCGAAACTTTGATAGGGTATCATACCTCATTGAAAATTCGGTATACCGAAAATTTCGGTAAATTTGATATTTTCGATATCATAAGTGCGGTATACCGAAATCTTCGGTATTTTTTTCACCCCTCCCTATACCTAATGATGGCAATGGGTCGGGTAGGGTACTTAAATACCCGAACTCGCTCCACTCTTTAAACGAGGTGGGGCGACCCATTTTAAATGACTTTTTAATATATATATATATATATATATATATATATATTTTACAATTTAAGATGTTGATAATAGTAGATAATTTAAATTATAATTACATATTATATTTCATATTGACCTAAAAAATATCTATAAAATTTAGGGGAGTGACTCTAAGGTACAAAGTCACTCCCTAAGTGACTCTAAGGTACAATGTAACTTTATTGTGACTCTAAAATACAAAATTATGGTTAAAAAGTCTAAGTTGCTCTTTTGATCGTTTTCTGCACTTTTGACCCGTTTTTTGCACTTTTGACGCATTTTGACTTTTTATAATTTAAATTTTTAAAAGTTCAAATATTTTAAATTATTAAATTAATTAAATTATTTATTAATATAATTTCATTATTTATTTCAAAGTGAATTTTATTAACTCATTTTGCAATTCAGAAAATATGTAACTTTAAAAAAATAATTTTTTTAATATTTACACCTCTAGTCTAATTTTGAAGTGCGTTTTTTAAAAAAAAATTGTATTTTTATCAATTTTGGAGTGCATTTTTTAAAGAAAAATGATTTTTTAAGCCAAATTTGGAGTCCATTTTTTTAAAAGAAAAAATTGTATTTTGATCAATTTTGGAGTGCATTTTTTAAAAAAATATATATATATTTTAGACCAATTTGGAGTGCAGTTTAATAAAAATTGTATTTTGGGCCAATTTTGGAGTGCATTTTTCAAAAAAAAATTATCTTGGCCTTGAAGTGCATTTTTCAAAAAAAAATTATCTTGGCCTTGGAGTGCATTTTTCAAACTTATGCCCTTCTAGGTCGATTTTGGAGTGCATTTTCTTTTAAAATTGTATTTTCCCTATAAAAAATTGTACATCCCCAAATTTTACAGAAATTGTACTTTCCCTATTAAAAACTAAAAATTAGCAAAAATACATTTAATCCGCAGATTACATAAAAAAAATTACTTTTTCTATAAAAATCTGAAATTGTACTATAGAAAAATATAATTAAAACCTAATCGGAAATTGTACTATAGAAAAATATAATTAAAAACACATAATGACCTAGAGAGACAATAAATCTGCAAAAAGAAACAAAATTAAGCAACAATACAAAAATCAACACAAAATAAAAAATGAATTAAGCAACAGAGCAATAACAGGGGTCTTCTTCATCATTAATTGACTGTAGTCGCCGTTTAACACAAACAGGTGGGTTTCCGCCTTCGTCGGATCTACAAAATCAGAACCCACTTCTTAAAACTACATAATACAGAATAGGAGCACCCAAATCTTACAGAATACCAAGGAATAAGAAAAGCGGAGAAAATATGCAAATTGTTGCATATTCAACACAAATCGAACACCAAAAGTATCTGTTTCAAAACCGATAAAAATACAGAAAAATAAAATTAAAATTCTCAATTTCTCAGATCTACAAAAATACAGAAATAAAAAAACAGAAAAATAAAAACAAAATAAATAAAAAAACAAAAAAACACGCTTACCTTCTTCACGCCGCCTCCGTGCTGTCGCCGTCAATCTGCTTAAATCTGGACTCACCCCAGCGACGCGAGCTTGGGGAGCAAGAGGAGCGAGAGCTTGTGGACCTTCGTCTAGTGGGTGTGGCGGTGGCGTCGGGTTTTGCAACTGGTTGGTGGCGGTTTTTAGAGAGAGATCGGTGGGTGGGTGGGTGGGTGGGTGGGCGGTGGGTGGAGGCGGTGTCGTGTGGGTGGCGATGAGGTGGTGTCGTGTGGACGGCGGTAAGAGGAAAAAAATAGAGAGAGAGAGGGGGAGAGGAAGAGAGAAAAACAAATTTGTGAAAAATGAGTGAGGGAGCGTATTTTGTGGCTTAAATTAGGGTTTCTTTTTTTTTTGAGTTGTGGGCCCAGCTGGTAGCATGGCACAAATGTAATAAAAATTTAAAATAAGGGTAAAACAGACTCATTTTGTACCTTAGAGTCACTCCTCAATTTTCTTATACTTAAGAGTCACTTGCTTCTATTTTTTATACCTTAGAGTCATTATCTCTGAAATTTAATTGGTTTTATCTACATATTAATAAATATAAAAAAATATAAAAAATATAAAAAATATATTGTATTTGCATATATTATATAACACATATTTTGAATTTTAATATATAAAATGGGGCGGGAGTCCGGAGTGCAGATTCCGAGTAATACTCAGACCCGCCCCATTTCATTACGGGTACGGGGCGGGTCCGACCCATACAATAAAGGTCAAGGCGGGGTAGGGAGATATTGCCATCCCTACCTATACCCAATTGTTTCAATATATAACAATATATATATATATTGTTATATAGTTAAGCAGTTAACTGATTTAGGTTTTGGCAACTTCGAATAGAGTTTTATCTTGAAAGAATTTTATGTCATCCAAAAGTTTGAACTCGTAGAAAGATATAGTATTAATTCATTTTATCATTTATATAATTTCTCTAGTAATTCACTTCACTCATAGTCTGAACTTTCTTACTCCATTATTGTGAGAAGGCTTATCGAATGAATAATTTAATAAAATTGCATTACACGGGAATCGAACACATAACGTGAGCATGAGCCTTTTTAGCTCATGTCATAAAAAAGTCGGAACTTATAAAAGTTTCTGAGATACCTTTCATAGCTCATTAACTAAAATATAGAAACACTTATAGTGGTCTATCTCTTAATTTTCCGACAAAATAATTGCAAACTATATAGTCATTAGTTATCGGATGATTTTGTCAAATTACAAATTAATTCGTATTATGTATTTATGACTACTGAATAGCATCTAGAAAAACGACAGACGAATTGTGTACTAATTTGTAACTATTTTTTACTCCCTCCACACCATTTTATTTGTTGTTCTAGAGTGTTACACACGAATTAAAAAAATTATTAAATAATAATAAATATAATGTATAATGTGTTATTTTTTACCCTTTTATTAACATACATCATTATTTAATATATCATTAAAGAAATGCAAAATGCATCTTCAGGTCCCTAAACTAATATTTTTTATTTCGAAAGGTCTCTAAACTATTTTTTTATTTTAAAAAGTTCCTGAACTATTAAATTTTATTTCGTAAGGTCCCTAAACTAATTTTTTGTTTAATGAAGTCCCTAAACTATTGATTTTTGTTTCAAGCAGTCTTTCTTGACGGAATTTTCTAAATAATCTAACGAAACCATTAAGTAAAACTATGGTCTATATTAACAATTTTGAGAATAATGATGTGCGCATTTACTTAATGGTTCTGTTAGATGATTAAAAAAAGTCAAAAAGGACTATGTGAAACAAATATCAATAGTTTAGGGACCTCATTAAATAAAAAAATAGTTTAAGGATCTTTCGAAATAAAAATTAATAGTTCAGTGACTTCTTAAAACAAAAAAATAGTTTAGGAACCTTTCGAAACAAAAAGTAATAGTTTAATGGCTCCTGGTTATTATTTCTCATGTTTAAGATTAGTTAGTCCATTAATTAATTAAGCCACTGAAATGCTTTATATTAATTAATATCTTTATCCTTGGAGTGAGGACAACTCAACATTATTATCCATACCGAAAAATTAATTCCACTTACAAGATTTGGTATGATAAATGTTCTGAGCCCACCAAGGGAAAAAATCATACAAGACTCTCCAAGCACACGATTCTCTGTATTAATTTAGCAATCGTCATGTAATTAATATTATTGCCCAAGATATAGGTATCGAAGTCGCAATGATTCTCTTCCCATCATAAGTCAAAGCAATAATTATTAATCACACACAATTCTTATTAAGTGACAGAGATTAAGAAATCAACAACCACTAAGGTCTAAATCTTCATTCCATAAGTCAGTACAGAAGAGTTTATCCTCTCTGTAAGTCCGCTTCAGCGCAACAAATGCACTAATGTAATCTCTTGGTCAAGACAAGTCAATCTGAGCCTTACACATCAACCTTTACCAATAAATTGTTCAGATATATCTAAGTTGTGAAACATGCACTCATTTACAAGGGACTGTTAATGTGATCTTCCGTGATCTGGTATCACCACACTAACTACATAGGTTATACAAAGTAAAAACATACTTTCACGTATAACCCCAACAATCTCCAACTTATACTCAAAGTCTGCTTTTAAGTATACCACAGCATATCTAATATATTACTACGTGACATCAAATGTCACCAACATCAACCTAATAATATTTCTCCCACTTATACTCAAAGCAGATTAGTAACGCACTTGACACCCATTCCTTCTACATGCCTCTCGAATGTGAGCTGAGGCAGACCCTTTGTGAATGGATCAGCCAGGTTGTCCTCCGATGCGATCTTTGTCGCCTCTATATCTCCTCTCTTAATGATTTCTCGTATAAGATGATATTTCCTTTCAATGTGTTTGTTGGCCTTGTGGGCTCTTGGTTCCCTTGAATTCGTAAATGCTCTGGCATTATCACAGAACACTGTGATAGTGCTGGGCAAATTCGGAACTACGTCCAAGTCCACTAAGAAGTTCTTGAGTCACACCGCTTCTTTCGCTTCTTCACAAATAGCTACATATTCGGGTTCCATAGTAGAATCTGCGATGCATTTCTGCTTAATGCTTCTCCATGTTACAGCTCCTACTCCCAGACAAAATACACTACCTAAGGTAATTTTCTAGAATCTAGGTCCGATTGGAAATCTAAGTCTGTGTATCCTACTGGGAATAAAATATCTGACTGATAAACCAACATTCTATCCCGAGTTCTCTTCAGATACTTCAGAATGTTCTTAACAGCAGTCCAGTGTGGATTTCCTGGGTTACTTTGATATCTTGCTACCATGCCTACGGAGAAGCAAATATCCGCCTCGCACACGATTGCATACATAAGGCTTTCTATTTGCGCCAAGCATAAGAATGCCTCTCACGCCATCAATCTCCTTCTGTGTCTTAGGACACATATCTTTGGATAGATGGATTCCATGTCTGAAAGGCACAAAACCTTTCTTGGAATCCTGCATACCAAAATGCTTCAAAATTGTATCTATGTATGAAGCTTGTGATAAGCCTATCATCATTTTCTTGCGATCTCGAGTGATCTTGATCCCAAGGATGTGCCCGGCTCCCTCTAAGTCCTTCATATCAAACTATTTTGACAGTCATACCCTTATGTCTGACAAAACCTTTACATTATTTTCGATGAGCAGAATATCGTCTACGTATAGTACTAAGAATACCAAAGTAGTTCTGTCACAATTTCAATACACACAACTCTCGAATTGATTTTGATCAAACCCATAAGATTTAATTACCTGATCAAAACATTGGTTCCAAGCACGAGATGTTTGCTTCGTTCTCGTAAATGGACTTCTTGAGCTTGCAAACAAGATGCTCTTGGCCTTTCGCAATAAAAAACCTTCGGATGTTGCATATGGATTTCCTCATCAAGACTTCCATTCAGAAAAGCTGTCTTGACATCCATTTTCCAGATCTCAAAATCTAAATGTGCAGCTATTTCCAAGTGAATAGGGATAGACTTAAGCATAACTACAAGCGAAAAGGTTTCCTCATAATTGATACCCTCTTTCTGGGTGTATCCCTTTGCCACTAGCCTAGATTTAAAGGTTTCAACCTTCCCGTCCGGACCTCCTTTCCTCTTGTAGACCCACTTGCATCCAATGGGTTTCACCCCATTGGGTGGTTAAACTAGTTCCCATACTCGATTATGATCTATTGAGCCCATCTCGGCTTCCATTGTTGTTTGCCAGGATTTTGCATCCTTGTCTTGGACCGCCTCCTTGTAGGACCAGGGGTCTGATTCACTATCCCTAGGGACTAAATCCGAAGATTCTCCTATCCCCATGAATCTCTCAGGTTGTCGGACAACCCTCCCACTACAATGAGGTTTCAGTTGTGTCGGTGTAACGCTTGGCATTTCAACTTGTATAGTTAGTATTGGAGTTTGCTCTCTCAATTCGTCTACGGTAATCTCACTTTTAGGCTTTCTATTGTTCATATAGTCTTCCTCCAAAAATCTAAAGTATATCCTAATTACAACCTTTTGATCTTCGGGACCATAGAACATGCACCCTTTTGTTCCCATGAGATACCCTATAAACAGCCTTAACTCTGAACGTGCATCCAACTTACCGGCTTCCTTGTCTAGCACGTATGTCGGACACCCCCATATTCTCAAGTGCCTCAGACTGGGCTTGCGCCCGGTCCACAATTCTCTCGGGATTTTAGGAACCGATTTGGATGGCACTAAGTTCAGAATATAAGTCGTTGTTTCTAAGGCGTGACCCCAAAACGACTTGGGTAGATCTGAATAACTCATCATTGACCTGACCATTTCTAAAAGTGTTATGTTTCTTCGTTCTGCTACCCCATTTTGTTGAGGGGTTCCGGGTGCAGTCAACTGGGATACAATTCCCTCGTGTGACAGGTAGTTTAAAAACTCATCACTGAGGTATTCGCCTCCACGATCAGATAGTAGAAACTTGATACTCTTTTCCCTATGCTTCTCAGCTTCGACTTTGAACTCCTTGAATTTATCAAAGGTTTCCGATTTATGCTTCATAAGGAAAATGTACCCGAATGTTGAGTAATCATCGATAAAGGTTACGAAATACTCATAGCCACCTCTAGCTTTGGTTGACATTGGACCACACACGTTAGTGTGAACGATTTCTAACATTTCTATGGCTCTATTCCCCTTGGCTCCAAATGCCCTCTTGGTCATTTTACCCTCTAAACATGATTCGCAAGTTGAAAATGGTTCTGGTTGTAGGTCCTCTACTGAACCATCTTTCACCAACCGTTGAATCCTATTCAAATTAATATGACCTAATCTGAGATGTCAAAGAAGTGTTTCGTTCACGTTTTCTGAATTTTTTCTTTTAATGCTCGAAACAATCGATGTGTTATAAGATTCATTTTGTGAGTGGTGTGCACAATTAATAGTATAGAGATTGTTCTGTAAAGCTCCATGACAGATAAACACATCGTTACGAAAAATAGTAACTTGTTTATTAAAACGAACAGAATATCCAACAGTAAAAAGTTTAGAAACAGAAATAAGCTTTTTTTCCAAAAAACAAGAACATAAAGAAATCTATTAAAACTAAAATTATGTCTTCAAAAGACAGGTGCACGTCTCCCACTCCTTCAGCTGCCACTCTCGTAACATCACCCAGTGTGATAAGGATCTCACTCCCACTAAGTTGTCGGGTCAGCTTGAACCCCTATAACGTGAAACAAACATGATCAGTGGATCCCGTATCAACTACCCATGAATGGGAAGCATACACCGCTAAACAAGTTTCAACAACTAGTGCATGAGAATTACCTTTCTTTCCGGCCCTCTTGGGCTTGGAACAGGCAGACTTCCAGTGTCCTTTTTCACCACAATTGAAGCACTTCCCCTTGGGATCTCTCTTGACACCTCCAAGTTCTTTCACCTTACCCTTGCCCTTGGCAACACTTGAGTTCGGTTTCTTTTGGCTTTTGGCCTTCTTCTTCTTCTTACCATCCTTTGGCCTAGAAGAAGAGGATGGACCACTTTCCATCAAAGCTTGAGTTTGGTGCCCCATTAACATCTTTGCCGAGACCAAAGCTTGCAACACGTCAGCTAGCGTGAACTTCTGATTATTCATCTGGTAGTTCAGCTGAAAATGCTCAAAAATTTTGGGCAGAGATTGGAGTACTAAATCGATCTGGGTCTCCGAATCGTAATCTGCACCTAGAACCTCAAGTTTGTTCAGATGAGCCATCATCTTGAGAATGTGCTCCCTTATGGATGTTCCCTCCACCATTTTCTACGACAACATTTCTCGTATGGTGATCTGACGAGTCGTGCGGTTCTGATGTTGAAACATCGTCTTAAGACTTTTCATAATTTCCACACCAGTTGCAAATTCTTGGTGTTGGTGTTGCAACACATTCGACATTGATGCCAAGATGGTACACTTAGCCATTTCATTGCAATGCTCCCAGTCATTATACTTCTTCTTATCCGCTTTTGTCGACTCTTCAATTAGCTCATCAGGTTTTGGTGTGTCAAGAACCCACTTGCACTTTTGTACAGTCAAGACAATCATAAGTTTTCGTCTCCAATCAACATAATTTTCACCAAATAGTTGATGATCTTTAAGTATAACATACAGTGGATTAAAAGGTTGCGACATGCTGAACTGAAATAAATAAAAATTATATAAGCACAAAATATCACATAATTTTGATCACATTATTCATATCAAAATCTCAAAACAATATGAATATGTATCAGTCGACATCTCAAAACAGTTTAAATAGGTCACGTGGGTGAACTATCTATTTAAACACATTCAAGCAGGTTACAAACAGGAACAGTTACAAACCTTTAATGCAAAATTAATAGTCGGCTCCCACTTGACCAATATAAAATTGACAAAGACTTCGAGGAAGTATATGCATATCAATTGTATACCAAAGTAATAACCATGATTAAATACAGGATTACTAGTTCGTTTTTAGCAAGCCAATCATGGGGAGGGTCAATACCGCCACTTAGTAATAATCCACAATCATCCTTTTGGGAATTTATTCATGTGAAATCTATCTTTTGGCCGTTCCAAGGGGGAAATTTCTCCAAAAGAATTCACAAATAAATAAATCATGGAGGTCAAAATTGACTTAATTTTATTATCCAGAATAAAATTGTCGATTAATAAAACATACTTAGTAATTTTCGAAAGCGAGATTTTCTTTAGACAATTCAAATATCATGCAAACACATTAACAAATAATTATGCATGAAATTAAAACCAAGCAACAAGACAAAATAAATCAAGTTGAGCACATATATCCAACTGTCATGGTTTAAATTTCAAGTCTCGATCTTGAGAAATTTTCTTCTTTGTAGCCTTCATCGTTCGTCTCGAAAGGCTCCCACTCATCTGCAACAATTCTTTAAAAAAATGTCCTCCGTCTAGGGTTTGAGACGACGTCTTGCAACGGGTAGCTCAGTATTCGGAACGCATGTTCACGTCGCCCCCGCTGCACGCCAAGATCCGGACAGCCATCCTAATCGCCCGCCGCCAAGACAAAGACGAGCCATGAGACGACGACGGATGGATCCGCTACAAGATCCGCTTCGTGCTCCCTGCGGCACCTGCGCCTATCTGCGCGTTGCAGGCGCTACACGCGCCCGCTAATCGCTTACTTCCGCCAAGCAAGACGCCTGCTTACGCTCGCGTCTCCCCGGCCTGACGCTAAGCTTACTAAACTCGGCCATGCTGAGCTTGCGCTTACGCACCGAAATGTTTGTTTTGCTTCAGACAAGAATTCACCTAGCACTTCGCGGCTTTGTTCATAGACGACCGGGCACTTTGGTTGCCCGCTTTTAATTCTCTTCGCTCGTTTCTTTTCCCGGATCCGCCATAATTTATTTACATAAAATAAATAAACCTAGATCTAGACTAGTCTATTACATTGATCAAATCAAACAAATCCTAATCTACTCGTGAATTTTCTCACAATGCAAAATGAATTCGAACGAATCGAATTAAAAACTAACAATTATTTGCATGTAGATAAATATTCATTAAAATACCTTGACAAATGGATACCTTCAAAACAGATCTAACAATTCTACTATCCAATTTCAAATTTAATGAACAACAATTTAAATTACAGTTTAAAAGATCAGAGCCCAAAACCAGGGCTCTGATACCAGTTGTTGGGATACGTTATGCCAGGATCTATTCAGGATGAACTCATAAACACAAATTTAAATCACAGATTATTACTAACATGAATTAACCTATGTTAATTCATTTAATAATCATGCCAACAATGTCATGTAAATAATTAACACGTAAAAGTCCTAGCATGCGATATTTTAGGAGTTTACGTAAACTTACCCATTGGAGTGACAACTTCTGAGATAGACAGGATCAGGTATCTGGCTACTAATCGAAAGTCCTTCTCAAGTATTCCCAAGTCCTCGTTCAATAACCATGGTGGGAGGTTCTTCGATGAACAATTATAAACAAAGGAAAATAAATATTTTGTTGCACCACCTTTGTGGATTTCTAATTTTTCCAAGACTGGAATTGTGTTGGGAACGAAAAATCCATCCCCTATATATAAGCACAAAGGGGGGGTGCGAAAATTTTATCCAATATTAGGGTTAGGAAATTTCTTTGTATCTTCCCAAGATACAATCTTGAATATATCTCATATATTCTATTTCCATAATATTCACAAAATATTTTTTCTTCACCAATATATACATTATTTTCGAAAATTTCACCAAATAAAGGAAGAAATAAGATCTTTGACTTTTCTTGTATTTATGGGATAAACTTGTACTCCAAGAATACTTATTCCATAAAATCTTACCAAGAAAATCAAGAAAATATTTTTCTCTCTCCTCCTTATTTTTTTCGAAAATTTAGGAAAAATATGCAACAAAAATATTTAATTTATTTTAAACACCTTTTTCTTTAATGGACTTTATTTGGGCTACTTGAGGGGCCTTTAGGAGAATTAAGATGGACCTCCCAATGGGCTCTGAATTCCAATATTGAGCCACAATATTATTCAGCCCAATAATATTAATTAATTATACTATATAATTAATATTGCACTATCCATCTTAACCCATATTACGGTAATATAGCTCCCGGTTATTATTTCCAGTGTTTAAGATCATTTAGTCCATTAATTAATTAAGTGACTGAAATGCTTTATATTTATTAATATCTTTATCTTTGGAGTAAGGACAACTCAACATTATTATCCATAGCGGAAAATTAATTCCACTTGTAAGATTTGTTATGATAAAGGTTCTGAGCCCACCAAATGGACAAATCATACAAGACTCTCCAAGCACATGATTCTCTGTATTAATTTAGCAATCGTCATGTAATTAATATTATTGCCCAAGATATAAGGTATCAAAGTCGCAATGATTCTCTTCCCATCATAAGTCAAAGCAATAATTATTAATCACACACAATCCTTACTAAGTGACAGAGATTAAGAAATCAACAACCACTGAGGTCTAACTCTTCATCCCATAAGTCAGTACGGAAGAGTTTATCCTCTCTGTAGGTCCGCTTCAGTGCAACAAATGCACTAGTGTAATCTCTTGGTCAAGACAAATCAATTTGAGCCTTACACATCAACTTTTACCAATAGATTATTCAGATATATCTAAGTTGTGAAATATGCACTCCTTTAAGAGGGACTTTTAATGTGATCTGGTATAACAACACTAACTACAATGTAACATGTGCTATTTTATGAACGGTTTGCAGTAAATATATATGACATTCATTCATATCTAATGCAACAGGGATAAATAATTTATTTCAATAAATAAGTGTTTAATACATATGTTATACAAAGTAAAAACATATTTTCACGTATAACCACAACAATAGGGGGAGGGGGAAATGTTAAAACGTACAGAGAAAATTAAAATTTTAAATGACCATAAAAATTAATTATTAGGAGTATATATGAGATGGGGGATGGGGAATGTCAAACCGTCATATATATTACGTAAATAATTTTGAATGTAGAAGATTAGAGTGACATCTAATTCTAACGGAAGGGATTAATTTAAAATAGGCTAACAAGCAGGAACCTAAAATAAAAAAGAAAAAATCCTAGAACCATAGGTACACAGGTCGTACCAGAGGTCGGAGCCCCACTAAAAACCTTGCTGAGTTAAAAACCTCCATTGGGGCAAAACCTCCAGCGAAGGAAAAAAGGGAAACTCCTCTAAAACAGAGAATTACTTTGAAATACAGAAGTAATTAATCCTTATTCATATCAGTGTATAATAAGCTACTAATGAAATCGGGATAACCCCCGATGCAAACATGATCAGTGTGAAGCTTAGCTAACGAGTCAGCAATAGAATTTCCTTCTCTATAAGTATGGGAGGCACGAAGTAAAACATGCTGATGAGCATCTGCAAATTTGGGCCAACAGGCCTTAATCCTCCAAGGGAGATCTCTCCCGCTGCTAGTAAGAACTCTGACTGCAATCTCACTATCCGATTCGACCCAGAGATTTGTCCAACCCCTGGCTCGAAAAAATAACCCCATGAATGCCAGCCAATATCTCTGCATCAAGGCCAACTCCATGCCCTACAAGAATCGGCGCCAGAAGAACGAACATGCCTCTCGAGTTCCTCACAACACATCCAGTGTAAATACGGCCAGCCTCCACACTTCCATCAACATTCAGCTTATGGCAACCAGGAGGTGGCGGTCTCCAACGAACAACAATGGTCATCTTCAGGGGTTTCAGGATGCTGGGAACACGGAGTCTCCGGTAGATCGCCAAATCATCAATTCCCTGCATCGTGCCAATCTGAAAATGTTGCACTTCCTGAACCAGACTGAGAATCAAGGCCATGCACCTATGATGGGAAGGTGGGATATCGTCATGAACAGCTTTGCAGTGAGTGGACCAAATGGCCCGCACCATCGTAAGAAAGGTCAAACGCCAAAGGTTTGTGATCCGCTTGCTCGAGTGACCTGTTGAGCCCAGAAAAACCAAGCCGAAAAACCCATATCATAGCGTGAGTCGGATACCAAAAATATCGAGATAGAGGTAAAAAGGAACGAGTAAACCTGCCAGAGAGAAGGTTCTCCTCCGTCTCTCAAGCATCAAAACATAGCGGACATATAGTGGGTCCCGGCGCCAAAGCGCTGAATAGTGCTCGCAGTAGGTAATTTTCCCCAGATGGCCCGCCAAACTACGGTCTTCTACGAATCGAGGAATGAAAAGGGCCAAAGCCAAGCACCCCAAGACTTCCGGAGAAGAGGAGATCTCAAAGAGATCGTGGGCGGCGAGAAGTGAGAATACCCGCATGCAAGTCCGCCAAATCCGTTGATTCGCTCATGAGATGGGGTCTGCAATATGTCCATCACAATATCCAAGTGTCTCGTCATAAAGTAACTCGTGAAGTGCCAGACACCATCAACGAAATAATCATCGAGGACCATGTCCTGTGGGGTAGTGATTCTATCTGCAATACGATAACCCAACCAATTATTTGTCCAAAACTTGACTTTAGAGTGCCTGCCAATCAGCCAATAGGACTCTTCATCAATCTTCTGAGCATGAGTATGCAAGGCAGTACAAATAGATGAACTACGAGAGATGCACCGGGGCTGCATTGCTCAGGAAATAACGATCTCGGCGATTTAGAAAAGATCATATGTGGAAGTCATAATATCCCAAGCCAGCTTACAAATGAAAGAAGCATTTTCAAGTCGAATCGAGCGAATTCCAAATCCACCTTCAGAAATCGGCGCACAGTAACGCGCCCACTCCACATTAGAGAACCCTTTCTTTGCAATGTTCCCTGTCCAAAGAAAGAAGAGCATGACCACCTCAACCTTGAGCAAAAGTTGACTCGGCCATTTATAGACCATCATAGTATGGACCAACGAGCTAGTAATGACACTATTAATCAAACAGCTCCTCCCAGCAAGCGAATGATTGTTGCCCTTCCAACGAGAGAATTTTTGAATGACCGAATCCGCAACAGCAGCCAAATGATGTACCTTAGGAGAGCCCAAGAAGATCGGGACCCCAAGGTAGGTGAACGGTAACGAACCAGTAGTAATGGAGGTGCGATGTCGAATATAGGTCTGTTGGGATTATACTGGAAAGTATGCTTTTACTTTGTATAATCAAACTGAATTTCGGTCTTATTTACTGAAATAAATTGTTTATCACTGATGCTTTAAATATCATCGAATGTTATATATATTTACTGCATAACTGTTCAATAAATAGTACGTGTTACATTGTAGTTAATTTAATGATACCGCATCACGTAAGATTAAATCAACAAATCCCTTTGTAACCAAAAAGTACACCATTCACGACCTAGATGGAAATTAACAATCCATCGTGAAAGGTTGAAGTGTAAGGCTCGACGATTGGCTTGTCTTGACCAAGAGATTACACTAGTGCATGTTTAGTGCATCAAGAGGACCCACAGGAGGACAAATTCTTCGAATCAACTAGGAAGAATTAGACCTCGATGGTTCGTTATTTCTTAATCTTCGCCCCTTAAATAGGATCGCGCGTGGGTTAGTAATTATTACTTTGACTTATTACGGGTAGAGAATCAACGAGATTCAATACTTTATATCTTGGGCAATATTATTGGTCACATGCGATTGCTAAGATTTAATACGGAGAATCGTGTGCAAAGCACGCTTTGTTCGATTTCCCTTGGGAGAGGTTCATAAGTTTTATCATACCAAATCTTGCAAGTGGAACTAGTTTCCGGTATGGATAATAATGTTGAATTGTTCCTTTACCAAGGATAAAAAGATATTAATTAATGGAAAGCTATTTCAGTGGCTTGAATTAATTAATGGGCTAGATAATCTTAAACACGGGAAATAATAACCGGGAGCCATATTGACTGTAATATGGGTTAAGATGGATAGTGCAATATTAATTATGTAGTGGGATTAATTAATATTTATGGGCTTGAATAATATTGTGGCTCAAAATTGATAATTCAAGATCCATTGGAAGGTCCAATCTTAATTCTCCTAAAGGCCCCTCAAGTAGCCCAACATAAAGTCCAATAACTGAAAAAGGTGTTTAAAAATAAAATAAATTTTATTGCTTTTTTTCCTCATTAATTTCGAAAAATATAAATAAAAGGGGAGAAAGATTTTCTTTGAATTTTGTTATGGAATGGAGATATGTATTCTTGAAATACAAGATTATCTCATTAAATTCAAGAAATCTCCCACTTGGTTATTTATATGTAAATTTCGAAAATTTTGAAAGAATAAGGGAAAGAAAGATTTTCTTGATTTTCTTGAAAAGATATTATGGAAGATATGTATTCTTGCAATACAGGTATGTCTCATAAATTCAAGAAGATCCAAATCTTGGAATCTTTATCCTTATTTTTCGAAAATAACCATAACAAGAGAAGGTGGGATTTTATGGAATATTTTAATTATGGAGAAAAGAATATAGGAGATATATTCAAGATTTCTTGGAGATCAAGAAAAGATTTTTTCCTACCTATTCCATGACCAAAAATCGGCCACCACCTATCTATAAATATGGGATGATTTCTTCATCCCCAAGTACAATTCCATGTGCTGGAAAAATTAGTAAATCCACAAAGGTGGTGCAACAAAAAAAAAATTTCCTTTTGTTAATTGTTCGCGAGCTTCCTTCCACCGGATTGACGAACAAGGACTAGGGAATACTTGGGAAGACTTTTTGGTGTGTTTTTTATCGACGAGACCATTGCCACTCCAAGAGGTTAGTTCACATAAACCCGTAGCAATTCTGCATGCGTAGGATTTATGTGAACTGTTTATATGCATGATTTGTTGTTGAATTATTATTTGAATTAATATAGATTAATTCATGCTAGTAATAATTGTTAGAATTAAATTTGTATTTAAATATTCATCCCGAATAGATTCGTGCAATTAATTCCCCAACAAGGTCTTCACATGAGTAGGAACCTTATCTCCATTGAAAATCCGAGACTTTGGCGATCAAAAATCCGCCGAGATCCGCCCATAATCAACCGTAAACCTCGAGTAATGTGACGGCCATTCAAGGAGTGGCCTCCAAGAAAATCATAATATCATCTGCATAGATAAGATGTCGAGGGAGACTACGGGGACAAAGGAGGCAAGAAGTATTAATAATGTGGTCAATCCATCGAATCAGAGCTTCTTCCGCAAGGCAGAAGAGAAGAGGAGATAAGGGATCCCCCTGACGGACCCCACGAGAGCAGGAAAAGTACCCATGTGCCTCACCATTAATAAGAATGGAGAGGTGCACTGAGCGAAGAATACCAGAAACCATCTCGATAAAACCGTTAGAAAAGTGCATGCATCTAAGAACCTGAGTAAGAAATCCCCAAAGACTGTATCCAAGGCTTTGGTAATGTCAATCTTCAAAGCCATGTTGCCCTTTCTACCCATATCCAGGCTATTAACAGCCTCAGAAGCAAGGGCAATGCAGGTATGGATCCGTCGACCCGAAATGAAGCCAAACTGAGACTGAGAAAGGATATCCCCAATGAAACTGCCATGTCCAGTAGCAATGATTTTGGTGTAGACTTTGTAAATGAAGTTCCCCATGACAATAGGCCGAAAAGTCGCGACACGACTCGACTCGAAACCTTTGGGATGAGGGCTACAAAGCAAGAATTCATACCACTGGGCAAGTCCAAAGACTTGAAGAGGTGGGAGATGGCACTGTAAACATCCTCTGAAATCACATCCCAACACTTCTGAAAGAAGGAGCCCCCAAAGCCATCGGGACCGAAGCTAGAAGGGTCAAGGCCAAAATAAGATCTCGAACTTCCTCGAGGGATGAAGTAGCCATGAGAGTCTGATTTTGCTGGTCTGAAACGAATCTCCAATCAAAAGTATCCAAGACAAAGTAGTCCTGGCTGAGAGTAGTGTCTTCCCTAAAGAGCTTCTTATAGAAATCAACAATATGATGGCCAATCTCCGAGTCCAGTGTAAGAAAACGTCACCAACCTGCACAGTGTTGATAGAAACACGGGTTTTGGTAGAGCTGTGTAGTCTGTGAAAGAAAGCAGAGTTCATGTCTGTTGGGGAAAATCCCAACACATGTCACCATCCCTAAGCCATTGTAATCTATTCTTCTGGGAAAGAAAGGACTGGCGGCGAGCCAAGAGATCATTAACAATGGAGAGCTGGTTCATCTTCTGCTCGAAACGTTCCTCAGTATCTCCTTCATCAACGATTGCACGTTGAATAGCATCAAGCTTAGTGGTCGCCTGCTGAATTTCCACAAACACATTACGGAAGACCACTTGATTCCAAACCCAAAGACGAGTCTTGAGACATCTCATCTTAGACAACAGAGAATAAGTCGGATTACCAGAAGGAACCGACTGTCCCCAAACTAAACAGACAAGCGGGAGAAAATCATCATGCAGGCGGGAGTCCGGAGTGCAGATTCCGAGTAATACTCAGACCCGCCCCATTTCATTACGGGTACGGGGCGGGTCCGACCCATACAATAAAGGTCAAGGCGGGGTAGGGAGATATTGCCATCCCTACCTATACCCAATTGTTTCAAAATATATATATATATATATATATATATATATATATATATATATATATATATATATATATATATTGTTATATAGTTAAGCAGTTAACTGATTTAGGTTTTGGCAACTTCAAATAGAGTTTTATCTTGAAAGAATTTTATGTCATCCAAAAGCTTGAACTCGTAGAAAGATATAGTATTAATTCATTTTATCATTTATATAATTTCTCTAGTAATTCACTTCACTCATAGTCTGAACTTTCTTACTCCATTATTGTGAGAAGACTTATCGAAGGAATAATTTAATAAAATTGCATTACATGGGAATCGAACACATAACGTGAGCATGAGCCTTTTTAGCTCATGTCATAAAAAAGTCGGAACTTATAAAAGTTTCTGAGATACCTTTCATAGCTCATTAACTAAAATATAGAAACATTTATAGTGGTCTATCTCTTAATTTTCCGACAAAATAATTGCAAACTATATAGTCATTAGTTCTCGGTTGATTTTGTCAAATTACAAATTAATTAGTATTATGTATTTATGACTACTGAATAGCATCTAGAAAAACGACAGACGAATTGTGTACTAATTTGTCACTATTTTTTACTCCTTCCACGCCATTTTATTTGTTGTTCTAGAGTGTTTCACACAAATTAAAAAAAATATTAAATAATAATAAATATAATGTATAATGTGTTATTTTTTACCCTTTTATTAACATACATCATTATTTAATATATCATTAAAGAAATGCAAAATCCATCTTCAGGTCCCTAAACTAATATTTTTTATTTCGAAAGGTCTCTAAACTATTTTTTTGTTTTAAAAAGTTCCTGAACTATTAAATTTTATTTCGTAAGGTCCCTAAACTAATTTTTTGTTTAATGAAGTCCCTAAACTATTGATTTTTGTTTCAAGCAGTCTTTCTTGACGGAATTTTCTAAATAATCTAACGAAGCCATTAAGTAAAACTATGGCCTATATTAACAATTTTGAGAATGATGATGTGCGCATTTACTTAATGATTCTGTTATATGATTAAAAAAAGTCAAAAAGGACTATGTGAAACAAATATCAATAGTTTAGGGACCTCATTAAATAAAAAAATAGTTTAAGGACCTTTCGAAATAAAAACTAATAGTTCAGTGACTTCTTAAAACAAAAAAATAGTTTAGGAACCTTTCGAAACAAAAAGTAATGGTTTAGGGACCTAGAGATGCATTTTACCTAAAAAAAATCAAATATAAAGGCAAAATTGGATATACAACATTTAATTCTCCTAAAATAGTGCAAAATGACAATTATTTTAAAAAAAATATATTCTTTACTAGAAAGACATAACAAATTGGGACAAAAGGAGTATTAGACAAGGGATTATATACACGTACATCACTAGCACCAATACTAATATTATAGTTCTTACAAATAACATATAATATTAATCCTTATAAATAATAGGGATTATATATTTTGCAGTCCAATAACTTTGCATCGTATTGAAATTGACTCTGATTGTTTTTTACTTTTTGATTTTGGTCCTATAAATTTTCAAAAATTTTGAAATTGATCCAGAAATCGGCTCCAGCAGATTACCAGCCACATGTGCATTTATATTTTGGCATTATATTTTTTAGTCCAATAATTTTGCATGTTTTGAAATTGGCCTCAATTATTTTGACTTTTTTATTTTGGTCAGGTAAGTTTTCAAATTTTTTGAAATTGGTCTAGAAGAGAGTTAGGGTGCACTCGGAGCCTCGCAACCCGGGCTTGAAACATGGCAATTCTATTTTTTTCCCTAATTAAATTTAGCGAGGGCAAAAAACTCTCGGCAAATTGCTCGCTAATTAGGCAAGGGCCCGTCTCCCCTTAGTAAATGGACGACGTCAGAAGGCGAGGGCCAGCTGGCCCTCGTTAAACTACATGTGGGCTTTGGCGAGGACACATTTGTCAGGAAAAAGGCGAGGGCTGCAGGCCCTCGCTAAACTGACATGTGTCAAGCCCTCGCTAATTCCCTCGCTATTTGCCGAGGGATTTGTTTCCCCCTCGTTAAACAGTTAGCGACCACCACTTTGCTGAGGGATTTATTCCCTCATTAAAACCCTCCCTAAACCCTATTCCCTCACTAAAGCCCTCTTTAAATTGCATGTATTTTGTGGTTAGATGAGCACATTGATTTAGGATTTTTTAGTTCTTATTTTCTTAAGTATGAGTTTGTGAGGACATGTTTTTTTGTGTAGGTTTTTAATTGGGTCAAGCTTGAGGGTTTCGATTATGATAAGGTACTAGGCAGTCCCAACCCCTCAATTTCTTGACATGTGTTAAGTAGCCCCACCATTTCTTTCTTTATATTTTGTTATTTTAATTTCGGCGTTTAGAGGGATTCTATTTTTATATTAAAAATTACGATTGAACTCAAACCAAGTAACCAACTATGATAAATCCCTTATCAACTAATTGTGAATCACCTCTTGCTCATACAAATTCTCTATTTTATGACCCTGCAATTCTATGAAGAGTTATTTATGATATAATATTTAATCTTAAAAAATTTATATATTATATTATAATAAATACATACTCCATAATTTATATCGTAAGAAAATTAAAAATTTTAATGACCTAAAAATTAATTATTAGGAGTATACATGAGATAGGTGTTGTGATACGTTATGCCAGGATCTATTCGGTATGAACTCATAAACACAAATTTAAATTACAGATTATTATTAACATGAATTAAACTATGTGAATTCATATAATAATCATGCCAACAACATCATGCAAATAATAAACACGTAAAAGTCCTAGCATGCGGAATTTCTAGGAGTTTACGTAAACTTACCCGTTGGAGTGACAACTTCTGAGACAGACAGGATCAGGTATCTCGCTACCAACCGAGAGTTCTTCTCAAGTATTCCCAAGTCCTCGTTCAATAACCTTGGTGGGAGGTTCTCCGATGAAAAATTATAAACAAAGGAAAATAAATATTTTGTTGCACCACCTTTGTGGATTTCTAATTTTTCCAAGACTGGAATTGTGTTGGGGACGAAAAAATCATCCCCTATATATAGGCACAAGGGGGGGCGAAAATTTTGTCCAATATTAGGGGTAGGAAATTTCTTTATATCTTCCCAAGATACAATCTTGAATATATCTCATATATTCTATTTTCATAATATTCACAAAATATCTTTTCTTCCCCTATATATACATTATTTTCGAAAATTTCACCAAATAAAGGATGAAATAAGATCTTTGACTTTTCTTGTATTTATGGGATAAATTTGTACTCCAAGAATACTTATTCCATAAAATTTTACCAAGAAAATCAAGAAAATCTTTTTCTCTCTCCTCCTTATTTTTTTTGAAAATTTAGGAAAACTATGCAACAAAAATATTTAATTTATTTTAAACACTTTTTCATTTAATGGACTTTAATTGGGCTACTTGAGGGGACTTTTAGGAGAATTAAGATGGACCTCCCAATGGGCTCTGAATTTCAATATTGAGTCACAATATTATTCAGTCCATTAATATTAATTAATTTCACTACATAATTAATATTGCACTATCCATCTTAACTCATATTACGGTAATATGGCTCCTGGTTATTATTTCCTGTGTTTAAGATTAGTTAGTCCATTAATTAATTAAGCCACTAAAATGCTTTATATTAATTAATATATTTATCCTTGGAGTGAGGACAACTCAACATTATTATCCATACCGAAAAATTAATTCCACTTACAAGATTTGGTATGATAAATGTTATGAGCCCACCAAGGGAAAAAATCATACAAGACTCTCCAAGCACACGATTCTCTGTATTAATTTAGCAATCGTCATGTAATTAATATTATTGCCCAAGATATAGGTATCGAAGTCGCAATGATTCTCTTCCCATTATAAGTCAAAGCAATAATTATTAATCACACACAATTCTTATTAAGTGACAGAGATTAAGAAATCAACAACCACTAAGGTCTAACTCTTCATTCCATTAGTCAGTAAAGAAGAGTTTATCCTCTCTGTAAGTCCGCTTCAGCGCAACAAATGCACTAGTGTAATCTCTTGGTCAAGACAAGTCAATCTGAGCCTTACACATCAACCTTTACCAATAAATTGTTCAGATATATCTAAGTTGTGAAACATGCACTCGTTTACGAGGGACTGTTAATGTGATCTTCCGTGATTTGGTATCACCACACTAACTACAATGTAACACGTGTTATTTTATGAACGATTTGCAGTAAATATATATAACATTCATTCATATCTAATGCAACTGTGATAAATAATTTATTTCAGTAAATAAGTGTTTAATACATAGGTTATACAAAGTAAAAACATACTTTCACGTATAACCCCAACAATCTCCAACTTATACTCAAAGTCTGCTTTTAAGTATACCACAGCATATCTAATATATTACTACGTGACATCAAATGTCACCTACATCAACCTAATAATATTTCTCCCACTTATACTCAAAGCAGATTGGCAACGTACTTGACACCCATTCCTTCCACATGTCTCTCGAATGTGAGCTGAGGCAGACCCTTTGTGAATGGATCAGCCAGGTTGTCCTCCGATACGATCTTTGTCACCTCTATATCTCCTCTCTTAACGATTTCTCGTATAAGATGATATTTCCTTTCAATGTGTTTGTTGGCCTTGTGGGCTCTTGGTTCCCTTGAATTCGTAAATGCTCCGGCTGTTGGGATTATACTGGAAAGTATGCTTTTACTTTGTATAATCAAAACTGAATTTTCAGACTTATTTACTGAAATAAATTGTTTATCACTGATGCTTTAAATATTATTGAATGTTACATATATTTACTGCATAACTGTTCAATAAGTCGTACGTGTTACATTGTAGTTAATTTAGTGATACCAGATCACAGAAGATTAAATTAACAGTCCCTTGTAACTAAAAGTACGTTATTCACGACCTAGATGGAAATGAACAACCCATCGTGAAAGGTTGAAGTGTAAGGCTCAGATTGGCTTGTCTTGACCAAGAGATTACACTAGTGCATGACTGATGCACTGAATAGGACCTACAGGAGGATAAATTCTTCAGAACTGAACAAGGAAGAATTAGACCTCAGTGGTTCGTTGTTTCTTAATCTTCGTCCCTTAAATAGGATCACGTGGGATTGGTAAATATTGCTTTGACTTATCATGGGTAATATGGGTTAAGATGGATAGTGCAATATTAATTATGTAGTATGGGTTAATTAATATTTATGGGCTTGAATTATACTGTGGCTCAATATTAGATATTCAAGGTCCATTAGAAGGTCCAATCTTAATTCTCCTAAAGGCCCCCTGAGTAGCCCAACATATAGTCCAATAACTAAAAAGGCGATTAAAATAAAATAAATATTGTTGCTTATTTTTCCAACTAAAATTTCGAAATTTATAGATATAATGGGAGAAAGATTTTCTTTGAATTTTGTTATGGAATGAAGATATGTATTCTTGGAATACAAGATTATCTCATTAAATTCAAGAAATCTCCCACTTGGTTATCTATAATGATAATTTCGAAAATCTTGAAAATATAGTGGGCAAGAAAGATTTTCTTGATTTTCTTGAAAAGATATTATGGAAGATATGTATTTCTTGAAATACAAGAATATCTCATAAATTCAAGAAGATCCAAATCTTGGAATCTTGGACCCCAATATTTTCGAATTCCATAGCATATAGATAAGGTGGGATTTTTGTGGAATATTATAATTATGGGAAAAAGAATATAGGAGATATATTCAAGATTTCTTGGAGATCAAGAAAAGATTTTCCCACATTGTTTTATCACAAAATTTTCGTCCACTTCATGCTCTATAAATAGGGGATGAATGTTTCATTCCCAGTAACACACGAAAATTGGTTTTTCGGAAAAATATCAGCGTCGATAAAATATCAAATATTTTGTAACGTCGACAGATTGTATTTTTTTTTTTAAAACGACAATTGTGAGTAGTGTACAATTCCATGTGCTGAAAAATTAGCAAATCCACGAAAGTGGTGCAACAAAGTTTTTTTTTCTTTTGTTAATTGTTCGCGAGTATCCTTCCACTGGATTGTCGAGCAAGGACTAAGGGAATACTTGGGAAGTTCTTTTGGTTAGTCTAATCAGCCAGATCACTGCCATCCCAAGAGGTACGTTCACGTAAACTCGTAGAATTCCTCATGCGTAGGTTTTACGTGAATTATTATATGTATGATATGTTGTTGGATTATTATTTGAATTAATATAGGATTAATTCATGCTAGTAATAATTAAAGAATTAAATTTGTATTTAAATATTCACCCCGAATAGATCTGTGCAACTTATTCCCCAACACCGGCATTATCACAGAACACTGTGATAGTGCTGGGCAAATTCGGAACTACGTCCAAGTCCACTAAGAAGTTCTTGAGCCACACCGCTTCTTTCGCTTCTTCACAAACAGCTACATATTCGGGTTCCATAGTAGAATCTGCGATGCATTTCTGCTTAACGCTTCTCCATGTTACAGCTCCTACTCCCAGACAAAATACACTACCTAAGGTGATTTTCTGGAATCTAGGTCCGATTGGAAATCAAAGTCTGTGTATCCTACTGGGAATAAAATGTTTGGCTGATAAACCAACATTCTATCCCGAGTTCTCTTCAGATACTTCAGAATGTTCTTAACAGCAGTCCAGTGTGGATTTCCTGGGTTACTTTGATATCTTGCTACCATGCCTACGGAGAAGCAAATATCTGGTCTCGTACACAGTATTGCATACATAAGGCTTCCTAATGCCGACGCATAAGAAATGCCTCTCATGTCATCAATCTCCTTCTGTGTCTTAGGACACATATCTTTGGATAGATGGATTCCATGTCTGAAAGGCACAAAACCTTTATTGGAATCCTGCATACCAAAATGCTTCAAAACTGTATCTATGTATGAAGCTTGCGATAAGCCTATCATCCTTTTCTTGCGATCTAGAGTGATCTTGATCCCAAGGATGTGCCTGGCTCCCCCTAAGTCCTTCATATCAAACTATTTTGACAGTCATACCCTTATGTCTGACAAAACCTTTACATTATTTTCGATGAACAGAATATCGTCTACGTATAGTACTAAGATTACCAAAGCAGTTCTGTCACAATTTCTATACACACAACTCTCGAATTGATTTTGATCAAACCCTTAAGATTTAATTACCAGATCAAAACATTGGTTCCAAGCACGAGATGTTTGCTTCTGTCCGTAAATGGACTTCTTGAGCTTGCAAACAAGATGCTCTTGGCCTTTCGCAATAAAACCTTCGGGCTGTTGCATATGGATTTCCTCATCAAGACTTCCTTTCAGAAAAGCTGTCTTGACATCCGTTTTCCAGATCTCAAAAATGTGCAGCTATTTCCAAGAGAATAGGGATAGACTTAAGCATGGCTACAAGCGAAAAGGTTTCCTCATAATCGATACCCTTTTTCTGAGTGTATCCCTTTGCCACTAGCCTAGCTTTAAAGGTTTCAACCTTCCCGTCCGGACCTCCTTTCCTCTCTTAGACTCACTTGAATCCAATGGGTTTCACCCCATTGGGTGATTAAACTAGCTCCCATACTCGATTATGATCTATTGAGCCCATCTCGGCTTCCATTGTTGTTTGCCAGGATTCTGCATCCTTGTCTTGGACCGCCTCCTTGTAGGACCAGGGGTCTGATTCACTATCCCTAGGGACTAAATCCGAAGATTCTCCTATCCCCATGAATCTCTCAGGTTGTCGGACAACCCTCCCACTACAATGAGGTTTCAGTTGTGTCGGTGTAACGCTTGGCATTTCAACTTGTATAGTTAGTATTGGAGTTTGCCCTCTCAATTCATCTACGGTAATCTCACTTTTAGGCTTTCTATTGTTCATATAGTCTTCCTCCAAAAATCTAAAGTATATCCTAATTACAACCTTTTGATCTTCGGGACCATAGAACATGCACCCTTTTGTTCCCGTGAGATACCCTATAAACAGCCTTAACTCTGAACGTGCATCCAACTTACCGGCTTCCTTGTCCAGCACGTATGTCGGACACCCCCAGATTCTCAAGTGTCTCAGACTGGGCTTGCGCCCGGTCCACAATTCTCTCGGGGTTTTAGGAACCGATTTGGATGGTACTAAGTTCAGAATATAAGTTGTTGTTTCCAAGGCGTGACCCCAAAACGACTTGGGTAGATCTGAATAACTCATCATTGACCTGACCATTTCTAAAACCGTTATGTTTCTTCGTTCTGCTACCCCATTTTGTTGAGGGGTTCCGGGTGCAGTCAACTGGGATACAATTCCCTCGTGTGACAGGTAGTTCAAAAACTCATCACTGAGGTATTCGCCTCCACGATCAGATCGTAGAAACTTGATACTCTTTTCCCTATGCTTCTCAGCTTTGACTTTGAACTCCTTGAATTTATCAAAGGTTTCTGATTTATGCTTCATAAGGAAAATGTACCCGAATCTTGAGTAATCATCGATAAAGGTTACGAAATACTCATAGCCACCTCTAGCTTTGGTTGACATTGGACCACACACGTTAGTGTGAATGATTTCTAACATTTCTATGGCTCTATTCCCCTTGGCTCCAAATGCCCTCTTGGTCATTTTGCCCTCTAAACATGATTCGCAAGTTAAAAATGGTTCTGGTTGTAGGTCCTCCAGTGAACCATCTTTCACCAACAGTTGAATCCTATTCAAATTAATATGACCTAATCTGAGATGCCAAAGAAGAGTTTCGTTCACGTTTTCTGAATGTTTTCTTTTAATGCTCGAAACAATCGATGTGTTATAAGATTCATTTTGTGATTGGTGTGCACAATTAATAGTATAGAGATTGTTCCGTAAAGCTCCATGACAGATAAACACATTGTTACGAAAAACAGTAACTTGTTTATTAAAACGAACAGAATATCCATCAGTAAAAAGTTTAGAAACAGAAATAAGCTTTTTCCAAAAAACAAGAACATAAAGAACATCTATTAAAACTAAAATTATGTCTTCAAAAAGACAGGTGCATGTGTCCCACTCCTTCAACTGCCACTCTCGTAACATCACCCAGTGTGATAAGGATCTCACTCCCACTATATTGTCGGGTCAGCTTGAACCCCTGTAACGCGATACAAACATGATCAGTGGATCCCGTATCAACTACCCATGAATGGGAAGCATACACCGCTAAACAAGTTTCAACAACTAGTGCATGAGAATTACCTTTCTTTCCGGCCCTCTTGGGCTTGGAACAGGAAGACTTCCAGTGTCCTTTTTCACCACAATTGAAGCACTTCCCCTTGGGATCTCTCTTGACACCTCCAAGTTCTTTCACCTTACCCTTGCCCTTGGCAACACTTGAGTTCGGTTTCTTTTGGCTTTTGGCCTTCTTCTTCTTCTTACCATCCTTTGGCCTAGAAGAAGAGGATGGACCACTTTCCATCAAAGCTTGAGTTTGGTGCCCCATTAACATCTTTGCCGAGACCAAAGCTTGCAACACGTCAGCTAGCGTGAACTTCTGATTATTCATCTGGTAGTTCAGCTGAAAATGCTCAAAACTTTTGGGCAGAGATTGGAGTACTAAATCGATCAGGGTCTCCGGATCGTAATGTGCACCTGGAACCTCAAGTTTGTTCAGATGAGCCATCATCTTGAGAATGTGCTCCCTTATGGATGTTCCCTCCACCATTTTCTGCGACAACATTTCTCGCATGGTGATCTGACGAGCCGTGCGGTTCTGATGTTGAAACATCGTCTTAAGACTTTTCATAATTTCCACACCAGTTGCAAATTCTTGGTGTTGGTGTTGCAACGCATTCGACATTGATGCCAAGATGGTACACTTAGCCATTTCATTGCAATGCTCCCAGTCATTATACTTCTTCTTATCCGCTTTTGTCGACTCTTCAGTTAGCTCATCAGGTTTTGGTGTGTCAAGAACCCACTTGCACTTTTGTACAGTCAAGACAATCATAAGTTTTCGTTTCCAATCAACATAATTTTCACCAAATAGTTGATGATCTTTAAGTATAGCATACAGTGGATTAAAAGGTTGCGACATGCTGAACTGAAATAAATAAAAATTATATAAGCAAAAAATATCACATAATTTTGATCACATTATTCATATCAAAATCTCAAAACAATATGAATATGTATCAGTCGACATCTCAAAACAGTGTAAATAGGTCACGTGGGTGAACTATCTATTTAAACACATTCAAGCAGGTTACAAACAGGAACAGTTACAAACCTTTAATGCAAAATTAATAGTCGGCTCCCACTTGACCAATATAAAATTGACAGAGACTTCGAGAAAGTATATGCATATCAATTGTATACCAAAGTAATAACCATGATTAAATACAGGATTACTAGTTCGTTTTTAGCAAGCCACTCATGGGGAGGTTCAATACCGCCACTTAGAAATAATCCACAATCATCCTTTTGGGAATTTATTCATGTGAAATCTATCTTTTGGCCGTTCCAAGGGGGAAATTTCTCCAAAAGAATTCACAAATAAATAAATCATGGAGGTCAAAATTGACTTAATTTTATTATCCGGAATAAAATTGTCGATTAATAAAACATACTTAGTAATTTTCGAAAGCGAGATTTTCTTTAGACAATTCAAATATCACGCAAACACATTAACAAATAATTATGCATGAAATTAAAACCAAGCAACAAGACAAAATAAATCAAGTTGAGCACATATATCCAACTGTCATGGTTTAAATTTCAAGTCTCGATCTTGAGAAATTGTCTTCTTTGTAGCCTTCATCGTTCATCTCAAAAGGCTTCCACTCATCTGCAATAATTCTTTAAAAAAATGTCCTCTGTCTAGGGTTTGAGACGACGTCTTGCAATGGGTAGCTCACGGCCCGGAACGCATGTTCGCGTGCGCCCAAGTGCACGCCCGCATCTGGACCGCCTAGCACTTCGTGCTTTGGCTCGCGTACGACCGGGCACTTGGTTGCCCGTTTTTAATTCTCTGTCTCCGTCTTCGTTCCCGATCCAGTTACAATTTATTTACATAAAATAAATAAACCTAGATCTAGACTAGTCTATTACATTGATCAAATCAAACAAATCCTAATCTACTCGTGAATTTTCTCACAAGGCAAAATGAATTCGAACGAATCGAATTAAAAACTAACAATTATTTGCATTTAGATAAATATTCATTAAAATACCATGACAATTGGATACCTTCAAAACAGATCTAACAATTCTACTATCCAATTTCAAATTTAATGAACAACAATTTAAATTACAGTTTAAAAGACCAGAGCCCAAAACCAGGGCTCTGATACCAGTTGTTGGGATACGTTATGCCAGGATCTATTCAGGATGAACTCATATGAATAGTCCGCTTACAGTTTTTGGTCTCACGTTCTTTTTTGGTCCTTTGTTTTGCAAAATTAATCTCATCAGTTAAATAACCAAAATGGAAGTGAACATATTTTATGTAATTTTATTATCAAATAAATTCTAAAACTATAAATTTAAACCATGTGAATATTTATAGATAACAAAATATATATATATATATAAAGAATTTGTATATAATATTCTTCTAAAAATCAACCAAATAATAATACAAGCCAATTCTAAAAAATAAAAAATAAAAATATATATATATATATAGCTGGTATAAAATTTAAAATATAAAAAATAAATATTCTCAATCAAGTAATAATATATACACATATATTATACAAAATTAAAAGATATATAAAGGATTTGTATATAATGTGAAAAAAAAAACATAAACTGTAATCAATCAAATACTAATTTATGTAAAATCTGAAGAAAACTAAATATTTAATCTGTATATTAATTATATTATTATAAATTTCAATTCTTAAATTATTTTAATAAACTCTGAATTATAAGTTAATTATATAATTTTTTTGGCAAATGTAGGACATTAATTTTTTCTTTTTCTTTTTTGGCTACAAATTTAGGCCCATATGTTTTGAATTTATGCAAATTTGGGCCCGTCAATGTGGCAAAATGATCTACATTTGCCAAAGAAATAAAATTAATAGCTTTCATTTGCCACAAATTAAGTAAATGTTCTACTTTTGCAAACTGTTACATTTTTGTCATTTAAACACAGCCCCTCAAAATTTATGGGCCTAAACGTTTCTTTTCCTTATATAGTCGCGACACAATCTTGAAACCCCTCCCATGCACACTTGTTGGGTAAGGTAAAACAGATATCAAATCAATCTTAAGCTTACCGACCTCGATTCATTTTTTAGACACAACATGTCCTAAAATTATACTTTCTTCCACCATGAAATCGGTCGCGAGTGTAAGAAAGATGGATAAATTAGTCCTGAGAAATGAAGATTCTGGGAACTAGATCAAATGGGGAGAACTTCATACTCTAGTCCTAGAAAGTCCTAATTCTGCAAACATAATTTTTCATATGATCGTGATGCAACATTGGAGCAGTTATGGAGTTAGCGTGGATCAATTGTAATTGTATTTTTTTTAATAGAATGTTATGTATTTTTAATATTGAAGTCTTTTTTTATTCATCATCTACCATACTCACAAATTTAAAATTGTGGACCTGCCTTTCGAGCTATTAGAAGCTAAACAAGGAAATTTACACTATGAAAAAATGAAATTAAATCTGTTCTTACATTTTTATTTTCAAAGAAAATTAAGGTGTGAACTTTTGAATTTTCAAGTTTTGTTTTATTTAGATCATCTTCAATAACAATCTCTAAATTCTTCAATAATATATTCTATCATGTCATAAAAATTTAAATTTATTTCTAAAAAATAAATAAATCGACAAATAAGAAGACATAAATTATGTAGTTCACAAACAATGTGTTAGCTACAATACTATATGAAATTACTTCAACAAAAAAAAGCTATATATACTCCCAGATAGACTGGGCTTATATGATAAGCAAAAAATAGAAATCTTGCTATTTCTCTCGAGACCATTAATCAACTCGCAATTAGGGTGATTAGATCTAATCTGGAGAAAGTTGTTTTAGATCCTCAAATTCAGTCAGACGTTTCATACAGAAGTCTGCTCTCATACAGGAGAGAAATGATAGACCTAGTGTTGGACAAAAAGTGTAATGATCGAAAAAGACCATTGGAGAAGTGGAGAAGACGCAAAAATTTTAGACACCGACTATGGGGCCAAGAATAAGAAACTATGTTTTTGGGCTCCCAAATGTAGTACTGAATCTTATACTTTTTTTTACATTTTATTGCCCCCAAAACATAGTGTCCTAGTCTTGGCGCGCCTGCCCAAATTGTGTCCTAATTAAATTTGTCTAGCTCCAATTCATAGACTTTTCGAGCATTGCACTTTCTTATCCAACGCTAGATGTATCATGTCCCTCCTATATGAGAGCAAACTTATGTATGAAACGTCTGATTGAATTTGAAGATCTAAATCACCATCCTCTAGGTTAAATCAAATCAGAATTCCAATGAACGCCTGTTTTCTCTATGCTTCCTGCAAAATTAGTTTGGAAGTTACATATCGACAAAAGAGAAAGTAATTGAACTATACTGCTCTAGCTAAAAAGACCCAATTAAGTACAGAGATAAACCTACACGTTGATTATAAATTATCATGATTTTGTTATTTTGATAGTGCACAATGACATGAACATTATAACCAAAACCATTCCTTTCAACAGTCATTCAAAATGGAGTTTTACAAAATCAAATTGTTACCAAAGTTAAAAAAGGAAGATACAAACAAAGACTAAAAAGGTACTATCATAAAAAAAAAATGAAAATCTAGATCCATAAAAACCTTTCAATAACATAATAATGCAAATCAATCTATAAATAAAATAACGGAGACAATTACATGAAAATTAGAGCAAACGAACAAAATGAGATCTACCTTCACTGTTTTTCCTTTTCAGCGCAGATTTGCAAATTAATTGAGGAATTTAGATCTGAGTTTTATCGAAAAAAAATTTATTGACGGGATCTGAGTTTCATCGAATTGACAGCAGCAGAAATGCTTGAGGAAATAAAGAAATTCAGATCTGGGTTTTACATATCGAATTGACGAGCAAATATAACAAAAGAAATGAGATTTTTAGCTACCTTAACTCTTTTCCTTCAATTCTGCAGAAAGAGCTTAAGATCTGAAAACATAGAGGAAATGAAGAAAGCTTAAGATCTATGTAGATGAAAGGAAAAATGAAATAAAATAAAAATAAACCAAATGAATATTCTGTGTACCTTCACTGTTTTAGCTCGAGGAAATAACAAGGATGGAGTTGAGAGGTGGCTGTGGATGTAACCTTGGTTTCTTTCTCCTTTTTATAGGTGCTGCATTAGGGTTTCTTGCCCTGGGCCCTGCCACTTGTAGTTGAGAAATGGGCCCGGCCCACATACTTGTTTCTTGCTCCCTGCCCACAAACATGCAACTTGTTTATACTAAAACATGCAACTCCTTTTATAAACCCTTTACAGGAAGCCTTGACAGCCAGTTGAAGAGATGCGGAAATGTGGTGGGGCAAAGAAGAAAATTAGGAATTGAGGGTGGTTGTTGATAAAAACTAGGTTACCCGATAGGGGCTACGGCTCAGCCTACTACATCTACACGTATGTATATATGTATGTGGAAAAAACCATTTTCACATGTTTGGCTTTAGAAATATTATATATAAATTTGTTGTTTACAATTATTTTCTATATATATAAATGTCGTTAAAACTCCAACACTTTTCTTTAAGGGGTTAGGTTTAAGGGAACACGTCTAATAATTTTTAGTTGAAATCCGACTTTATTGATGATTGACAAAAACATTCTAAGTTACTGATATATAGCTGAGCTTTAGAATACTTGATACGCACGTAAACCAATCGAAGTGTAAAATCAACCCAAATCTTATGAACATAAGAAATTAGAGCAAGCTAAGTCCGTCAAGAATTTGTTTTCCATGTTTTGGTCTATAAGTGTGGTTGTTAGTAGTTTCTGTCTTTCTCATTTTTTATAATAAATTAAAATTACCTATTTAATTTTACGCGACATTATGTATACATTCGTACGTGCATGTGTGTATTGTATGCGGAAAATACTATTCATATGAATTTTGGAAAATATTTGTAAATTGCCTACCTTTGTTGATCTATAAGACTACCACATATGACTCGCAAACCTATGAGGTCGACCACGCCCCAGAAAATACGATGAACAACACTTTCGATGAAGAAAGAGGGACCACAAAGAATACAGTAACTGAAACCTCCAGGGAATAATTTTTTTTAGGCCAATAACTTTGGGGGGGGTGTTGAGTTTTAAGGACAATAACTTTACGGGCTTGTGAATGTAGAACAATATATTTTAAAATTTATAAATGTAGGACAATCGAGCTCGAATAAGTCCAAATCGGGCTGAAATGTCAAGTGAGTTGCAAGAATTTCCTAAAATAACAGATTAGGGTCTTACATTTACAAATCCGTAAATATGTAAATGTAGGACAATGGTGCAACTCACATGACATTTTATCCCGATTTGGACTTATTCGGGCTCGATTGTCCTACATTTATAGATTTTAAACATATTATCCTATATATACAAATTTTAAAACATAGTCTTACATTTTCAAGCCCGTAAAATTATTGTTCTTAAAACACAATCCCCCAAAGTTACGAGCGTAAAAAAATATCTTTCACGAAATCTCCATTACATTTCATGTTGTATGCATCAAACACATCCCAAAATCGTCTCAAACACAGACCACCCTCCTCTACACGACAACACATGTTCTCCACATATATCAACGCCGCTTCTTCATCCCATTGCGGTGGCCTAGAAGAACCTGTATAAAATCCGGCAGCAAGTAATAAAGAAGCAAGGTAGCTAAAGTACTTCGTATGAGTGTTTGGAGCCCAGTGCGAGAGATTCCTATGCGACCAACCCTACACAATATCTGAACATCATCTTTTATGGTAGGGTATCTCTACGGGAAAAACCTTGCGTGAGACGAAGTTCTATTTTGCAATATTACATGAATCACATGCTTATGGCCTCTACACATTACCAAATTGAAGATCTAGTCTTTTTTTTAATAACTCTGTAACTGATCCAAAGATCGGCTAATTTGGGGACCAAAATCCACTGTTGAAGCTCTAGTCTTACACATGATGCAGCCTCTTACAAGAATCCCTCTTTCTCGTGATATGAACTGCTGCCGTGATAGAGTTCCCCTCCCCCCTCTCAACCAAAAAAGTACACATTGATTTTATATCAGGTATTCCGAAATATGTATAATTAATTAATGTTCAGTTGTAAGAAAGGTTAAAATCACCAACAAAATCGGCTTTCTAGCTACTAAAATGAGAAGCTAAATTACTCATTAATATAATCCTTCAAATAAAGGTATTTTGGAAATAATTTATAATAATCAAATTAAATTTAAACATGTTTCCTACATGTAAACATGTCTATTTTTTCCGTTCACTAATACAATCATGATGTATATAGCCGTCTTGCACTTATGTACTATTTGCAAATGCACCCCTATAAAATAAAAGCTGGTTTTAAAGTTTTCATCAATAGTCCTCAATTTAATCAACTTTTCCTGTACAGGGCCCATTTTAATAAAAAATAGGAATATGCCTCGAAGATTATGGAATTACTCCCTGCCTATAAAAGGAGGAACAAACCCTAGAGGGTTACAAAAAATCGCCGCTCCTCCAAAATTTCTTCAACCTGGATGAAGGTATAACTCTTTTCGTTTTCCAGTCTTTAGTTTGTATTTTCGGTTTGTTTTCCGCTTATGTTCCAATTTCTTTTCCTATGTTGTTTTTTCAATCGATTCTTCCTTTTGTTTAATTCTTTTTTGGTAACAATTATTTGTGCAACCTCACTTTGATAAAATTGAAGATGTTGTCAGATCTTGATTTTGAAAAACCTCAATTTAATAAAATCAAAGATCTTGCAAGATTCTTCTACTTG
The DNA here is from genome assembly GCA_037126765.1 of Stenogyne calaminthoides. NCBI lineage: Eukaryota > Viridiplantae > Streptophyta > Magnoliopsida > Lamiales > Lamiaceae > Stenogyne > Stenogyne calaminthoides. The sequence continues at coordinate 26,344,243 of JBBCBC010000016.1, forward strand.
TTTTAGGCAATTTTAAAAGAATTTTGTGTCATCTAAAGGACCGAACTTGTAGAGAGGTGTTGAATTAATTTATTTATTTAATTTCCCTAACAAGTTTGCAGTTAAATAATGGTTTTGGTTATGTTTAGTTCATTTTAATAATAATTTTTATCTTGTGACAGGTGATTTGATGTAGGATATAATGGATGAAGAAAAAGATTCCAATCAGAAGAATGTTATAAATTTAGATCCTCAAATTCAGTCAGGTTCACCCGTAGCTGCTGGTCGTGAGTCGTGATGGGCTTCTTATAGGATGATATTTAAAGGAAAATTGGGATATGTAGTCCAATCGAGCCAGACAGCAGGATAAACTGGGTGTGATTTTATGTCAATTAAATTATAGTAGCTTTTTGATGATCATGATCTTGTTTGTTTGTAGAGCCTATGATTATTGTAAATCTGGTTATGTATGCTAGTTTGTAGTAGTTTGATATCATGAACTCGTTTGTTTGTAGAGCCTATAATTATTGTAAATCTGGTTATTGGGACCAAAGGACTGAGTATTGGGACCCCGTGTCTGTGGGATCAAAATTGAATTTAACTCGATTATTAATTAATTGTAAATCTGGTTCTTGTTAGGATTAAAGCAGCAATTATGGAGAAAATAATAGAAACACGAATTAAGGAACACAAATTTGGTTACCCAAATTAAATCAGAATGACTACGTCTGGGGCACTACCAAGCCGAGATCTAATATATTTTTCGTGATGTAGTGATACAATTACAATTAGTCAAAAGTGTTTAAATATGAGACTTGGTCCAAAACCCTAATTCTGCCCAAGAAGCCTTCAACCGGCTCGACCACGTCCACTTGGTCGAGCGGTATTGCACGACCTCGGCCTTGGTCGAGCACCCTCTAGGTGCTAGAACGGGGTGCTCGACCGAGCACTATTGCTTTCGACCAAGGGGCTTGGTTGAGCGCCTCCCCCCCCGCCTTGATCTCCACAACCCAACAATCTCCCACACAGACCCGACTCCAACTCAACTTGTCTCCTCCGTTTCAACGGTCTCTTTCTCACCGGTAGTAGTGACGGGCCTTCATCTCGGTTTCAAGGCCGGTTGAAGTCATACATAACTTCAACTTCTAAGGTCACAACCTTAGTCAACATGTCGTGAAATTCTCACTTCCCGGATCTTCATCACCGAAGATCTTGTTCTCGATGAGGTAACGATGTAATCATACCTCAATTCAATATGCTTTCGTCCTCAAGTGAAAGGCGGATTCTTTTGCCAAGTGAATAGCACTCGATCGTCACTATACTGAATACTATCCTTTTGCTCCTTCCCAACTCACACGAAAAGATTCTCGCAACCAAACTATCTCCTTAGCCTCGATGGAATCGCGAACGCTCTCAAGAAAGGGATCGAGCTACGATCTTCTGCAACTTAGAAGCCCAAGAAATTGTTGTACCACCAAAAGTAAACACATACGCGGTTGTACTCCTCCTTTTGTCGAGATCACTTTATGCCAAGTCCGCGATCAACGATCCCGCCAACTCAACGCTTTTGCCCTCAAAAGACAAAGCTTGATCAATAGTACCTCTCAAGTACTTTAGGATCCACTTCACCGCCTCCCCACGTCTTTTCTTGGGATTACCCATAAACCGCCCACTCCCCCGCCGCATGTGCAATATCAGGTCTTGTACACACCATAGCATACATCAAACTGCCAATTGCCGAAGCATACGGGGTGTTTTGCATGTAGGCTCGCTCCTCATCTTTGCTAGGTGAGTCTTTGTTGGATAGCTTGAACTGACTTCCTAACGGGACACGAACTGGCTTTGCATCCTCCATACTAAATCTCTTCAAGACCTTCTTTATGTATTCACTGAGAAAGATACAACTTTTTCCCACCAATTTATCACGATCGATTCGCATGCCTAATATTTGCTTGGCCTCCAAGGACCTTCATAGCAAACCTATCAGACAACTTCTTCTTCGACTAGCTCACTTCCCGAGCACTTGATCCTGCTATCAACATGTCATCAACATATAATAGCAAAATGATATAACCATCATCATACCTCTTGAAGTAAAAAAGAATGGTCGACTTCACACCTATTGATCCCAATCTCGTGCATGAACCCATCCAACTTCTTGCACCACTGTAATGGAGCTTGTTTCAACCCATACAAGCTTTTCTTCAATTTGCAAACAATCTCACTATTCCCCTTTGACAAGTACTCTTCCGGTTGCTTCATGTAGATGTCCTCATCTAAATCACCATGAAGAAAGGTTGTTTTCACGTCCACCTGTTCTAACACCAAATTTTTCTCAGCCACCAATGACTTTAACTAACCGAATGGTAGTTAGCTTCACCAAAGGGAGTAAAAACATCAAGATAATTAATACCATGTTTCTATTTGAAACCCTTTCACAACCGGCCATTTTGCCTAAACGCTTTAAGTTCCATCGATCTCCTCTTTGATTCAGAGTGTCGTGGTTCTTCCTCAACAATCTCCTCATCGCCTTGAACCTCATTGCTCCCCTTTCGAAGTTCAAAATGTCTAACTCCACAACCCGAGTCTCAAAACCACCTTCTTTGGATATCCCCAACCCCGCTTTTGTACAAAACCTGCTCATTGAATCTACATCTCTCTTAATTAATTATCTTTCGATTTTCCTCATCCCAAAAACGATAGCCAAATTCATCACCGCTATATCCAACAAACGTACACTTAATGCACTTAGCATCCAACTTACTTCTACTAGCAAAGATCAATGCGAACATATGAAACACACCCAAATATACGAAGAAAAGACCGATTACCTCCTTACGGATCGGGCCTCCTCCGCATGCCATATTCCAAGGGAGTTGAGGGTCTAGCACGCTCACATAACGCCCCTGCTCATACGTTACGCCACACCGCTCATTGGGGGTTCTCTCACGGTTTTCTCCATTCAATTTCGTTCACCTCACGGAAATCCTTTTGAACTCACGGAGCCTCGTACTCTCCACCATTATCGGATCTCAAACACTTCACTCGAGACTGTCTCGGTTTCTACAAGGTCTTCCACTTCCCGAAGCAATAAAGGCATCGACTTATTTTTTTTAAAATAAACCCATACCTTCCTCGTAGAGTCGTCAATGAAAGTCATGTAATATGACGCTCCACCAAGAGATGTCACTGGTGCTTGACCCCATAAGTCGCTATGGACTAACTCCGAACACCTTCTTCAAGGTTCTCGCCTCCTTTGAAAAAACTCACCCTTTTTTTCGCATTTTAATACACACAGTCCTCACACAACCCGATGTCAACTGCCTTGAGGTCCGGCAGTTTACCCTTCGAACACATAACCTTCATCCCTTTTTCACTCATGTGGCCAAGACGACAATGCCACAAATCAAGATTCTCCTTTTCACCTGCAAGAGCAATGCTATCCCGAGTGTTGCCTGTCATGTACAACGTTAAAAGTTTTTTTGCCTCGTGCCACCACCATGGCACCTTTGGATATCTTCCACGAGTTGCATCCAAAGATCACACTATATCCCTCGCCATCAAGTCGCCTAATCGAGAGTAAATTCTCTTCAATCCAGGAATAAGTCTCACGCCTTTTCAACCGCAATACGTTCCATTTGGTGTCTTGATCCAACATCCCCTTCCCTTTGATTTCTAGAGGCTCATCATCGCCTAGATAATCCTTCCCAAAGTTCCTGAAGTGTATTTCCATTACGTCAAGATCTTTGCCGCATTTAATGAAACGATGCTCGAGAATCTAACACCCACGATTCTAATGGATCACACGGTCAAGATTAATGCATCTGAGCCCTCATCGATGAAGGCGTTAGTTGAGTTGTCATCCTTTTTGGTACATTAGCTCGTGCCTTTAGTTGGTGCCTAGCACTCCCCTCTTGTAAAGGCCAAGTTCACGACAATTGTAGCACTTGACTTGACTCTTGTCCTTCTTGGGCTTATCCTTGCCCTTGACTTTTGATCTACCCCGATTTGCTTCCTTCGATTCAGATCTGTATCGCTTTCCCTTTTCAAGGCCGATCATGTGGCCACACCCATTCTTTCCTGCGAATCTCTTCGCTCATGATTAGATCTCTCACCTCATCAAATTCGGTTTCACTTTACTCCGCCGAAGACTAACAAACCATCACCGTCCCACCTCCAACTCTCGGTAAAGAAAGCAACAAAATTAGGGCTTGAATCTCATCATCAAAATTAATCTCAACCGAACTCAATTAGGCTATCGTCATATTGAACTCGTTGAGATGATTGGCTACCACAGTATCCTCCGTCATCCTCGGGTTGAATAACCTCCGTGATCGATGAACCTTGTTACGGCTGCGAGGCGGTTTTTCATACATCTCCGCAAAATCTCAAGCATCTCCTTTGTGGTTTTTGTTTTCACCAGATGTAGGGCTTAATGTTCTAACGGATAACGACAGACGAACCACACTCATCGCCTTCCTATCCAGCAACTTCCACTCGTCGTTCTTCATACCTTCAGGTTTAGAGCTTAAAGGTTGGTACAGATCTTTACCGTACAAGTAATCCTCGATCTGCAACTTCCAGAATCCAAAATCCATTCCATCAAACTTTTCAACAGGTGATTTCCCTTCAGTCATCATAATTGCTCCCACCAGATCCCTTTAATTTGATGCTCTAGATACCAGTTGTTAGGATTAAAGCAGCAATTATGGAGAAAATAATAGAAACACAAATTAAGGAACACAATTTGGTTACCCAGTTCGTCAGGAATGACTATGTCTGGGGGCACTACCAAGCCAGGAGATCTACTAAATTTTGGTGATGTGGTGATACAATTACAATGAATCAAAAGTGTTTAAATATGAGACTTGGGCCAAAACCCTAATTACGCGCCAAGCAGCCTTTCAACCGCCGACCACATCACTTGGTCGAGCGGTATTGCACCTCGGCCTTTTTGGTCGAGCACCCTCTTCGCTGAACTGGGGTGTTCGATCGAAGACTATTGCTCGACCAAGGGGCTTGGTCGAGCCTCCCCTGCGTCTTGGTCTCCCACAACCCAACAGCTTCAGTATCTTTGGTTTGTAGTAGTATCTTGATATCATGAACTTGTTTGTGTGTACAGCCTATAATGAGCAGGGAATCACTTGTTTTAATTTGTTATTGTATGTGAGATTTAAACAAAGAGTTGGTATGTTGTGAAACCGTTCTTTTTTTTTTTTTCGTGATCTTTCAATTATCACAAATAATACCCTTTTGTGTTCACACCCTTCAATTATCACTACTAATGATATAATATAAGTCACACCCTTCAGTGTTATGAGTAATACTTTTTATATATAGTAAACCTTTACTCTTTAGTCAGGGACGGATCTTAAGGGGGGTTGCACCGAGCTCCAGCCCTGTGCAAGCCCCCACTAACCTATTATATATCTGTATATAATATGTGAATTTAAGCCAAATCAAATATTATTTTTTTTATTTTATATTAATTTACAAACTCCAATTTAAAATTAAATTTCATCCCCACACTTTATATTCAGTTATTTAATTAAGATACAAGATTTCTCAAAGCAGCTATTGCTACTATTAATCTTATCGGAGTAATTTTTGCCACGGGAGAGTACGTATCAAAATAGTCAAGACCTTCTTTGTGTCTATAACCTTTAATTACAAGTCTCGCCTTGTATTTATCTATGGTCCCATCAGCTTTCATTTTCCTTTTAAAAATCCACTTATAACTTAGTGGTTTACTTCCCGGATGAAGATCCACCAATTCCCAAGTATGATTTTGCAAAATGGAATCAATCTCACTTTGAATAGCCTCTTTACATTGAGGACCTTCAGATGAGTTTACAGCTTCCTTGAAGCTTTGAGGTTCACTCTCGAGCATGTAGGTTAAAAAATCTAGACCAATCGATTTTTCCACCCTACCTCTCTTACTTCTTCTTGGTTCAACCTCAGCTTCTTCAACAACTTCTTCAAGTGTTGAATCTGCATGCCTCTTTGAGGTACTAGCTTCATCACTAGTCTCTTTACATATTTTGCATGGAAACACGTGTTCAAAGAACGAAGCATTTCTCGATTTTATGTGCATAACCAATGAATACACAATCAACCATTTTTTGGCCTATTTTCACTTTCTTAGGTGTGGAATAGCCACTTTAGAAAGACACCCCCACAGTTTTAAATATTTGTAGGATGGTGCTCGACCATGCCATAGTTCATATGGACTTTTATCAACTTTCTTACAGGGTACCTTATTTAAAAGGTAATTGTCAGTCAACACTGTTTCTCCGCACATATTCTGAGGTAGCCCAGAATCTAACAACATTGCATTCATCATTTCTTTCAATGTTCTTTTTTTCCGTTCTGCAACACCATTTTGTTGAGGTGAATAAGTTGTAGTAGTTTCATGCTTAATTCCATATTGTACACAAAATTCAGCAAACGGAAACTCATACTCACCTCCTCTATCACTTCTCAACGTTTTAATCTTTTGATTAAGTTGATTTTCAACTTCATTTTTGTAGAGAACGAACTTATCAAAAGCTTCGTCTTTACTCTTTAAAAGATACACAAAACAATACTTTATGCTATCATCTACAAACGTGATAAAATATTTATTTCCACCACTTGTTTGCACTGTTTTTAAATCACACACATCCGTGTGAATTAAGTCAAGTGGTTCACTATTTCTTTCAATAGCTTGGAAAGATGACGAGTCATTTTCGCTTCCACACAAATCTCACATTTGTGATTTGTGTCAATTTGGAGTGTTGGAATGCTATTCATATTCATTAGTTTTCTTAATGAATTAAAATTGACATGTCCCAAATGAACATGCCAAATAATAGACGACTTAATCAAATAAACAGAAGTAGAAGCATTCTTATTCATGTTTTTCTTGATAGTCATTATATTGAGCTTAAAGAACCCTTCACACTCATAATAGCTCTTCCCAACAAATACTCCATTTTTGGATAAAATAACTTTATCCGACCCTATTACAATGCGAAAACCGTGCTTATTTAACAACGATCCGGACACTAAATTCTTCACAATTTCAAAGATATACAACACATTGGTAAGAGTCAATTCTTTTTCGGAAGTAAATTTCAGCACAACCTTCCCTTTGCCCTTGACATCGGAGATGGTTGAATTTTCCATGAAGAGCTTCACTTCATCAACATTTTCATCAAGTGAGCTAAACAACTCCTTAGATGAACAAATGTGTCGGGTAGCACCCGAATCAATCCACCATTCACATGGGTTTAAACCAACCATATTCACCTCGCACACCACAACCGAGAATTGTTGTTCATCCATCATGTTGGCTTCATTCTTTTTTGGTTTTTTCATTCAAATTGACTTGTGACCCAGGTTTATTATAGTTGTAACAAGTTCCATTGAACTTTATCTTGAACCCTCCTTCTTCTGACCCAAGTTCTGGTATTTGGCATGAGAATGATCGACTTTCTTCTTGCATTTATCTTCGTAGTTCGTCTTCGAGCTTTGGCCTTGTTCAACAACGTTGGCTTTGGGCTTGAAACCTCCATATTTCTTCTTGAATTTCTTGTTTTCTTCTTCAATACGAAGTCGAACAACAAGCAACTCTACGTTCATCTCCTTTCGTTTGTGCTACAAATAGTTCTTGAAGTCTTTCCAACCTGGTGGCAACTTTTCAATGATAGTAGCCCCTTGGAATGTCTCACTAATCACCATTCCTTCGGCATGGATATCATGAATAATAACATATAGATCCTGCACTTGACTAACAAATGGTTTAGTATCCACCATTTTAAAGTCAAGAAACCTACCCACAAGAAACTTTTTGACTTCGGCATCTTCAGTCTGATATTTCAAGAACCTCCCACAATACTTTTGATGAAGTCATTCCAATGTACACATTGTACAAGACATCATCAAGGTTGTTCATCAAGTAATTCTTGCATAGGAAATCCGAATGCTTCCATGCATCAAGAGCATTAATAGCTTGCATGTCAGGATTATCGTCCAGCTTTGGAGGGTCTTCCTTGAGGAATATTGCAAGGTTGAGAGTCGTCAAGTAGAAGAGCATCTTCTGTTGCCATATTTTGAAGTTCAGCCCTTTGAATTTCTCCGGTTTGTCATGGTGGCTAACCAAATAATAGTGTGCATGAGTAGGAGCGATTAATCGACATGGATGAAGATGAACTAGCTCCGACAGTAGAGTTAATCAAAGCAGAATTAATATCAGCCATTTCGAAAGTAGAATAATTGTTTTAAGTCTGTTGGTAAGGTTGCACTGGAAATGTCTGATAAAATAATAAACAACAAAAATAAATGAAACAAAAATTGAGTCTCGTGCGAGCATGATTTCCTTAAAACAATATTCCCTTCACTCTCGGCGCTAGTGAATCGTAGGATATTTGTCTCCCAGGATAAAACGATTTGGAAGCAATGATATCAACACTATATCTTGCTTGAGTCGAACTGAGAAAATGCTCGATCAATCACCAGAATAAGAATGAATTCAGAGTGCAAGAACGAATGCAGTACAGAAGTAGCATATGCTGGAAACAGTATCTGTTTATCTCTCCAATTCATGTTTCAAGTTATGTCCTGCCAACACCAATGGATGTGCGACTTATAGCATCCAAAAAATGGATAGTGGAGTTTGGCCTTAAGTTCGTAACGCTTGTAACCTACACCAACATTACTCGGGCAAGTATGAAACTACCACGTTTATTCAAACCCTTCAAAATGTGCAAAAATTGTTGCCGCAGTTTTCAATGGAACATTGTTACACATTTTAAATTAAAAATTTAAAATACAACATGCACAAAATTGAGGCAAAAGTTTGCTTGTCCGTCCGCCACCAAATCGGTGCGACATACGTGTACGTAGGTCGAGCTCGTACACAAGTTCGGGTTCCGAAGGCCAAATTTGAGCAAGATTTGCACCCCCCCTTTATGATCCGCGTAGAAGGTGGAGGAGAATGAACCCACAATAATTTACAAGCAACAAGTGGGTAGCTCTTTATGTACCCACTTCCTCTTTTCTTATTTTCCAATGTGGGATAGAAACTCTTTGTTTTTTTCCTTTCCTACTTTCCCATTTGTTAGTTACAACATTTATTGAGAATATAATTTCTCATTCACCCCAAAAATGGGCTCTATTTTCCAACAGGAGCTGAGAGGGAGTAGAGAGACAGATTAATGAGGAAGGTGAGAAGGGTTTCTTTAGGCTATGTTTACTTTGGATTTTAGGTGATTTAAAAAATTGATTTTTGAAAATTTGATAAATAGTAATATGTGTTTCTTTTTAGTTTCTAGGTAGAAAGAATTTTAATTTTATGTAAAATCAATGTATAAAAGCGAATAATATTGTATTTTTATATTATTATTGTTGAGTGAAATTGTAATGATTAGATAATTGTGTAATGATTAAAATTTATAGGTTGATAGAGGTAGTTCTTAGACCAGTTTATAAAATCACGAAGTAACACCAATTTAGAATTTAAAACGATCAAAATCAGATTTACAAAATCCAAACGTAAACATAGCTTTTTAGGCTCCATTTACTTTGAAAATAAAAATTAGATTGGATATGATAAAGTGGGATGAAATGGGAAATAGAGATTGAATTTTCTTATCTTATCCAAAATTTACTTTAGTGAATTTGATAAAACTCAATTTGTGGTTTTTAGGATAGAAAATAATATTTTTACTGAAATACCCTTCAAACTTTTTGTATCCAAAATTCTACTTCTTCATCCTTCTCATGCTGCGTCTGCACCTATGCAGCCAAGCTCACCTCCACTGTAATCATATTTTAAGAAGACAAGCTGGTGAATGAAAATCTCAAATTGGAGCAATTTTTAAATGAGAAACCCACTTATAAATGAAAATCTCAAATTGGAGCAGTTTTCTATTTCATTGATATCTTGTACAGCTCACGCAAACAATACTCTGAATTGCAGAAGTTGGAGAGATTAATTACTTAAAATGAAAAACAGTGACTTGAGGCTCCTATTTATCTCGATATCACAAACAAATGAAGAATTTACACAAAATTGTGGAGAAACCCCAAATCAGGAGGCATTTGAATCATACCCGTTCAGTGCGCACCCTTGAATGTTGATGAATTAAAAATTTCATAAATCGAAATTTGAATCTTGATGAACTGAAAATTTCATTTCACTGCAACCCGATTGAAAAATCGTCAACTGTGAAGCCAAATTGTTGAAACATTGGAATTTATGGCGATGGTTTTTTTCCCTAATTTTGTGAAATGAAGATAACTGTCGATTTACGTGTGATTACTACGTTGATAAGTGAGGTCAAATTTGAAAAAAAAAAAAGATTTTACGAATTTATGGTCTTATGAATACCACGTTGGTTGAAGGTATCCACTAACCCATGTATTTAGTTCAGTAGAAAACGGGTCTTCCTTTTATAAAGGGCCCATATGCATATACATAAAGCCTACCAAAATATCATATTAGGGGGAAGTGTATCTATCACACACTAATAACCCCTACCAAACGAGTTCTTAATGTGTAGAGTTTTAAGGAGTAATTTTGTAATTTTTTATGTATAAAATAAAAAAAAAAGTTGAATTGTGTATATATGTGGGGCCAAAAGTAATGGCATTTTGTGTAATATTGTGGATATTATGAGGATGAAGATTATAGAGGGTTTACCAGTTTAGTGGTGTGCACATTATCTTGAACGCAAAAAAAATTAAATTGTCTTGACGTTCTTCTGAACGGAGGGAGTAATAGTTTAGATATTTATCATTGGCCAAATAATCAAATTTAGCATATACTTTTGATTTTTCATCAATTTTAGCACATACTTTTTTCTCTCTCTAAATATAGCACATACTTTCACTTAATACTTAAAAACTTCCCGGGTCACAATTTTCAACAAGGTTCGTTTGATGTGATCGTCGGAGTTAATTTTTCTTGGTAATGTGTAAATATTTAAAAAAAATCACCATTTAAAATTAGGTGGTGATATTTTTTATTTTTTTTATTTTAATAGTTATCGCGTCAAAAAATTGGTGGATTTAAATTACTATATCCCACGGACCTTATCGAAAAATAGTGAGTCGTGATGTTTTTTAAATATTAAGTGAAAGTATGTGCTAAATTTAGATAGAGAAAAATATGTTTTAAAAATTAATGAAAAATCAAAAGTATAGACTAAATTTAATTATTTAGACTTTAGGATTTGTCCTTAATAATATTATACCTATTATTGCAAGTTGTATATACAAGCACATGACTAATAAGCGAGGTGTAAACTTTGAGGCATCATCTATTATTTCAAGTTGTATACAAGCACATGGCTAATATGGGAGGTGAAAACTTTTGAGGCATCGTCACTTAGTTACCAAGTTAACCACTTATTGTACTTTAAGGACTGAATTTTCATCTTTTGTAGGATAGGTACCAAATTATAAAATTATTACAAAAAAAGGAATTTGGACAATTTTAAAGATAAAATAGGGGTATTTTTGTAATTTTGTATTAAAAGCCTTTATAACCCTAAAAAAACCTCACGGAAAATACAATTTGTATCACGACAAAGATAATTAGAAAACTCATTGGTCATTAGTCATCACACAATTCAATTCGCTCCGTTCACTCTCCATCTGTCTTTGTGTTCTTCTCCTTTCCAAAAGTCAGATGGGTTAGAGAATATGAAGTCTCGATATTGCAGGAGATCCCAACGATGAAATTCTGGAATACGGTCGGTGAATATTCTCGTTTCAAGTTGAATAAAATGTGTGATTAATATTATTATAAAATTAGTAGAGAATAGTATTCTTGTTTATTGTTTTTGTGTATTCTTGTTTCAAATATACAGTGCTTAGATCATTTTTTAATATACTAAGTTGTTTATTATTTTTAAGCATATGTAATTTGTACATATATGGGTTGTGTGATGTTAAATGCTTTATCGTTAGAACTGATCCTTAGTGATTATAATTTTTTTAATTTTTTTTATGTAGTTTGTGTATGGTTAATGGGGAATGATTAGAGATCAAAACTTATTATATTTTACTAATCAAAACTTTAATTCGATTCTTCTTAAAATTGCTAGGAGTGCTATCGGCTTACATTGCTTGTACCGTCATCCTGAAAATTAAAATTTTAAAACATATAGTGCTCTCGACAGAAAATCAATTGAAATGTTCAATCTTTCTTTAAAAAACTGCATTTTTAGTTCAAGCTATGTATTACAATCGCGATTTCCTTAAGGGGTAGTGTACTGAAACTGGACCAAATAGATTGAGATTGTTGGGCTTTTGTGGATTGTGAGTTATTTGGCCAAATTAAGTCCATTTGTTGACCCTTTTCAGCCGCCATGATTATTTTCACGGTTATCGCTGTAAATCAATCTTCTCGGCTGGTTAAATATCCATGGTGGCTATCTTTGTTCCATGGAGTTTAAAGAATAATACTTGTGAGTAAATCTTGTACCCTTGAGGAGCTTTGTGTTGAGAAGAGAAGAGGGTTGGTTCTGTTACCTACATCGTCGCCGAAAAATAAGCATGTGCATGTTAATTATTTGAACTCCTGGTGGCGGTCGATGCTTATTTCTAGGGTGACATATTATACAAGATGCAAACACAAAAACTTGTATGCAATATTATATACAAGTGATATGTGCAATTGGGTTTTTTTTTTTTTGTCGGGTCAAATAACAGGGCCGGATTAGGGCAGATTGCTGGCGGGTTAATGGGCTTCCTCCTTCATCTTCACGACTCGCGCAGTCAGGGCAGATTTCTTCTTCACGCTCACGCAGTCACAGGCAACTTTCTTCTTCTTCCTCTTCTCGCGTTGCAACAAACGCGACCAGATCGCCGTTGATTTTGATGGTGGTGCGTATCTAGGTTTTTCCTCTTCTTCTCTTGTTCTTCCTTTTCTCTTTCTCTTCCATATTCTTTTTGTTTTCTTCAATTTTCTCATCATCGCAAATTTACAGGTGATTTCCAATGGTTTTGTGAAGCAGTTTTTCAAATCCTTCTGCACTATTTCTGTTTCTGTAAATCTGTAATTCTGGACTGAAGATTTTTTTCGCGTCTGTACTATTTTTTTTCATGTAGTAACACTATTTTGCTCATATGGTAACACTCATTTTGTTCATGTAGTAACACATCAAGTTGTTCTTTAAATCTGTAATTTTGGACTGAAATTTCTTTTCGCGCATGTACTGGTTTTATTTATGTGGTAACACATTTTTTTTTATATGGTAATACTTTTTGTTCATGTAGTAACACGTGTTTTTTTAGTAATATGTAACATTGTTCATATATCGTCGTAATACTATGTGAATACTCATGTGTTAACATATGAATAATAATGTGTTACCATGTGACCCATGTTACGTTATGAATATTTATGTGTTACGATATGTTTTATTAAGTGTTACATAAGATATGAAGTTTTTTCAATATAACAATGTAGTAACACTTATATATAGATGTAGTAACACACAAAAATTTGACAAAAAATAAATAAAATTTAATATAACAATGTAGTAACACTTATACATAGATGTAGTAACACACAAAAAATTGACAAAAAATAAATAAAATTCAATATAAGAATGTAGTAACACTTATACATAGATGTAGTAACACACAAAAATTTGACCAAAAAAAAAAATTATGTGTATAGTAGGAATCAAATATGCGACCAAATTCATTAACAACAAACCTGAACCACTAGGCTACAACACATATTTGATAAAGATATCCTTCTATAAATACATATTCGCCCACGCCAACCTGAACCTCCTGCCCACGCCCTGCCTGCGCCCGACCTGACCCGCCCTGACCCGACCCGACCCGCGCATTGACCCGCAAACAATTTACCTTATTTATATTGTATTGCACATAACACTAGTGTGCAATATTTCACACAAGACTTTCTCGTATCGAAAATATCAAATCATATCGTATACCATACCAAAATTTTCGTTATCTAAAAAATCATATTGTTATCGTATCGAAAATTTCGGTATATACCGAAATTTTGGTATGTTATTGCATACTATATACAGTACTGAAAATTCGGTATGCCGTACCATATCGCATTTTTGATAAATATCGATTCATACCGAAAATTTTATATATCGTTCCTTACCGAAATTAAGTTATACCATTTCATACCGAAACTTTTTAGAATATTTACAGTAAGATACCAAAATACCGAGATATTGTAATATTGAAATACCGATTTTTTTTGGTATATCGGTATATACCGAAAATACATTAAAAAATATTGATATATTGGTCTATACCGAAACTTTTTATTTGTCATATTGTTACTGTACCGAAACTTTGATAGGGTATCATACCTCATTGAAAATTCGGTATACCAAAAATTTCGGTAAATTTGATATTTTCGATATCATAAGTGCGGTATGCCGAAATCTTCGGTATTTTTTTCACCCCTCCCTATACCTAATGATGGCAATGGGTCAGGTAGGGTACTTAAATACCCGAACTCGCTCCACTCTTTAAACGAGGTGGGGCGACCCATTTTAAATGACTTTTTAATATATATATATATATATTTTTATTTTTTTTACAATTTAAGATGTTGATAATAGTAGATAATTTAAATTATAATTACATATTATATTTCATATTGACCTAAAAAATATCTATAAAATTTAGGGGAGTGACTCTAAGGTACAAAGTCACTCCCTAAGTGACTCTAAGGTACAATGTAACTTTATTGTGACTCTAAAATACAAAATTATGGTTAAAAAGTCTAAGTTGCTCTTTTGATCGTTTTCTGCACTTTTGACCCGTTTTTTGCACTTTTGACGCATTTTGACTTTTTATAATTTAAATTTTTAAAAGTTCAAATATTTTAAATTATTAAATTAATTAAATTATTTATTAATATAATTTCATTATTTATTTCAAAGTGAATTTTATTAACTCATTTTGCAATTCAGAAAATATGTAACTTTAAAAAAATAATTTTTTTAATATTTACACCTCTAGTCTAATTTTGAAGTGCGTTTTTTTAAAAAAATTGTATTTTTATCAATTTTGGAGTGCATTTTTTAAAGAAAAATGATTTTTTAAGCCAAATTTGGAGTCCATTTTTTTAAAAGAAAAAATTGTATTTTGATCAATTTTGGAGTGCGTTTTTTAAAAAAAAAATATATATTTTAGACCAATTTGGAGTGCAGTTTAATAAAAATTGTATTTTGGGCCAATTTTGGAGTGCATTTTTCAAAAAAAAAAAATATTGGCCTTGAAGTGCATTTTTCAAACTTATGCCCTTCTAGGTCGATTTTGGAGTGCATTTTCTTTTAAAATTGTATTTTCCCTATAAAAAATTGTACATCCCCAAATTTTACAGAAATTGTACTTTCCCTATTAAAAACTAAAAATTAGCAAAAATACATTTAATCCGCAGATTACATAAAAAAAATTACTTTTTCTATAAAAATCTGAAATTGTACTATAGAAAAATATAATTAAAACCTAATCGGAAATTGTACTATAGAAAAATATAATTAAAAACACATAATGACCTAGAGAGACAATAAATCTGCAAAAAGAAACAAAATTAAGCAACAATACAAAAATCAACACAAAATAAAAAATGAATTAAGCAACAGAGCAATAACAGGGGTCTTCTTCATCATTAATTGATCAGAGTCAGCTTTTAACACAAACAGGTGGGTTTCCGCCTTCGTCGGATCTACAAAATCAGAACCCACTTCTTAAAACTACATAATACAGAATAGGAGCACCCAAATCTTACAGAATACCAAGGAATAAGAAAAGCGGAGAAAATATGCAAATTGTTGCATATTCAACACAAATCGAACACCAAAAGTATCTGTTTCAAAACCGATAAAAATACAGAAAAATAAAAATAAAATTCTCAATTTCTCAGATCTACAAAAATACAGAAATAAAAAAACAGAAAAATAAAAACAAAATAAATAAAAAAACAAAAAAACACGCTATTTTTTCTTCACGCCTCCGTCTTTGCCGCCGCCACAATCATGAACTGACGACTCACCCCAACGACGCGAGCTTGGGGAGCAAGAGGAGCGAGAGCTTGTGGACCTTCGTCCTAGTGGGTGGCGGTGGCGCCTGGGTTTTGCAACCCGTTGGTGGCGGTTTTAGAGAGAGATCGGTGGGTGGGTGGGTGGGTGGGTGGGGCGGTGGTTGGAGGCGGTGTCGTGTGGGTGGCGATGAGGTGGTGTCGTGTGGACGGCGGTAAGAGGAAAAAAATAGAGAGAGAGAGGGGGAGAGGAAGAGAGAAAAACAAATTTGTGAAAAATGAGTGAGGGAGCGTATTTTGTGGCTTAAATTAGGTTTTTTTTTTGAGTTGTGGGCCCAAATTGTAGCAGATGGCAAGACAAATGTAATAAAATTTAAAGTAAGGGTAAAACAGACTCATTTTTGTACCTTAGAGTCACTCCTCAATTTTCTTATACTTAAGAGTCACTTGTTTATTTTTTTATACCTAGAGTCATTATCTCCAAATTTAATTGGTTTTATCTACATATTAATAAATATAAAAAATATAAAAAATATATTGTATTTGCATATATTATATAACACATATTTTGAATTTTAATATATAAATGGGGCGGAGTCCTGAGTCAGATTCCTAGTAATACTCGGACCCCCCCCATTTCATTTTTGGTCACGGGCGGGTCCAACCCATACAATAAAGGTCAAGGCGGGTAGGGAGATATTGCCATCCCTACCTATACCTAATTGTTTTAATATATAACAATATAAATATATATTGTTATATAGTTAAGCAGCTTAACTGATTTAGGTTTTGGCAACTTTTAATAGAGTTTTATCTTGAAAGAATTTTATGTCATCCAAAAAGTTTGAACTCGTAGAAAGATATAGTATTAATTCATTTTATCATTTATATAATTTCTCTAGTAATTCACTTCACTCATAGTCTGAACTTTCTTACTCCATTATTGTGAGAAGGCTTATCGAATGAATAATTTAATAAAATTGCATTACACGGAATCGAACACATAACGTGAGCATGAGCCTTTTTAGCTCATGTCATAAAAAAGTCGGAACTTATAAAAGTTTCTGAGATACCTTTCATAGCTCATTAACTAAAATATAGAAACACTTATAGTGGTCTATCTCTTAATTTTCCGACAAAATAATTGCAAACTATATAGTCATTAGTTCTCGGATGATTTTGTCAAATTACAAATTAATTCGTATTATGTATTTATGACTACTGAATAGCATCTAGAAAAACGACAGACGAATTGTGTACTAATTTGTAACTATTTTTTACTCCCTCCACACCATTTTATTTGTTGTTCTAGAGTGTTACACACGAATTAAAAAAATTATTAAATAATAATAAATATAATGTATAATGTGTTATTTTTTACCCTTTTATTAACATACATCATTATTTAATATATCATTAAAGAAATGCAAAATGCATCTTCAGGTCCCTAAACTAATATTTTTTATTTCGAAAGGTCTCTAAACTATTTTTTTATTTTAAAAAGTTCCTGAACTATTAAATTTCATTTCGTAAGGTCCCTAAACTATTTTTTTGTTTAATGAAGTCCCTAAACTATTGATTTTTGTTTCAAGCAGTCTTTCTTGACGGAATTTTCTAAATAATCTAACGAAACCATTAAGTAAAACTATGGTCTATATTAACAATTTTGAGAATAATGATGTGCGCATTTACTTAATGGTTCTGTTAGATGATTAAAAAAAGTCAAAAAGGACTATGTGAAACAAATATCAATAGTTTAGGACCTCATTAAATAAAAAAAAAAAAATAGTTTAAGGATCTTTCGAAATAAAAATTAATAGTTCAGTGACTTCTTAAAACAAAAAAATAGTTTAGGAACCTTTCGAAACAAAAAGTAATAGTTTAATGGCTCCTGGTTATTATTTCTCAAGTTTAAGATTAGTTAATCCATTAATTAATTAAGCCACTGAAATGCTTTATATTAATTAATATCTTTATCCTTGGAGTGAGGACAACTCAACATTATTATCCATACCGAAAAATTAATTCCACTTACAAGATTTGGTATGATAAATGTTCTAAGCCCACCAAGGGAAAAAATCATACAAGACTCTCCAAGCACACGATTCTCTGTATTAATTTAGCAATCGTCATGTAATTAATATTATTGCCCAAGATATAGGTATCGAAGTCGCAATGATTCTCTTCCCATCATAAGTCAAAGCAATAATTATTAATCACACACAATTCTTATTAAGTGACAGAGATTAAGAAATCAACAACCACTAAGGTCTAACTCTTCATTCCATAAGTCAGTACAGAAGAGTTTATCCTCTCTGTAAGTCCGCTTAAGCGCAACAAATGGACTAATGTAATCTCTTGGTCAAGACAAGTCAATCTGAGCCTTACACATCAACCTTTACCAATAAATTGTTCAGATATAAATAAGTTGTGAAACATGCACTCGTTTACAAGGGACTGTTAATGTGATCTTCCGTGATCTGGTATCACCACACTAACTACTATGTAACACGTGCTATTTTATGAACGATTTGCAGTAAATATATATAACATTCATTCATATCTAATGCAACTGTGATAAATAATTTATTTCAGTAAATAAGTGTTTAATACATAGGTTATACAAAGTAAAAACATACTTTCACGTATAACCCCAACAATCTCCAACTTATACTCAAAGTCTGCTTTTAAGTATACCACAGCATATCTAATATATTACTACGTGACATCAAATGTCACCTACATCAACCTAATAATATTTCTCCCACTTATACTCAAAGCAGATTAGTAACGCACTTGACACCCATTCCTTCTACATGCCTCTCGAATGTGAGCTGAGGCAGACCCTTTGTGAATGGATCAGCCAGGTTGTCCTCCGATGCGATCTTTGTCGCCTCTATATCTCCTCTCTTAATGATTTCTCGTATAAGATGATATTTCCTTTCAATGTGTTTGTTGGCCTTGTGGGCTCTTGGTTCCCTTGAATTCGTAAATGCTCTGGCATTATCACAGAACACTGTGATAGTGCTGGGCAAATTCGGAACTACGTCCAAGTCCACTAAGAAGTTATTGAGTCACACCGCTTCTTTCGCTTCTTCACAAATAGCTACATATTCGGGTTCCATAGTAGAATCTGCGATGCATTTCTGCTTAACGCTTCTCCATGTTACAGCTCCTACTCCCAGACAAAATACACTACCTAAGGTAATTTTCTAGAATCTAGGTCCGATTGGAAATCTAAGTCTGTGTATCCTACTGGGAATAAAATATCTGACTGATAAACCAACATTCTATCCCGAGTTCTCTTCAGATACTTCAGAATGTTCTTAACAGCAGTCCAGTGTGGATTTCCTGGGTTACTTTGATATCTTGCTACCATGCCTACGGAGAAGCAAATATCTGGCCTCGTACACAGTATTGCATACATAAGGCTTTCTACTGCCGAAGCATAAGGAATGCCTCTCATGTCATCAATCTCCTTCTGTGTCTTAGGACACATATCTTTGGATAGATGGATTCCATGTCTGAAAGGCACAAAACCTTTCTTGGAATCCTGCATACCAAAATGCTTCAAAATTGTATCTATGTATGAAGCTTGTGATAAGCCTATCATCATTTTCTTGCGATCTCGAGTGATCTTGATCCCAAGGATGTGCCCGGCTCCCTCTAAGTCCTTCATATCAAACTATTTTGACAGTCATACCCTTATGTCTGACAAAACCTTTACATTATTTTCGATGAGCAGAATATCGTCTACGTATAGTACTAAGAATACCAAAGTAGTTCTGTCACAATTTCAATACACACAACTCTCGAATTGATTTTGATCAAACCCATAAGATTTAATTACCTGATCAAAACATTGGTTCCAAGCACGAGATGTTTGCTTCTGTCTGTAAATGGACTTCTTGAGCTTGCAAACAAGATGCTCTTGGCCTTTCGCAATAAAACCTTCGGGATGTTGCATATGGATTTCCTCATCAAGACTTCCATTCAGAAAAGCTGTCTTGACATCCATTTTCCAGATCTCAAAATCTAAATGTGCAGCTATTTCCAAGTGAATAGGGATAGACTTAAGCATGGCTACAAGCGAAAAGGTTTCCTCATAATTGATACCCTCTTTTTCGGTGTATCCCTTTGCCACTAGCCTAGCTTTAAAGGTTTCAACCTTCCCGTCCGGACCTCCTTTCCTCTTGTAGACCCACTTGCATCCAATGGGTTTCACCCCATTGGGTGGTTAAACTAGTTCCCATACTCGATTATGATCTATTGAGCCCATCTCGGCTTCCATTGTTGTTTGCCAGGATTTTGCATCCTTGTCTTGGACCGCCTCCTTGTAGGACCAGGGGTCTGATTCACTATCCCTAGGGACTAAATCCGAAGATTCTCCTATCCCCATGAATCTCTCAGGTTGTCGGACAACCCTCCCACTACAATGAGGTTTCAGTTGTGTCGGTGTAACGCTTGGCATTTCAACTTGTATAGTTAGTATTGGAGTTTGCCCTCTCAATTCGTCTACGGTAATCTCACTTTTAGGCTTTCTATTGTTCATATAGTCTTCCTCCAAAAATCTAAAGTATATCCTAATTACAACCTTTTGATCTTCGGGACCATAGAACATGCACCCTTTTGTTCCCATGAGATACCCTATAAACAGCCTTAACTCTGAACGTGCATCCAACTTACCGGCTTCCTTGTCTAGCACGTATGTCGGACACCCCCATATTCTCAAGTGCCTCAGACTGAGCTTGCGCCCGGTCCACAATTCTCTCGGGATTTTAGGAACCGATTTGGATGGCACTAAGTTCATAATATAAGTCGTTGTTTCTAAGGCGTGACCCCAAAACGACTTGGGTAGATCTGAATAACTCATCATTGACCTGACCATTTCTAAAAGTGTTATGTTTCTTCGTTCTACTACCCCATTTTGTTGAGGGGTTCCGGGTGCAGTCAACTGGGATACAATTCCCTCGTGTGACAGGTAGTTTAAAAACTCATCACTGAGGTATTCGCCTCCACGATCAGATAGTAGAAACTTGATACTCTTTTCCCTATGCTTCTCAGCTTCGACTTTGAACTCCTTGAATTTATCAAAGGTTTCCGATTTATGCTTCATAAGGAAAATGTACCCGAATCTTGAGTAATCATCGATAAAGGTTACGAAATACTCATAGCCACCTCTAGCTTTGGTTGACATTGGACCACACACGTTAGTGTGAACGATTTCTAACATTTCTATGGCTCTATTCCCCTTGGCTCCAAATGCCCTCTTGGTCATTTTACCCTCTAAACATGATTCGCAAGTTGAAAATGGTTCTGGTTGTAGGTCCTCTACTGAACCATCTTTCACCAACCGTTGAATCCTATTCAAATTAATATGACCTAATCTGAGATGTCAAAGAAGTGTTTTGTTCACGTTTTCTGAATTTTTTCTTTTAATGCTCGAAACAATCGATGTGTTATAAGATTCATTTTGTGAGTGGTGTGCACAATTAATAGTATAGAGATTGTTTTGTAAAGCTCCATGACAGATAAACACATCGTTACGAAAAATAGTAACTTGTTTATTAAAACGAACAGAATATCCAACAGTAAAAAGTTTAGAAACAGAAATAAGCTTTTTTCCAAAAAACAAGAACATAAAGAAATCTATTAAAACTAAAATTATGTCTTCAAAAGACAGGTGCACGTCTCCCACTCCTTCAGCTGCCACTCTCGTAACATCACCCAGTGTGATAAGGATCTCACTCCCACTAAGTTGTCGGGTCAGCTTGAACCCCTATAACGTGAAACAAACATGATCAGTGGATCCCGTATCAACTACCCATGAATGGGAAGCATACACCGCTAAACAAGTTTCAACAACTAGTGCATGAGAATTACCTTTCTTTCCGGCCCTCTTGGGCTTGGAACAGGCAGACTTCCAGTGTCCTTTTTCATGCAATTGAAGCACTTCCCCTTGGGATCTCTCTTGACACCTCCAAATTCTTTCACCTTACCCTTGCCCTTGGCAACACTTGAGTTCGGTTTCTTTTGGCTTTTGGCCTTCTTTTTTCTCTTTCTTACCATCCTTTTCGCCTAGAAGAAGAGGATGGACCACTTTCCATCAAAGCTTGAGTTTGGTGCCCCATTAACATCTTTGCGAGACCAAAGCTTGCAACACGCCGCCTAGCGTGAACTTCTGATTATTCATCTGGTAGTTCAGCTGAAAATGCTCAAAAATTTTGGGCAGAGATTGGAGTACTAAATCGATCTGGGTCTCCGAATCGTAATCTGCACCTAGAACCTCAAGTTTGTTCAGATGAGCCATCATCTTGAGAATGTGCTCCCTTATGGATGTTCCCTCCACCATTTTCTACGACAACATTTCTCGTATGGTGATCTGACGAGTCGTGCGGTTCTGATGTTGAAACATCGTCTTAAGACTTTTCATAATTTCCACACCAGTTGCAAATTCTTGGTGTTGGTGTTGCAACACATTCGACATTGATGCCAAGATGGTACACTTAGCCATTTCATTGCAATGCTCCCAGTCATTATACTTCTTCTTATCCGCTTTTTTCAATTTCTTCAAGTTAGCTTTCATCGTGTTTTTGGTGTGTCAAGAACCCACTTGCACTTTTGTACAGTCAAGACAATCATAAGTTTTCGTCTCCAATCAACATAATTTTCACCAAATAGTTGATGATCTTTAAGTATAGCATACAGTGGATTAAAAGGTTGCGACATGCTGAACTGAAATAAATAAAAATTATATAAGCACAAAATATCACATAATTTTGATCACATTATTCATATCAAAATCTCAAAACAATATGAATATGTATCAGTCGACATCTCAAAACAGTTTAAATAGGTCACGTGGGTGAACTATCTATTTAAACACATTCAAGCAGGTTACAAACAGGAACAGTTACAAACCTTTAATGCAAAATTAATAGTCGGCTCCCACTTGACCAATATAAAATTGACAAAGACTTCGAGGAAGTATATGCATATCAATTGTATACCAAAGTAATAACCATGATTAAATACAGGATTACTAGTTCGTTTTTAGCAAGCCACTCATGGGGAGGGTCAATACCGCCACTTAGTAATAATCCACAATCATCCTTTTGGGAATTTATTCATGTGAAATCTATCTTTTTGGCCGTTCCAAGGGGGAAATTTCTCCAAAAGAATTCACAAATAAATAAATCATGGAGGTCAAAATTGACTTAATTTTATTATCCAGAATAAAATTGTCGATTAATAAAACATACTTAGTAATTTTCGAAAGCGAGATTTTCTTTAGACAATTCAAATATCATGCAAACACATTAACAAATAATTATGCATGAAATTAAAACCAAGCAACAAGACAAAATAAATCAAGTTGAGCACATATATCCAACTGTCATGGTTTAAATTTCAAGTCTCGATCTTGAGAAATTTTCTTCTTTGTAGCCTTCATCGTTCGTCTCGAAAGGCTCCCACTCATCTGCAACAATTCTTTAAAAAAATGTCCTCTGTCTAGGGTTTGAGACGACGTCTTGCAACGGGTAGCTCAGGGCCCGGAACGCATGTTCGCGTGCGCCCAAGTGCACGCCCGCATCCGGACCGGCCATCCCAATCGCCCGTCGCCCGACAGCACGAGCCATGAGAGACGCATCGCACGGATGGATCCGCGCGCATCCGCCTGTGCTCCCGTGCACCCGCGCCTATGCGCGTTGCAGCGTGCGCCCACGCTCCGCCAACTGCCTACTCCCGCCCGCACGCATGCCCGCTCGCGTCCTGCCCGACGCCAAGCTTCACTAAAACTCGGCCATGCCTAGGCTTGCGCCTACGTGCACCGAGCTCGTTCGTCTTGCTCTGTACGCAACCACCTAGCACTTCGTGCTTTGTCTCGCGTACGACCGGGCACTTGGTTGCCCGTTTTTAATTCTCTGTCTCCGTCTTCTTTCCCGATCCAGTTACAATTTATTTACATAAAATAAATAAACCTAGATCTAGACTAGTCTATTACATTGATCAAATCAAACAAATCCTAATCTACTCGTGAATTTTCTCACAATGCAAAATGAATTCGAACGAATCGAATTAAAAACTAACAATTATTTGCATGTAGATAAATATTCATTAAAATACCATGACAAATGGATACCTTCAAAACAGATCTAACAATTCTACTATCCAATTTCAAATTTAATGAACAACAATTTAAATTACAGTTTAAAAGATCAGAGCCCAAAACCAGGGCTCTGATACCAGTTGTTGGGATACGTTATGCCAGGATCTATTCAGGATGAACTCATAAACACAAATTTAAATCACAGATTATTACTAACATGAATTAACCTATGTTAATTCATTTAATAATCATGCCAACAATGTCATGTAAATAATTAACACGTAAAAGTCCTAGCATGCGATATTTTAGGAGTTTACGAAACTTACCCATCGAGTGACAACTTCTGAGATAGACAGGATCAGGTATCTGGCTACTAATCGAAAGTCCTTCTCAAGTATTCCCAAGTCCTCGTTCAATAACCATGGTGGGAGGTTCTTCGATGAACAATTATAAACAAAGGAAAATAAATATTTTGTTGCACCACCTTTGTGGATTTCTAATTTTTCCAAGACTGGAATTGTGTTGGGAACGAAAAAATCCATCCCCTATATATAAGCACAAAAGGGGGTCTGAAAATTTTATCCAATATTAGGGTTAGGAAATTTCTTTGTATCTTCCCAAGATACAATCTTGAATATATCTCATATATTCTATTTCCATAATATTCACAAAATATTTTTTCTTCACCAATATATACATTATTTTCGAAAATTTCACCAAATAAAGGAAGAAATAAGATCTTTGACTTTTCTTGTATTTATGGGATAAACTTGTACTCCAAGAATACTTATTCCATAAAATCTTACCAAGAAAATCAAGAAAATATTTTTCTCTCTCCTCCTTATTTTTTTCGAAAATTTAGGAAAAATATGCAACAAAAATATTTAATTTATTTTAAACACCTTTTTCTTTAATGGACTTTATTTGGGCTACTTGAGGGGCCTTTAGGAGAATTAAGATGGACCTCCCAATGGGCTCAATTCCAATATTGAGCCACAATATTATTCAAATTTAATAATATTAATTAATTATACTATATAATTAATATTGCACTATCCATCTTAACCCATATTACGGTAATATAGCTCCCTTATTATTTCCAAAGTGTTTAAGATCATTTAGTCCATTAATTAATTAAGGACCTAAATGCTTTATATTTATTAATATCTTTATCTTTGGAGTAAGGACAACTCAACATTATTATCCATAGCGAAAATTAATTCCACTTGTAAGATTTGTTATGATAAAGGTTCTGAGCCCACCAAATGGACAAATCATACAAGACTCTCCAAGCACATGATTCTCTGTATTAATTTAGCAATCGTCATGTAATTAATATTATTGCCCAAGATATAAGGTATCAAAGTCGCAATGATTCTCTTCCCATCATAAGTCAAAGCAATAATTATTAATCACACACAATCCTTACTAAGTGACAGAGATTAAGAAATCAACAACCACTGAGGTCTAACTCTTCATCCCATAAGTCAATGACGAAGAGTTTATCCTCTCTGTAGGTCCGCTTCAGTGCAACAAATGCACTAGTGTAATCTCTTGGTCAAGACAAATCAATTTGAGCCTTACACATCAACTTTTACCAATAGATTATTCAGATATATCTAAGTTGTGAAATATGCACTCCTTTAAGAGGGACTTTTAATGTGATCTGGTATAACAACACTAACTACAATGTAACATGTGCTATTTTATGAACGGTTTGCAGTAAATATATATGACATTCATTCATATCTAATGCAACAGGGATAAATAATTTATTTCAATAAATAAGTGTTTAATACATATGTTATACAAAGTAAAAACATATTTTCACGTATAACCACAACAATAGGGGGAGGGGGAAATGTTAAAACGTACAGAGAAAATTAAAATTTTAAATGACCATAAAAATTAATTATTAGGAGTATATATGAGATGGGGGATGGGGAATGTCAAACCGTCATATATATTACATAAATAATTTTGAATGTAGAAGATTAGAGTGACATCTAATTCTAACGGAAGGGGTTAATTTAAAATAGGCTAACAAGCAGGAACCTAAAATAAAAAAGAAAAAATCCTAGAACCATAGGTACACAAAATCACCCAGGAGGCCTGAGCCCCACTAAAAACCTTCTTTGAGTTAAAAACCTCCATTGGGGCAAAACCTCCAGCGAAGGAAAAAAGGGAAACTCCTCTAAAACAGAGAATTACTTTGAAATACAGAAGTAATTAATCCTTATTCATATCAGTGTATAATAAGCTACTAATGAAATCGGGATAACCCCCGATGCAAACATGATCAGTGTGAAGCTTAGCTAACGAGTCAGCAATAGAATTTCCTTCTCTATAAGTATGGGAGGCACGAAGTAAAACATGCTGATGAGCATCTGCAAATTTGGGCCAACAGGCCTTAATCCTCCAAGGGAGATCTCTCCCGCTGCTAGTAAGAACTCTGACTGCAATCTCACTATCCGATTCGACCCAGAGATTTGTCCAACCCCTGGCTCGAAAAAATAACCCCATGAATGCCAGCCAATATCTCTGCATCAAGGCCAACTCCATGCCCTACAGTAATCGAAAAAGCAGCAACGAACATGCCTCTCGAGTTCCTCACAACACATCCAGTGTAAATACGGCCAGCCTCCACACTTCCATCAACATTCAGCTTATGGCAACCAGGAGGTGGCGGTCTCCAACGAACAACAATGGTCATCTTCAGGGGTTTCAGGATGCTGGGAACACGGAGTCTCCGGTAGATCGCCAAATCATCAATTCCCTGCATCGTGCCAATCTGAAAATGTTGCACTTCCTGAACCAGACTGAGAATCAAGGCCATGCACCTATGATGGGAAGGTGGGATATCGTCATGAACAGCTTTGCAGTGAGTGGACCAAATGGCCCAGACCATCGTAAGAAAGGTCAAACGCCAAAGGTTTGTGATCTGCTTGCTCTGAGTGACCTGTTGAGCCTGTAAAACCAAGCTGGAAAAACCCATATCATAGCGTAGCTGGATACCAAAAATATCAGAGATAGAGGTAAAAAGGGAACGAGTAAACCTGCTTTCGTAGAGAAGGTTCTCCTGTGTCTCTGAAGCATCAAAACATAGCGGACATATAGTGGGTCCCGAAGTGCCAAAGCGTTGAATAGTGCTCGCAGTAGGTAATTTTCCCCAGATGGCCCGCCAAACTACGGTGCTACGTAACTGAGGAATGAAAAGGGCCAAAGCCAAGTACCCCAAGACTTCCGGAGAAGAGGAGATCTCAGCAGATCGTAGGCCCGGCGAGAAGTGAGAATACCCGTACCAGAGTCTGGCCAAATCCGTTGATTCGTCTCATGAGCTGGGGTCTGCAATATGTCCATCACAATATCCAAGTGTCTCGTCATAAAGTAACTCGTGAAGTGCCAGACACCATCAACGAAATAATCACCTATAGAACAATCGAGGACCATGTCCTGTGGGGTAGTGATTCTATCTGCAATACGATAACCCAACCAATTATTTGTCCAAAACTTGACTTTAGAGTGCCTGCCAATCAGCCAATAGGACTCTTCATCAATCTTCTGAGCATGAGTATGCAAGGCAGTACGAATAGATGAACTACGAGAGATGCACCGGGGCCTGTCATTGCCTGTGAAATAACGATCTCGAAGCAGACGAGAAAGATCATATGTGGAAGTCATAATATCCCAAGCCAGATTACAAATGAAAGAAGCATTTTCAAGTCAAATCGAGCGAATTCCAAATCCACCTTCAGAAATCGGCGCACAGTAACGCGCCCACTCCACATTAGAGAACCCTTTCTTTGCAATGTTCCCTGTCCAAAGAAAGAAGCGCATGACCACCTCAACCTTGAGCAAAAGTTGACTCGGCCATTTATAGACCATCATAGTATGGACCAACGAGCTAGTAATGACACTATTAATCAAACAGCTCCTCCCAGCAAGCGAATGATTGTTGCCCTTCCAACGAGAGAATTTTTGAATGACCAAATCCGCAACAGCAGCCAAATGATGTACCTTAGGAGAGCCCAAGAAGATCGGGACCCCAAGGTAGGTGAAGGGTAACGAACCAGTAGTAATGGAGGTGCGATGTCGAATATAGGTCTGTTGGGATTATACTGGAAAGTATGTTTTTACTTTATATAATCAAACTGAATTTCGGTCTTATTTACTGAAATAAATTGTTTATCACTGATGCTTTAAATATCATCGAATGTTATATATATTTACTGCATAACTGTTCAATAAATAGTACGTGTTACATTGTAGTTAATTTAATGATACCAGATCACAGAAGATTAAATTAACAGTCCCTTGTAACCAAAAGTACACCATTCACGACCTAGATGGAAATTAACAATCCATCGTGAAAGGTTGAAGTGTAAGGCTCAGATTGGCTTGTCTTGACCAAGAGATTACACTAGTGCATGTTTAGTGCACTGAAGAGGACCTACAGGAGGACAAATTCTTCAGAACTGAACTAGGAAGAATTAGACCTCAGTGGTTCGTTATTTCTTAATCTTCGTCCCTTAAATAGGATCGCGTGTGGTTAGTAATTATTACTTTGACTTATTACGGGTAGAGAATCAACGAGATTCAATACTTTATATCTTGGGCAATATTATTGGTCACATGCGATTGCTAAGATTTAATACGGAGAATCGTGTGCAAGTACGCTTGTTCGATTTGCCCCCTTGGGAGGTTCATAAGTTTTATCATACCAAATCTTGCAAGTGGAACTAGTTTCCGGTATGGATAATAATGTTGAATTGTTCCTTTACCTAGGATAAAAAGATATTAATTAATGGAAAGCTATTTCAGTGGCTTGAATTAATTAATGGGCTAGATAATCTTAAACACGGGAAATAATAACCGGGAGCCATATTGACTGTAATATGGGTTAAGATGGATAGTGCAATATTAATTATGTAGTGGGATTAATTAATATTTATGGGCTTGAATAATATTGTGGCTCAAAATTGATAATTCAAGATCCATTGGAAGGTCCAATCTTAATTCTCCTAAAGGCCCCTCAAGTAGCCCAACATAAAGTCCAATAACTGAAAAAGGTGTTTAAAAATAAAATAAATTTTATTGCTTTTTTTCCTCATTAATTTCGAAAAATATAAATAAAAGGGGAGAAAGATTTTCTTTGAATTTTGTTATGGAATGGAGATATGTATTCTTGAAATACAAGATTATCTCATTAAATTCAAGAAATCTCCCACTTGGTTATTTATATGTAAATTTCGAAAATTTTGAAAGAATAAGGGAAAGAAAGATTTTCTTGATTTTCTTGAAAAGATATTATGGAAGATATGTATTCTTGCAATACAGGTATGTCTCATAAATTCAAGAAGATCCAAATCTTGGAATCTTTATCCTTATTTTTCGAAAATAACCATAACAAGAGAAGGTGGGATTTTATGGAATATTTTAATTATGGAGAAAAGAATATAGGAGATATATTCAAGATTTCTTGGAGATCAAGAAAAGATTTTTTCCTACCTATTCCATGACCAAAAATCGGCCACCACCTATCTATAAATATGGGATGATTTCTTCATCCCCAAGTACAATTCCATGTGCTGGAAAAATTAGTAAATCCACAAAGGTGGTGCAACAAAAAAAAAAATTCCTTTTGTTAATTGTTCGCGAGCTTCCTTCCACCGGATTGACGAGCAAGGACTAGGGAATACTTGGGAAGGCTTTTTGGTGTGTTTTTATCGACGAGACCATTGCCACTCCAAGAGGTTAGTTCACATAAACCCGTAGCAATTCCGCATGCGTAGGATTTATGTGAACTGTTTATATGCATGATTTGTTGTTGAATTATTATTTGAATTAATATAGATCAATTCATGCTAGTAATAATTGTTAGAATTAAATTTGTATTTAAATATTCATCCCGAATAGATTCGTGCAATTAATTCCCCAACAAGGTCTTCACATGAGTAGGAACCTTATCTCCATTGAAAATCCGAGACTTTGGCGGACTGAAAATCTGGCCAGAGATCTGCCCATAATCAACCAGAAACTGAGTAATGTGTCGGCCATTCGAAGGAGTGGCCTCCAAGAAAATCATAATATCATCTGCATAGATAAGATGTCGAGGGAGACGGCGGTGGACAGTGAGGCAAGAAGTATTAATAATGTGGTCAATCCATCGAATCAGAGCTTCTTCCGCAAGGCAGAAGAGAAGAGGAGATAAGGGATCCCCCTGACGGACCCCACGAGAGCAGGAAAAGTACCCATGTGCCTCACCATTAATAAGAATGGAGAGGTGCACTGAGCGAAGAATACCAGAAAACATCTCGATAAAACCGTTAGAAAAGTGCATGCATCTAAGAACCTGAGTAAGAAATCCCCAAAGACTGTATCCAAGGCTTTGGTAATGTCAATCTTCAAAGCCATGTTGCCCTTTCTACCCATATCCAGGCTATTAACAGCCTCAGAAGCAAGGGCAATGCAGGTATGGATCCGTCGACCCGAAATGAAGCCAAACTGAGACTGAGAAAGGATATCCCCAATGAAACTGCCATGTCCAGTAGCAATGATTTTGGTGTAGACTTTGTAAATGAAGTTCCCCATGACAATAGGCCGAAAGTCAGTGACACGTATCGACTCTGCAACCTTTGGGATGAGGGCTACAAAGCAAGAATTCATACCACTGGGCAAGTCCAAAGACTTGAAGAGGTGGGAGATGGCACTGTAAACATCCTCGGAAATCACATCCCAACACTTCTGAAAGAAGGAGCCCCCAAAGCCATCAGGACCCGGGAAGCTAGAAGGGTCAAGGCCAAAAATAGCATCTCGAACTTCCTCGAGGGATGAAGTAGCCATGAGAGTCTGATTTTGCTGGTCTGAAACGAATCTCCAATCAAAAGTATCCAAGACAAAGTAGTCCTGGCTGAGAGTAGTGTCTTCCCTAAAGAGCTTCTTATAGAAATCAACAATATGATGGCCAATCTCCGAGTCCAGTGTAAAGAAAACGTCACCAACCTGCACAGTGTTGATAGAAACACGGGTTTTGGTAGAGCTGTGTAGTCTGTGAAAGAAAGCAGAGTTCATGTCTGTTGGGGAAAATCCCAACACATGTCACCATCCCTAAGCCATTGTAATCTATTCTTCTGGGAAAGAAAGGACTGGCGGCGAGCCAAGAGATCATTAACAATGGAGAGCTGGTTCATCTCCCGCCAAACGCTTCTCACTATCTCTTCATCAACGATTGACGTTGAATAAAGATCAAATTTAGTGGTCGCCAATTACCTAATTTCCACAAACACATTACGGAAGACCACTTAATTCCAAACCCAAAGACGAGTCTTGAGACATCTCATCTTAGACAACAGAGAATAAGCCTGGATTACTGTAAACCGACCGTCCCCAAACTAAAATGCATAAGCGGAGAAAATCATCATGCAGAGTCCACATATCCTGAAACCTGAAAGGCCTAAGAGCACGAGGCTGACCTGTAGAAGTACGGAGGCAGATGGGACGATGGTCCGAGCAAAACAGCGGGAGCACAAGTAGCTCAACATCTGCCCATATATCAAGAAAACCCTGAGAAGCAAGAACCCGATCAAGACGAGAGGTAACAAACCCAAAGTTCCGACGAGTGGACCAAGTAAACCTGCTACCAATAGCATCAATATCAAAAAGATCCATGGCCGAAATGAAATCTCGAAATTCCTCAGAAGGGAGGCCGTGAGTCAGAACCCCAGAGGAGTGCTCATGAGCACCCAACACAATATTTGAAGTCCCCCATGATACAGATAGAAGCATCCTGGATACTAAGCAGATCCAACCATAAGTCACGATGCAGAATGTAAGAATTCTTGGCATGAACAAAAACAAAGACCGAATCAAGCTGACACGAACAAAGAATAAATCAAGCCCGAAGCTAGCAATAACAACCGCCGAAGAGGCAAGGTGAGGACGGCAGAGCACCCAGATGTTGGGTCTCAAGTTCGGCTGTTGGTTCTCCGCAGAGAAGGAAAGGCGGAGCTTCTTCAAAAAGTGACGAGGAAGCATACTAACAGTGATCTTGGGCTCAAAGATACACTAATACACATTTGGTCTTGGACAAAGTGAAAAAATGACCTTGGAGAGCTAAGTTATAACTCTCTCCAAGCATCACCGTCTAAGCTTGGGATACCGATAAAAAACCGTTGTCCAAGAAAAAGACTTCGACAAATGGTTTTTAACCGCTTTTTTAAATTTATTTGGGCAAATGGTTATCAACCGCCACGCCCAAGATGATTTTTTTTTTTTTATTCGTTTTTTATTTTATAGACACGTTGAAAACCGCATCCAATATCTTTTTTTTTTTTATTATTAATTTACATTTTAAAAATCTATAATAAAACTATATACGCCAAATACCATATAATAAAACTTATATATACGCCCAATACCATATAACATAAACCAAAAAATCCTATAATAAAACCATAAACCACATATATATACCAAAACATCGAAATATATAAACATACAATCATAAACATACGTCAATACAACAAAAAACATGAAATATATATCATCACAAATATATAATTTAATTACATGCTACCAATATTTCAAACAACATTCTCTCAATATTGATCGATGAATATAAGAAACGATTGTAAAGGTACCCCGTCCAATCGTTTTTTCCCATTTCTCCGATCTTTTCTTAGAGTAAGACTTGAGCTCACGCTTCATAGCAAACCGCAAACAAATCGAATCATTCAATATAATATGAATTTTTATTCAATCAATAATAATTTAAATAAATCAATAATTGACTTACATTGGGAGAAATGTTTCGTTATAGAAGTCACGGATTATATCTTTCTATAAAGCAACAAACAAAATGTCCACAATGGTCATTATCTCGTTGCCTCGTAACTCCGTTGATTAACAATATAATAACGACATTACAATTATGATTTCTTTCTATTAATTAGTTTGATAATTTACTAAATTAAATTTACCTTAATGTTAATCCAAATTCACTTTATTTAACCCGGATCTTGAGCCCTCGCTCAAAGGCGACTCCGATACATCGTCATCACACTATTATTATTATAATTAAAAAATAAAAATAGATTAAATATGCATAATTTTAAAAGTAAAACAAATCATTGTATAGAATATTAAAATGAACTTACGCCTCCATATATGAAACGAGATCGTATGATTAGAATAAACTCCATCACGAAGTTTGGGTCCATAAAATACACACTTAATGTATTCATGTGTATGGCGATCAAAGACCCAATGGTTCCTATATTATATTGAGAGTATTAAAATTAACGCAAATTTAGCATATATATGTGCAAATATTATAAACATGAATACAAATTTTAATGAAATGTTTATCACTCACCCCACATTTGTTGGCCAAAAAAATGAGATGATCGCTTCCTCGCTTAGATTCAAAGATGTGATTAACGAACCCATCCATGGTCTCAGACCTATCACCCATTATGCAAGACACTTGGGGGAGACGAATGAGTACATTCCACTTGCTTTGTTATCTCCGGAGAGATATAGCTCACCCAAATATCTTTAACCAACATATATACGCTAATTAATATTTAAAAAGAAAATTAAACTATACGTAAAGTGAATATTGAGAATTAGTAAACACATACCGAGGTAAAGGACTATGGTGGTTGCACTCAACCACTCGCCATTCAAGACTTCACAAGACATGTTCCTCAATCGAATTCTTGGAAAGTATTCTCGATGAAAGTGAGCAAGCATGGGAACCGTGGACGACATCGAAAAGCATTAGACGATACCATCAAAAAGCACCCTAGATCAGAAATGATCATCGTGATCTAAGTCTCCAACCATGGGATAACCAAGTCTTAGAGCGAAGGAGTCCTCGATTTAGCCTCATGTGGGCCTGCAGATTCTACAATTAATTTACAATATTATTTAGAACCACAAATAAGATAATGAACTTTAATAACAAATATTTTACCCTCATGGTGCTAGAGACCAAGTTGCCATTCGATGAAGTGCCCGAATCCCATTTCCAACCAGCGGATTCGGCTTCATCGATTGGTTTTGGCACCGTCAATCTTCCTCTCCCGATTACGGGTTCATCGAAAGTGTGACCTCACGAAACCAGGAGTGATGGGATGACCATGAATCATTCCATGGGAGCCGTACCGCGAGCCTGTGGCCACCAACCGATTGGGATCCTCCGGTCTACAAAAGCAAAAAGGTCGTTGGTCGCTCAATAAGATATTTAGTTAGAAAATTTTGATACACTAGTCTTTTAATTAAAACAAATGTGAGACATGCATATCGATACACTGTGAGACGCTTTTGAAGTGCCTCAATAAAAGTCGTCCCTTAGGTTAAATTGAAAACATAGCATTAAGCGACACTATGTTCACGGCTTGCTCCACTCGACGACATTCTCAGGTTCGATCTTTTCTCGCACCTCAACGTTCCACATCTTTAGTCAACTCTGCAACCTGTTCCGTTAGTATACCCATCATGACCAGTGCCATTGCTAAAGATGTCTTCGCACGCCATATCCGACACTCCGAAATGGCGGGATGCTCCCGCTACCCATAGCCGGCCCAAACAGATCATCGTACCGATCATGCGAATGTCGCCAAAGGCCATGGTCCGAGATAGACGCCTCTGAATCACAAAAACAAAAGATTATTATTTAATTATTTGTTTATAAATAATAGTTTGTAATTGAAAGATAAATTAATGGATAGATTACCACTTCTTCGATGATGAGTTGTGCATTGGGATCGTGAATATTCCCGCCTCGACCCTTTCGGTAGTCCTAAATAAGTCGAAACTGGTAACAATAGGCTCACTCTCTCCAAATTTTTCTTCTTTTCCTCTTTATATGATAGTGATGAACGTGTCCCTTTATTAGATATATTAAAAGTGAATATATAAAAAAAATTAAAAGTTAGGATTTTGATCTCACCATATTTTCTCTTATTCGCATAACCTTTGTTGGATCCACGATATCGCCCTCTATCGACTTGGCTTGAACGCGATTTTTTTTTGCTTCGATCCTACAAAGATAATAGAAATATGATAAACACCGAAAAACTTAGGGCATTAGAAATTGAGGAAATGACATTGATCAATTTTACCCGAAAATCATCCTCCATTGCTCTCGCTTCACAAACTCCTCCCAAAGATGGAGCCACCATAGGTTATTCGACACGCAGGAGGCGGACTAGCCGAGTAAAGACCGCTTTTTGGATCTCGTGTGTTACTTCTCAACCAAGTCCGAAATTCTTGGTCATTACTCCAAATTTTTATGCATAATATTTGCTTTTCTTTGTGAGGTCAAGACCTCTCAAGGTAGTCTATACGATATATAACATAACAATTTAGTAAATTTAAGGGTCATACTACAACTTTCAATAAATATATAATTAACATACCGTAAGCTCGTCCCATAATATTTCCTTCAAAGGAGTCGTTTTGGGGTTACGCCATTGTTGGTCGGCGAAAGACGATAGGGATCACGCTCCCGACAACGACTCCAATGTAGAAGGACAACGACTCACTCTCTTTTTTATATTGCTGTCCAAACTCATTGAACGATAATCGCAATAACATAGTATTTAATTAGGTTCAACGATCAATCAATATATTTATCGATTTCAAACTGCTCAATTGTAATAAAATTACCCAAGTGTTTTCCCTTGCTACGAGCTCTCTTAATAGATGACATTGTAACTATACCCGAAAAAAGGCTTTTCCCCGAGTCGCTAGTGGTGGTGGTGGGAGCATCGTGTCACACTCTCTCAAGTCATCATATGCACCATGATCATATGCCATGATCTCCATCGTAATCTCCATCATCTCCGGGATATGGCAAACGAGACATGATCCCGTAGCGGAAAGAAACAACATTTAATAAACAAAAAATAAACAATATTCACAACCGGATGTTTCATACATGATAAGAACTATCTGCAAAGATACATGATACATATATCTACTTATAAGTTACATCTCAGATCATCTACTTATAAATTAAAATTTCAGTTGATAGCATACTCTTATACTATGAACACATGTGTATTGAGACATGATCCTGTAAAGCAGAAGAAACAACATTTAATAAACAAAAAACAAACAATATTCACAACCGGATGTTTCATACATGATAAGAACTATCTATGCAAAGATACATGATACATCTACTTATAAGTTACATCTCAGATCATCTACTTATAAATTAAAATTTCAGTTGATAGCATACTCTTATACTATGAACACATGTGTATTAGGCTTGAATGACATTGTCTTCTGAAGTAGACCAGTAATATAAACAACAAGAGCAACTAAGTGTTATGGAGCAAAATATAATATTTCAGCTAAAAAACAAGAGCAACATATATAATATAAACAAAATTAACTAAGTGTTATAAACAACAAGATTAGTTCAGTTCAAAAAACAACAAGAGCAACATATATAATATGAATAAAGCTAAAGCTTGAAAAATTCAATGAAAATACGACTTGAGTTGAGGCCCCATTTTATATTTATATTTATTTTGTGCCCCTACTGGTATTTTTTTTTTTTTTATAAAACCGCTCTCCAAGTTGTTACTTGGAGAGTTGTTTGAAAAAATGGCTATCCAAGTGCAGTTGTGCAAGCTCAAATGTGTAGTAGTGATAGCAACCCAATCCGGTTGATGAGTAACACACAAATTGTCAAGGGCAGTCCTTGTTTGGTCGTTACCCATCCCACAAGCATTCCAAGTGATGTATATCATTTAAAAACAGAGTCAGGTCGTGCATCTGCGGCATTATCCTTTTCACATTGCTCGGCCCACGAACCGTAATGACCCATAACCGTGGACTCCAGACGAGCATCGTCAACCTGGAAGGCAGATCTAGAAACTGAAGCAGCTACTGACGATGCCTCTGAGATAGAGATACGACTCCTGGTGTTATAAGGAGCCGGAATAGTTGGCTGGGGAGGCTTTTCACCTTTTTTCGGTCGACCAACTTTCCTCTTCTGAGATGTGCAAGTAGGTTGGCCTAAAGGGTCGTTCGGAAAATCCTCAATATCATTATCCGACTCTGAAGCAGTATCTCCATCCATAGTAGCAGGCAGGGTAGATGGAGTAATAGCAGTAAAAGAGTTTGAGACTGGAGGCGGCGGAGTAGGAGTACGCTTAGGAGAGACAGTTCTCCTAGGGAATTGCCAATCCTCGTCATCAGCAGATTGGGGTGAGCTAGTAGCTTGTCCATCGGAAGTGGGCTGTGCATGGCCACTCACGTGTGTATGTGTCTGAACAGGAGCTAAAGTCTGATCCAGAGTGTTCGAGGTGAGGGCTAGAGTCTGATCAGGAGCGGTGGTCGAAGTCGGAGCAGTAGCAAAACTCTTCTGTACCCAGCTTTTCGTGCTTTGCCCAGTAGGGTTCTTCGAAAAAGTATTTGGAGCAGGAAGGCCCGTCTTCGTCTGTGGAGGAGGCTTACAGCTCGGGCCATCATGTCGATTGCAATCTGAAGTAGCATGTCCCACTGACTCACAGGTCATGCAGAAGCTCGGATGAGGTTCATATCTGAGAGAAACCATATCACAGTGTCCAGATCGCTCGTACATAATGTATTCTTCCTTATCTTTCCTGAGGTCGATCTCAACAAGCACCAGTGCAAAATGCATCATCCTCCTGGATCTAGTACGTTCATCCACAGCGACAACTGTACCCAAAGCTGAGGCAATAGTCCTCATTATAGACTCATAGAAGTACTCTGGAGGCACCTCATAAATTCTGTTTCTGTATTCTCAAGTTGTCCTGCAAGGAAGGAACAAAGCGCGAGAGAGAGGAAGAGGGAGCAACATGGAAATTAGGAGATTGTGTGGACATAATACCCGTACTGCCGGTAATCAGTTGTGAGCTGTTCCCGGCCAAAGCATCGCCAATCGGAGTAGGGTGCGAAGCATACGTTGCTCGTGCATGTTGAACAGACTCCAACAGGCCATTATTAGGAGCATGTGTAGTGGGATTGACACCATGCAACGTCCCAACCTGTATATTATACAAAGAGGAGCCAGAGGACGTTTCCAGGGGTATATTATGATGAATAGTACCAAAAGAAGTAGTATTAATACCCGTACTGCCGGAATCCAGTGGAGGACTGGTTCCGGCCTGTGATACGCCAAGTGGAGCAACGTCCACAACATGGGGCTGCATCGGGGCCTGTGCATGAATCAATCTAGGATCCGTGTGCATAGGCAAGCGATCAACCTGCATCGCAAAGGATGGGACAACAGGTACCAAACTCATAGGATTATGCATCATATAAGGAGATGGAGTAATACCCGTAGTGCCGGAATCCAGGTTGCGACTGGTTCCAGCCAATTGAGTGCCAAGAGGGTAGATTCCCGCAACATTATGGTTCACAGACGAGAATGGCAACGCACCAGGGGCAAGCCCCTGCATATGAGGTACCCCGACCTGCGCAAATGAAGGCAGCAAGCCAGACGACACGAAACCAGCAAGAGAAGGCAATAAACCAGATACAAAAGCAGTATTATTAAACGAGCAAGTGGATGAGACGATACCCATAGTGCAGAAATCCGGTGAGAGCCCGGTTCCGGCCAATGTTACGCCAAGTGGAGGAGCCACAACATTAGACGACGTGATTGCATATTGCCCAAAAAATCCAGAATTAGTGTGCGATTCAACGTTGGCCATGTGCGACTGAGATCCATAATTAGGATTTCCTGTGTGATCGATTCCCTGTATCGCGCTAGGGTTCCCAGCGTGCCCTATAGCCACGATCAGAGAGGGATTAGGGTTCGCGTGTCCTTGAATCTCCGAGGTAGAGTTCATGAAATCGTGCAATAACCGCTCACGCAGTCCAGTAACCGCCATGGATGCCGTCTGCGTCGTCCCCGCGGTCTCATGATGATCGCAATTTTGGGGTTTTGTTGCCTCCGCGCGAATTTGATCGCTAATGTGATTGCGGGAGGCCTCTTGCAGGAGAGTATGGAGTGTAGCAGGGTTGTTCACAAGGTGAGAAAGCACAAGAGATATGGAAGAAAGGTTGCCTTCCTCCATGGACGGAAGGTGAGAAGTAGATCGCACGTAGTTTTAGGTGAAATCGCCCATAGAAGCGCGTAAAAGCTCTATTAGGTGAGAAAAGAATATGCACATATAATATTAAAAATAATAATTATATTTATAATAAACTTAATCAAACTAATTAAATATTTAAAATATTTAATTTAAAATAAATAATATAAAAATTATTTTCAATCTCGCGTCGTACACGGGTTACGTGCTAGTAATAGTATATAGAGGGGATTAATTTTTTTGTAATCCAGTAATTTTGGCTCGTTTTGAAATTGATCTTGATTGTTTTGATTTTTTTTTATTTTGGTCCTGTAAGTTATTAAAAAAATTTAAATTGGTCCTTTATTTGTTGTAACAGGTCACCAAACAGGTAACCGTCAACTATATAATTATTTTATTATCTCTTTTAACTTCAAAATTTCGCGTACACTTTTTTAATCCTAATAATTTTGGGTATGGATTTTAATTTTCTGCGTATTTTTTAGGGAGAAAGAGTGATTTTCTGTGTGTTTTAGTTTATTTTTAAAAAATTTGGTCAGTTTAGACCTAGTAAACTGCCCCGTTTGGCTTTGTCTTTTCATATACAAATTATTTCTAGTCCCGACCAAAATTATTAGGATTAAAAAAAATTAAGTAGTGCTTCGAAACTAAAGGGAAAAATAAAATAACTACACATATGATGGTTACCTGCTTGGTAACCTACTGCAGCAGGTTAAAGAATCAATTTTAATAATATATAGGACCAAAATAAAAAAGTCAAAGCAATTGAGACCAATTTCAAAACGATACAAAGTTATTGAAATATTTAATCCATGTGAGTATGTATTCTATTTCAAGACTCTACAACAAACTAATATTGGCGCACCTCGTTTAACACACAAAAAAAGTCATTATAAACTCTCTTTAGATACATTAAAGTTTTAGGTGAGTTAATATGTATTTCATAATAATTGATTTGCACTGTTAATACACTAGAAAAAAATTGTGTTAATACTAGTTCTAACATCGCACTATTGCATGAGAATTGAACATTAAAACAAAATCCAAATTATATATATCACAAAGAAAAGCATAAAACACAAGTGATTAAATTAAAATTATGTTTTTTAAATAAAAAAATTTATTGTTAATAAATAATATAAAAAATATTTTAATTAATTTATATAAGTGTCTAAAAGAAATCTTTTATAAGTACAACAACAATTTTGTAGGTTAAATAAATTAAAAATTTTATTTTTCATTTTCACACCGATGCATTTTTTTATTTTTATTTTTTTGATATAATTAGCTTTACATAGTTGAAATTTTTTCCGTAAAATTAATTGTATAGAACACAATTAATTGTACATAGGTTTAATACTAATGGAAAGCTAAAAAAAAATTAGAGAAACCCGTACGGGGTTAATTTAATATTGGTACGGGATTAATTGAATGGTGGTACAGACTGAAATGATGTTGGTACGAGATATATATATAATGGCGTGGACTAAAATAATAAAAAGATAAAAAAAGGGTAGAGTTGGAGAAAAAAAATTCCCTTAACTAAAAAAGAATTATTACAAATTTTATAAAACAAAAAAAACTTTTATTTTTATATTAGGCTATTTATAAACTCATCTCAAAAAATTAATCTAAGTTTTATATATATTTTTCCATGCAAACATCTTACCAATTATACATTGTAGCATAGTGTGTGGGAAGTCATGATTTTGAAATTCTATGTATTTGAAAGTTTTTTATGAATATTAAACATTATGTGTTTGTTTTGAGATTTTGGTGGGGTGAGATTTTGTTTTATATCAAATTAATATTTAATAGTGATTGATATTGTACTGTGAGTAAAAAAATAGTGATGTGATTGAATTTTATGAAAAATAAATATGTAAATATATTTTATAAAATTAAATGTTGAAGTCTGATATTAAATTTCAAACTAAAATGTAACGTGATTAATGAAGTTTTAAATTCATCCCATGAGTCCCAAAACACACATATAGTCTTAGTTTTTAGCGTAAGAACATGGTCAATAGAAAAAGAATTACAACATCTAAATTAACATGTGATAAGACATCTAGTCTTACTTTTTAGCGTAAGAACATGGTCAATAGATCTAAAGTAACATGTGATAAGAATAGACCATGACAATAAGTATTCTACTAACCCACACATTTAAATGTGTTTAAAAGCAATTTGATTTGTAGGCTACTAGCTAGAACCTAATGTCGCTGTATAGATATGGAAATTAACATATTTACATGAGAGGCACACTTGCGGTAAGAGCGTAATATGATTTGAGTTAGACGCTTTAATACTTTAGGAGATCAGATTCGAGGGAAGATATTAATTTACACTAATTTGTATCCCGTTTTATATATGACACCGTTTCATACGAATTTTCGGCATATTTTGAAGAACCAAGTGGCGATGCATGCATGCTATATGAAATAATTTTGTCTCATCTAAAAGTACGAATTTGTAGAGAGGTGTGAAATTAATTCATTTATTTAATTTCCCTAATACTCCCCCTCACTCGTGGGCTGAATTATTTCATTTATTTAATCGAACCCAGGACATGGACATGAGGCTAAAGGCTCTGATACCATAAAAGAATTTCATTTCATCTAAAAGTCCGAACTTATAAAGAATTGTGAAATTAATTCGTTTATTTTATTTTTCTAATACTCTCCCTCAAATTTTAAATCTTAATGCAGGGGTTAGGGCCGGAGCGTAGACGAAGCGAGCAGAGCCCTGGAAACAGGGGAGCCCGTCAATTATTTCATTTATTTAATTTTCCCGATACTATATATAGCAGCTCTGCCAAACCCTGAATTAATCCAATCACTTATCCTTCTTGTGCCTCTTAAAAACCTCTCTTAATTATCTTTTTAGTAAATATTTTCTCTCTAGCTCCATTTTGAAAAGTCTCTCTTCAACTACTTTGATGGCATTAATCCAACTTGCCTTACTCATAGCTAATTACCTTCTTCCCCTTGCACTCATCTTCCTAATAATCAACCTATATCATCGTAACACCTTGGAGGCCCGGAGATTACCTCCGGGCCCACCCACGATGCCCGTTATATGGCACTTGCACCACATCATAGGTGCACTTCCCTATCACTACCCTCTCCGACATCTCGCCAACACATACGGGCCGTTAATGCATCTCAAGTTCCGCGAAATTCCCACAATCGTCGTATCTTCGCCCGACGTAGCAAGAAAGGTGCTCACGTGCGTTGCATGTGCCGATAGGCCCACGAGTATGGCCACTCGTATAATAATGTACAACTACACAGACATTGTTTTTAGCCCGTATGGCGAGTACTGGCGCCAGATGCGCAAAATATG
Source organism: Stenogyne calaminthoides (assembly GCA_037126765.1). NCBI lineage: Eukaryota > Viridiplantae > Streptophyta > Magnoliopsida > Lamiales > Lamiaceae > Stenogyne > Stenogyne calaminthoides. Next base: position 26,386,793 of record JBBCBC010000016.1, read on the forward strand.
CACCAAGAGTGTCCGATCGTTCGAACACATTCGCAGGGACGAGGCTTCCGTTCTGCTCGAATGTGTTCGGACAACTTGTGGGACACCCTTTAACCTAACTGAGAAAATCAACTTGTGCATGAATTCTATGACGTGTAGGGCCGCGTTTGGAAACGTGGATACGGAAAGAGGGGTTGCAGTTAAGTTGATTAAGGAAGCAATAAGGTTAGCTGCACATTTTGATCTGTGTGATTTATTTCCATCGGTGAAGGTATTTAGTTTCATTAGTTGGTATAAATGGAAGGTGCTAAAATTGCGGAGGGAACTTGATATAATTCTTGATAACATAATTGATGGGCACAGAAAATGTCTAGCTGGCGGGAGCGGGGATTTTGGTACGGAAGATTTGGTTGATGTTCTACTGCGACTCATGGAAAGTGGGGAGCCCGATTCTTCGATAACCAACGACAATATCAAAGCCGTAATACTTGTAAGTATTTATGTGTGCACAAATACTACTTTAAATGAGCACTGGGTATTTGTAAAAAATTATAGCTTTGAAGAAATGATTAAAATTAGTGATTATGTGAAAAGTGATTAATAGTAGAAGTTAATGGGTAAAAAGTAAAAAACACTCATGTTTTTCATATAAAATGCACAAAACATTCATGTGATTTGAAAAATGCATAAAACCCCATTTTATTTCATTCAAGTATGCACAGAATCCTCTTATATCATTTTTAAAGGAAAGTGTATGTCACTTGCTCTTGGTGAGACTGTATATTAATTCAAGCTTATACAAAAAGCATAAATTACCCTTATGTTTCATAAGAATATGCACAACCCCGCATAAAATCTCCATTTGTTTCATAAAATATGCACAAAACTCTCTACCACGTGTTTTATAAAAGTGTGACAACAATTCATTTTGATCAATTTTTTTAATTGAATATGTATGTAACTCGAATTTTTCAATTGATATTTTATGTATTTTGGGTTCCTTATAGTACTCGTCTAACATTTTTAACCTTTGATGAATATTGAGTTTAATAAATCTATTTTTAATTTACTCCAATTTATTTGTATTTTTAATTTATGTAATTTTTATTAATTCCAGTAGTTTTTCTCATTATCCTTTTCATTAATTTTTAAGTTTAATAAGTTCATCAAATAAAAATTTCAATTGCAAAATAAACCATAAGTATACAAAAAATCATCTAAACTTGTACTAAAAATTGAAAATTATTACCAATTACAAAATAAACTATAAATACACAAAATACCGCACTTAAAGATAAAAAAGAAAAAATTCAAAACAAGAGGGCACCTTTAACATTATTCTAACGAAACACAAGGACGATTTGTGCATTTTATATGGAACACATGAAGTTTTGTGCAATTTATATGAAACACGGAGTGTTTTATGCATTTATTAAAACATAGAGGAATAGTGTGCATACTTTAATAAAACATGAGGGGGTTATTTGCAATTTTTAAAATATAGGGATGTTTTGTGTATTTTATATTAAACACATGGATTTTTTTTGTCTTTTACCCAGAAGTTAATAGTGTTTGTAAAAAAATTCAAATTCAAAGAATAGTTAATAGCGTTTGCAAAATGTTAAAAGTATTTAAAAAATACTAATAAATTACTAAAAGCACACCCTTTGAAGATTTTAATTTATAGTTTTTGAGAGTTTATTTAACGCATGTTTTGAACTCAACTACAAGAGTCAGAAGCATTTTTTTTAAGCTAGTGAGACTTAGTTTTTTATTTTAAAAAAAAAAGTACTTTGTAAGCTCAAGGTGTGTTTCAAATCAAGTACTTAATCTAGTAAAAGAGAAATATAACACTCCAAATTACTTCTACATATAATTTTAGGTGATTATTTTTTTGCAAACATCCCCCTAATACTATTCTAAATGAAAACAACTATATTATTCAGTGAAAACAATTAACACGGACTACTAATATTATTTAAAAATGCATTTGAGTTGCATGGTGCAACCGAAATAGAAGCGTTTGATAAAGTTCTAATGTTTTAGCAAAATTTTAGGACAAGGTTTTCTAGACATCTTAGAAATATGAATTGGTACTTTGGGGATTGTTAAATAGTAATGTAATCGAGCCGAATATCATCAAGTTCAAGTTCGACACGTATAAAAAAAAAATTGATATAAACTTGAATTCTAATAGTAGAGCTCGAGCTCATCTCAACTGTAAATATTGAGTTAGCCATTAATTAGAGTATGACTCGCAAAAAGCTCATGAGCAAGGTAAATGCATTAAGTCTTTTTTCGTATAATAAAATATTGTGGTGTTTTGTAATATGCAGGACATGTTTGTCGCTGGAACTGAAACTCTATCTACTACGGTGGATTGGGCAATGGCAGAACTAATAAAAAATCCACAAGTAATGGTAAAAGTACAAGATGAAATAAGGCAAGCCTTTGATGGAAGGGAAACAATCAAAGAATATAGCGAGACTCGTACATTAAACTACCTTAAATTGGTAATAAAGTAAACTTTAAGGCTGCACCCTCCCATTTCTATAATCCCTAGAGCATGTAAGGAGGAATTTGTGATTGATGGATATCACATACCTCCCAATGCCAATGTTATTGTCAATATTTGGGCAATAGGGAGGGATCCGGAGTATTGGAATAATCCAGAGAGTTTTGAACCCGAGAGGTTTGAGAAAAACCCGATTGATTTCTTGGGAACTCAATTTGAGTATATTCCAGAGGATTTGCCCTGGTATGAGATTCGGTGTAGCGAATGTTGAATATATATTGACACAACTCCTCTATTACTTCAATTGGAAACTTCAGCCAGGTTTTGATACTGATGTTGTAGATATGACTGAGATTGATGGATTAGCTGTTTCAAGAAAGAATGGCCTTTATTTAATTGCCATACCATTCAATCCTGCCTTGGGTAATGACATTTTGAAGCAAGGGTGAATTAGGTTGTGGCAAGAATAGAATAAATATTTGTTATGTAACAAATTAGTAAGTATGGTTATGTTTCAGATATATAATTGAATGTTCGTATACTCTATATATGTATGGATATATGTCATGCTTGTATAATTTAGATAAAATTATTCAAAATTATGTTTAAATTATATAGAAATTAGTGGATGGTGGTCTGATGGGAAAAAAATGATGAGAGTTATATAGGAGAGCAGTACAGTTGGTGGATTGAACTCAACCATATACGTGGCAGCATGATTGACATGGCACATGGCTGGTGCATAAAAATACGTTAGACTAAGTATAAAAATACGTGGCGGTTTCGGTTTTAACCGGTGGTTCAGTCTGCGGTTCCCGATTTTCGAAATGATGGAACCGCGGAACCTGCGGTTGAACCGACTCTCCAGTTCAAAATGAACATGTCTAGCTAGGAAGACAGATTTCAAATGGAGAAGAAAAGCAGATCTTCCATCTGTGTTAGAAGAACGCTGGAGAAAGAATCATAAAGAAAATATATGCGTGTTTTATTCCTAATAAATAAGATCCGAATTTAGGTGACGGGTAGGATCAAATAGTCTTTTACCATGAAAATGGTTCATATAGGATATGTTCGTTTCGGAATTTACCCGATAGACTTAGAACTTTACGAACCACGTCCTGTTCTAATTTGAGATTTAAAATTAGATTTCAATATCAATTCCTATAAAATATATATTGCACATTTATTTTTCATAAAATTCAATATATTCATATCACTTCTTTTTTCACTCTCGATACAATATAATAATACAATATCAACATTATTAAATGTTGATTTGACATAAAGCAAAATTTCACCCTATCAAAATTTTAAAACTAACACATACTCCCTCCGTCTCATGCTTAATGGAACTCTTAGGCACCGTTTACTTTGAAAATAGGAATTAGAGTAGATATGTTAAGGTGTGATGAAACAAGGGATTTAGGTTCAATTTAAGTATCTTATCCATCATATACTGCACGATATCATCTGTTTTAAAAATGATGTTCCACTATGTGTTCCATAGTCTAAATTAATAACATGTGGAATGGACAAAAATATCCAATAGACCACCATAATCCTAAGTTCGTGTGTTAAAGATCCAAAAATGGTGAAATAATTCTGGAACACGAAAAAGTGGAACAGATAAATTGAACCGATCATTATTTACTCAGAGTGAATTTGATAGGACTTAATTCACCAAATTACTGAACTACCCTTCTCACAACCTCCGCACATCTCCGTTCTCGTCCCTCCCCCAAAAAATTCTCACTCAATTTTTTACGAATATATACAATCAGTTCAAAATAAAATAAACAAAGGCATATCGCGACTTGGTTTGTATTGGTTTTCATTGATTTGCTACTTGGTTTGTATTCTTTTACTTTGAAGATAAATGGTCGTGAAGCTGTATATAAAACAAAACAAAAAAAAAAAAAAAATTGAATTCTAAGAAGAAAATAAAATACAAGTCCATTAGATACTTTCATGCAGTATGAATAGAACTTGAAAATCTGATTTATAAGCATATCTCCAGGGGCGGACCTACCTTGTTCCCAAAATCACTAAAATTTTTGGTGAAATATATATCTTTATAATTAAGCATCCAACTTTGATGAAAAAAAATTGTGTAAATATTTTGGAAGAATGAGTATTATTTGTGTTATAGATTATACCCTATATCATGTATAAAACTATCTCATACGAATGTCTCTCCCTTAAACAAAGTATTATGTGCATCATGTTCACATTAGATATTACTAATCTTGCAAAATCAACAATCTATAAATAAAATGTTGATTTTTAGGTGAGAAAAAGGGCGACAAAATAGAGAAAGAATATGTATAATTCACATTTTCAATATACATATAAATGTATTCGACTCTGTTAATATAAAGATGTTTAGTTCAAATAATTTTCAAAAATATATAAAAATTCTAAAGTGCATTTAGCTACACCATGTTATAAATTGGGCCCCCCTCGGTAAAATTTCTGGGTCCGTCACTGCATATCTCCCTCCGACAAAATCCTACTTGGTGAAATATTAGCATCCAACTTTTGAGAATGCCTCAATGGCGATCTAATCTATGAAGAAAACTGATTTGAAAATCTGTTTTATGTCTTTCCTTTGAGCATGAAATAGCGACCTGTTTCCAATTTCTCTAATTTCTCAGAAAATAAAAATTCAAAGGGCGATTGAAAGCATGTGTATCGTTTGGCCAGGGTGGTGCAAGCTTTCCACGCTACTTTAAACAATTGTGAAGGCATGGGGAAAGTTTTCGAGCCACTCATAGATATCGGAATTCCATAAGTGTTTCTGTTGAGGAAAATTAAATAAATAGATTATTCTCGACCCTCTCTACAAGCTCGAGCTTTTAGATGAGACGGAATTCTCTCATGGTATCAGAGCCCAGGTTGTGGGTTCGATTCCCGTGGAAGCACTCCACCTATTTAATTTGTCCACTCTGTTGGGCCTCCTCTCCAGAGAGCAGAGGCAATGATTTGGCCCACGAGTGAGGTTGATTTGTCCACTCTGTTGGGCCTCCTCTACAGAAAGTAGAGGCAATGATTCGGCCCACAAGTGAGGGGAAGTGTTGAGGAAAATTAAATAAATAGATTATTTCCGACCCTAAATTATTCTTGACCCTCTCTACAAGCTCTGAGGTTAATTTGTTCACTCTGTTGGGCCTCCTCTACAGAGAGCAGAGACAATGATTCGGCCCACAAGTGAAGGGGAGTGTTGAGGAAAATTAAATAAATAGATTATTCCCGACCCTAAATTATTCTTGACCCTCTCTACAAGCTCTGAGGTTAATTTGTTCACTCTGTTGGGCCTCCTCTACAGAGAGCAGAGACAATGATTCGACCCACAAGTGAAGGGGAGTGTTGAGGAAAATTAAATAAATAGATTATTCCCGACCCTAAATTATTCTTGACCCTCTCTACAAGGGAGTGTTGAGGAAAATTAAATAAATAGATTATTCCCGACCCTAAATTATTCTTGACCCTCTCTACAAGCTCGAGCTTTTACATGAGACGGAATTCTCTCAGTTTCATTAAAATATATTAGTTTGAAAGATATCAATTGTTTCATTAAAAAATATATGATTTTTCTTGTTATTGTGTTTGCTTTACATAAAAAACATATAGGTGATTTACATATAGATAGACCATCTTTGATGAGTAATGACGATCTTTCATTAGAAAAAAACTTTCACGTGAATATGTGTCGAGATAATTAAAGCATAAACATCAAATACTTTTTGGAAATTAGAAAAATTAGAAGATCTTTTTTCTTCTTTTAGTTAAAATCTAAGCTCAAGATCAATCCAAATTTTAAATTTTAGGCTCTTTAATTTATTCAAACATATTTTCAATAATATGGGCTGGGCTTGTTTTATTTACCGCCAAGGCCCAAGAGGCACATATATTCTGTCTTCTGCTACAAGCTTTATCAAATATCAGTCCTGCAGAAAGTTGAAATCATTGTGTCAGAAAGTTGAAACCAGAGGTGACAATTTTCTCTCCATTTCATCTGTTTTTTTTTTTTTTTGAATAATCTGCATTTCACCAGGTTAATGTTTCTTTCCTTGTTGTTTTACCCACTAGTATGCATTTTCCTTCTGAAAATTGGATGTTTATGTTGTTATTTTCATTTTCGTATTGCTGATGTTTGGTAGGGTTTTCGGTTTTCCAAATTTAATTTCGTACGGTCAATGCATGTTGTTGAATGTTTAAAGATAGAGAAATCCAGTGTTTTATTTTCTCTTTGAGTAACTTGTTGCAGAAAAAAATGTTGGATGGAAAGGGTTCCCTCTAAATTTTAACGTTGTGTGTAGAATAGCAGTGATCTTCAATCTATAAAAATGTAGATCTGTATTTTTTTCTCTCGGCCATGACAGAGCACGATTTAAGTGTTTTAACTCCAGCCACATGTACTGAATTACTGGTGATGGTTTGATAATACTCAAAATTCGAAAGATTTTTAGCTTAAGCTTAAGATTACCGTTTTGCTCTTTTCATTTTTGGTTTGTTTAGTCTTTAATTCAAATTTTGGACCAAACACAGTAATGAAAATACCATAAATATAGCTAAACTAAATCTATATTCGGATAAAGGCTTTGTCGCTGTTTTGTAGAAATTTTTGTGTTACAATTGAAAGTTTATATGACTTTTGCATCAGGGGAAGGGAATGGGATTGTGTTCTAAACGATTTTGTTGCATGAATCATATTATATATTTTCTTGTTTTTTTGTTTTTTGTTTTATTTTTTATTTTAAATTATTGATTAGTAAACCCCAAATGACGATAGTTAATTGTTTACCAGAAATTGTTGGATTAGTTCTGCACATGAAACGGTTACAAACAATGGATAATGATGAAGGATTTAATGTGAAGTTATTGAGTTGTTTTATCCTTATTTTTAGGATTGTTGGTTATTTTCCAGTATTGTAGAGAATTAGTATAAACTTAAATCTCTCAACTTCTCCTTTCTCAAATTCATTCATAACAGCACACTGAATCATTGGAGTCTTGGCCATTATCTGTTTCTAATCATTACTGATTCAAAAGGTTGTTGGACGTAATTGATGCTATTAAATGTTAAATACTGGAAACGTTTTTTTAACATAAATATGAGTCTTGATAGCAACCGTTGGTATTACTATTATGATTAGAGTTGGGTTTTTTAAGATCTGTAGATTAGGAAGGTGGAAGATAAGTTGGGATCTGTTTTGATTTTCCATATTTTGTAAGTTACTTGTAGATTAGTATTAATGTTAGGTCCATGGGCTACTTTCCATGGAGGGTAGTATTTAACTCTCTCGTAGAAGTATTAGGGTTAAATTTTGAATCTCCATTTGTTCGGCTGCTAAGATTTCGTGAGTTATCAACGTTCTGTTTTCTTTGATCTCTGTTTATATTTGCGTTAATGTTTTCTTTACTCCATATCTTGTTATGTTTTCTTTACTTGATTCGCCTATTTGCTAGTAACACTTTTTCATTTTCTCCACACTGGTATTATATATTAGATCATTGTGTTTCCTGCGTATTATTTCTTGTTTGAAATTCAAACTTTGAATTTGTGTTTTAATCGTATGGTGGCATCACAATTCTTGTGTTTGTGTGTGTCTGTGTGTATATATGTAGTTATATTCATATATGGATTCAGGACTCATAGTTATCTTTCAAAACTCTTTGAACCATAGTCATCTCTTGTGGAATTTTATTTTCTATTAAGGCTTTCCACGTAAATCTGCGTATTTATGTCATTTCCTTCTTTTTTGTGCATTTTTACTTGCCATTAGTTTGCATAATTTAATATAAGTCTATTATACGTCACATACGGTTCAATCTACATTTTCTAAAATGGTAACTTTTTTTCTAGTTATTTCATTTTAAGTGGTTTGTGATAAGTGTTGAAACTTAATTGACTGAACTAAATCAGTTTTACCCTTTCCACAGTGATCAAGTATACTCATATTTAAATCTCATAATTTATAGGTTAATTATAATTGCTCTGTACCTGGTTTATGACCCTTTTCAATGCATTAGTTTTTTGTCTTCATCAAAAGGTTATGTGTATGTCCACTTCAATCTTGGCCTATAAATTACATACTGCATGATGCAGATATAATGCAAGACAATTCAAAGTATAGCTATAGATGTCTTTTTTTTTTTCGTCTTAATATTTGAGTTGCTAGTAATTATTTTCCAATAAGTAGTTTCTAATATTTACCTTAACTTAAACTCTTTCGTTCTTTCTCTCCAACGGGAATTAGGCAGATTCTTTTGCAGCATATCCTCAGGTAAAGCATAAGTTGTTGTCATATGTTGAATTGTCAATTCTCTTAAAAACACAGAATAAACTCATTGTTTACTTTAATATAATTGTCTTACTTCCAGTTAAAAGTATTCAGAAGTCATGTCAAATTGTCAATTTTCTTAACAATGCAGAATAGACTCATTATTTACGTTAATATAATTGACATCCAGTTAAAGGTATTTCAAAAAAAAAAATCAGCATTTATTGTTCAATCAGATAAATGCTCCTGTTTTGGTTGTTTGCAAGCTAATGTAGGAAATCTTTGAATGTACTAATAGTGGTCTTGGGGATTATTATAATTTTGCACTTATATAATTTTAATTCAATATGATCAGATTCTCATGGAGCGCGGACGTGGACATAGGGCACCTGCACCTCAGGTAAATACAAGGCAGCCATCTAATATAAGACCATTATTGTTGCATCATTTTGGTTTTTGTTTTTAATTTTATTTTGGTTTTTCTGTTGTTGTATCCATTTATTATGCTTTCCATTAAACTGATTTCCTCCCCATTATTCATTCATCTATATACTATACACACATCTTTGTTGCTATTATGCCGTTGTTCCCATGCATGTTTTTATTCAAGCTCGCTCCCTTTCCATTCATTTGCAGAAATCCTGCATCATCGAGTATGATGGCGCTTCAAAGGGAAACCCTGGACAAGGTGGTGCAGGGGCTGTTGTGCGACATCCAGATGGGACAACCGTATTTTCATCTCACCATTTTCTTCACTTCTGATTCTCTACTAGACATGTTTTCATTGTAGTACTATTTCATTTGCTATTTGGTCCCTCAGTGAAACACATGGATTTTTTATAGGTGGCTCGACTGAGTCAAGGTCTGGGTAATACCACTAATAATGCTGCTGAATATCAAGGTGCCATCTTAGGTTTACAATATGCAGTTGACAATGGGTACACACATGTATCCATGAAAGGAGACTCTCAACTTGTCACCAATCAGGTATTAATTCTCATTTCTCCTTATTTTGTTCCCTAACAATAAAACTTGTTGCTAAATTGACAGAGTCGTAGGAATGGCACGCTAAAATATATATGAATAATAATGTTTAGTCGTGTTTATATGACGGACAGGTACAAGGCCAATGGCAAACCAGAAACCCGAATATGGCTGAGCTGTGTAAGGAGGTCAGAGGCATCACAGACCAGTTTTCTTCTTTTGAGGCTTCTCATGTACCAAGAGTAAGTTGAAGATCCTTTTTAAGTAATCGAACAACTTTTGTGAAGGCTTTCGTTCGGTTTGTCTTTAGTTATTTCTTTCGAAATTGCATCAAACACTTTATTTGTGAAGTATTTTTATTGTTTTATTTCTTGTAACTCGCCATTTCCAATCTCATTTCGGTTGTTTTATTCCCTTTTTAATGCTTTCAGGGGTACAACACCGACGCTGATGCTCAGGCAAATCGGGGAGTACACCTAAAGGGTAATAATTCATTTTGATCTTTCAGATGGTTTCATACTGTGTATTCTTCTTCCTCTTTGTATTTATTTTATTGAACCTTACACTGCAATTTTTGCACAGACGGTGAAGTTCGAGGGGAATACTACTGAAATGAGCTGCTGCTCAGGCGACGTTTTGTCGATTCGTGTGTTCTTGTCTTCTGGATATGGTGATGCTTTTGGTCAGATTCTTCTTTTGGCTAGATATTAGTAATGCATTGGTGTTGCAAATACGTTGACTACGTTGTTTGGAACGATTTATCATAAAATGGTTAGACGATGTTGTGTCAAATGGTTTTTTTATCGATGGTGGTTTTATCTATTTATTATATACTAGTACGTATCCCCCAAATACTAAACATATTTTTTAATGAGAATATATATGACTGAATTTTAAATTTTAAGTATCTATTTTATATATTATAGATTTAAAATGATAAAATTATAGGTGGTAATATATTTTTGCATATCTATTTATAGATCAACACCTAGCAAATAGATAATATTATATTTTATGTATTTTACTTCAAATTTATAAAATCTAAAATATCTTGGAGTTAATATTAGTTGATATACTATCCAAATTTATCAACTTAGCTAGAGATGTTAAACGGGTTGGCTCTAACCCATTAGGAACAGCCCTATAGGGCCGCGAGCTAAATGGATTAGGGCATTTCACTTTTAATGGGCCACTAATAGTTGAGTCCAAAAGGATTTTCCATATCAAATACTCCAAATATTGTTTATAAATTAAAAAGTGGTAATCATACTATGAAAATTTAAAAAAAAAAGGATTTTCCATATTAAATACTCCAAATATTGTTTATAAATTAAAAAGTAGTAATCATACTATGATATTTTTCATACTTAATAATCCAGACATTATTAATATAGTCAAAATTACATCAAAACATAACATAATATCATGCTCTAATTTATTTCTATTTATTTAAGTTAATAATATAATTATAATATATATAAAATATATATTATATATAAGTAGGAGGGCTGGCGGGTTGGCTCGGTTAACCTGCGGGGGCCAAAAAAATACTGCTTTTAAACGGTTATCATTGCTTTCACCCTAACCCCTCAAGATATAACAGAGGTTAAACCAATTTTAACCCATTTAACCCTTGACGGGATTAACCTCTCTACTTAGCGAATAAATTTAATATTTAAGAGAAATAAAATGTAAGATTTGAAAAATATATGAGTGTATATCCTAGTTTATCCATTAATATTTTTCATTCTTGTAAGTAACTAATAATTTTTTTTAAAATATTTTCTCATAAGATTTTAAAAATATGTGATTTATGGTAGATTGTATCCCGTCTCAGACATAAGACTGTCTCATATAAGCTTTTGTAAAAAAAAATGATTGTTTTAATTGAATTTTAGATCAAATACAATAGATTAAAAAAAAAAAATCAACAAAAAATGAATAATTTTATATACAAAATTCATCTATGAACATGTTGAGAAAAATATTAAACGATGAGATTTGTTAGAAAATATAGGGATAGATTAGATCTAATTTAATTAAAAAAATTAAAAGTTAACTTAAATAACTTTTAATGGGAATGCACGATTTTAAAACGGAATAATCTGGTTCAATTGAACTTTGCGAAGATTAACGTGATTTTGCCAATCAGGTTTACCAATATATAGTCATAAGATAAGATTATCTAGTTGATGAATTTTGATTGGTGTTATATGAGACGATATCAAGAGATATGTAGCTAATGTGTTTTTTTTTTTAGTTACAAAAGGAGGTTTAATTTTGATAATTAAACTCATCAATTTATATCATGTTGATACTTAACACTTCCCATTATTATAAAGAAAACGGTAAAATTATTTTTTCTAATTTACATTAACACATGCTTGCTCTTAAGGTCCGTTTAGTTCGTGAGATGATCGGAATATATAGGTCAGAATTAAGATTTTAATCTCAATTAATCCACAGTTTAGTTTGAGGGATGATACCCATGATATACTCTAAGCTCGGGTATAAAATATATTAAATTTTTCTATGGAGTGATATGTCAATTTCATATGAAAGGTGGGATAGAAAATATTGGGGCAATTTCAATTAGGTACAAAGTAGCAGGAGTTATATCAATTAGATAGAATCAAACCCCCTTCTTTCATATAACTACAATCTTAGAGATGATAAGACCAAAATACCCTTAATACAAAAAAAAAGAGAAAAATCATCTTCCTGTCATTGACGAGACGTCTCCCAAGGCTCACCTGCAGCTCCTTTTCTTTTCCTACTTTATTAATTCAGTTCGGAATCATTTTTAATGAAGGTAATTCATTATTTTTGCTCAATCAAATAATTTTTTACACAATTTCAAATTTACTTCATTTTAAAATACATTTTACTAAATTACAAAATTTCATTAGCAAAATTCAAATTTTACTCCATTTTAAAAAATACATTTTTTTATCATTTTGCAAATCTGAAAATCATAAAAAGTTATTATATACATTTTGCATTCGTCTTCCTCGTTTATTTTTTGCATGAGCACAAAATAAATTCAATCTCAGTGCAAATAATATATTTGCACAATCGCTAAATATTTTGCTAATTTTAAAATAGAAAGAAGAGAAGAAATATTACAATTATAGGTGAATAGTTCATCAAATTATAGAAAATGGGGAAGAAGACAACAATATTGCAATTCATCTTCATTTAAAAACAAAGTATAAATACTAAAAATATTTTAGACTCACCTGTGCAAAATTTTTTTTCCACAAATTCACTCTATACCCAAAAAAAATTTCATCTGTGCAAAAAAAAATATACCAATAAAAAATGAACCTCCACTTCTTCTCCAAAAATACTAGATTTCAGCAGTCAAAAATGTATTTCCACCTCTTCTCCAAAATACCAAAAACAGAGTACCAACAGTTTAAAAATCTACACAAATTTAAGCACACACCATATTGTGAAACAATTTTAATTGCATGTACATACATTATCAATCCTCCAAATCTGCCGAGTATATCTGTTGGGATATTTTAGTTTTAATGAATTATGCCAAAACATTATCAACTTGTGTTATTCAAGCTATTTTACAGATAACAAGTTAAGGGGGAACGAGAGAACAAATTGAGGGGGAACTCACGAAATCAGAAGAAGATGATCGAGATCAGACGAGGCTGCAGACGAGAATGATAGAGATCAGATGTGTTAGATGAGTTCCGGAGTTAGCTGATGAGCTGTGCAAAATCAGAAGAGAAGAAAAGCCAAAGCCAAAGAAATCGAAGAGAAGGTTGCGGATCGAAGATGAAGAGGATGAGACCGATCAAGATCGACGTGATCGAGATCGATATGAAGAAGAGCAATGAGACCGATCAAGATCGACGCGGATCGAGATCGATATGATAAACCCGATATGCTAACCTCGATGTAATCACCGATGCTATCCTGAGATGATGAATCAAGATATGATGATCCGATCAACAGATGATGATTAAATGTAAAGAAAAATCGATAGCTTTAAATAATGTGACTGAGGGTCGATGTCTCGGCCTGAAGATTTGAACTCAAGAAGCCCGAGTGTCGTTATGCCCGACGAATAAAGGTCCGGCCAGAGAGAAGTTTCAATCAAGTAACTTGAAGGCTCGATAACCCAAGGTTCGATATAGCTCGATAACCTCGGAGGCTCGAGATAACCAAGGTTCAAGGTTAAGATAAATCAAATAACTTTGGGCTCGATAGAATCAAGATCCTGAGACTCAGATAACCTGAATGCTCATATAGAACTGAAGATCCTGAGACTCAGAAGAAACTGAAGATTATAGCCGTTAGATTCAGCTGACGTGGACCAATGAGAGGAAGACGACAAGACTGAAAAAGCTGCAAAAAGCTACAGAGTAGTATGGATTTGAATGTGATTCTCTCCAACGGTAACATTCAAATCCACACTATAAATACAAGTTCTTCCTTCATTATCATGTGAGGAAGTGTGGAGAAATGCGTGAAAACACCATTGAAGCTACAGTGCCAAATCATGTAGCATTTCCACCATAGAACACAGAGCTAGAAATACACTCATATATTCAAGAGTGTTCTACCCTAGAACTAAGCACAAATGTAATATCCTAAGCTTAGAGAGATTTTCTCATCCTTAGCATTGAGGCTAAACAAATGTAAAGGAAAATCTCAACCTAGTTGGAAACCATACAAATCTTTACCCAAACCCAAAAGTCAGGTTAAGTTTGTATTACCGCAAGATTTCAGACTAGGGATTCTAGTTTCTGATTTCTGGGCTCGGTTGAGCGTGAACTTGGTAAACATTTATAGGCAATCCCGTGAGGGTGATAAGTCCCGCTTGAGTGTGAACTCGGTAAACATCTATCGGCAATCCCGTGAGGGAGATAAGTCCCGCAGGTTAAGATCGGTTAAGTAGGTGCCCCTGTGTTAAGGGAAGAGTGGATGTAGGACGGGTTTCGTCTGAACCACTATAAAATTGTGTGTTATCTACTGCTTTATGTTCTTACTTGCCATATGCATTCGATTATAAGCAAAACAAACACAAAAAAAATTGGTATCACCATTCCCTCACCCCTGATTCTATATGCATCTCATGACATGTTTCGCTTCCGCACGCGCAAAATCGATTTTAATCGGGACCTCACAATATCTGTCATCCCCAAAAATAATCAAAACCCAAAAATTAACAACCCAAAACTAGATCTTTCAAACCCAATTTCAAACCCCCCCAGAAAAAAAAATCCTATGTCAAAATAGACCTGTTGAACAGATCTAATATGAGCCGTCTTTTAATTTCTCACGCAGTAAAGTGAGCGAGTGCGTGAGAAATTACGGAAGAAACCGGAGGAGGCTATAAAATCGCCGCCGCATAAACCTTCAAAAACCGCCGCCCCCGCCGCCAGATCTCCTCTGCAAAAACCACCCACTCCGCACCACCGCACAAACCCACCGCCACCGCTGCAAAAAAATCCTCCGTCTCCACGCGCCGCCACCCCCATGACCTCCGCTCAAAAAATCCACCGCCTCCGCTCACCTCCACCACCATCCGTCGTCTTCCGCACCCCCCCACCATCCTCCGCCTGATATATTTCACAGAGGGAAGGATGGCTTAAAGAGAAAAATAGGGTTGAATTTAGAGATAGAGTGGGCTGAGAGAGAGATTGGGAAATCCAGTTTGAGGGGGGAGAGAAAAGTGGGTGGGTTTTTAATGAAAATAATAATGAAATTAAAGAGTAAGGGTATAATGGGTTTTTTATCTTCTATTTTGTATCAAATTGAAACAAAGGGTATATGTTGTATCTAACTGAAATTTCGATGAAAAACTTGTATGCCGCTGAAATTTTCCCGAAAAAATATTTCAAATGCAATATTACAAATTGTTTTTCTATTGTTTGAATAGATTCACAGGAATGACGTATGGTTGTTTCAATTCAATTTAAGGTTACTTATGACGTTTCAATAGGTATCTCATCTGATTCCTCAATCAAATCCTACAATTCAAATGCATATCTAGATTCAAACAAATCCAGTTCAATCAATCAAACCTTACTCAATTTTTCACTCAATCCTATCACACCTAATCAATCCAGTCTCGTGAACCAAACGCCCCCTTATAGTAATGCATGTCTGTTTCACCTGTTTCTCCTTCTGACCAGGAATTCTTGATCCGTGAAATATTTATATGTGTTTGTGTTGGGTCAAAATTTTAAATTTTAGGCACTTTTATTTATTTCAATTCAAAGACATATACTTGTGTGAACCTGAGTTCATATTAAACTCTATTTTTTTCAAATATCACTACTATGCATAAATATTTATAATTTTTATGTTTATTTATTATCACTGTTTAATTGATTGATTATCTTTGAATTTGCATATTTGTTATGCTCTTTAGTAATTAAAAATCTATGGGTACAAAAGATTTTTTTTATGCTACACTGCTGGACACTGCCCAACAGTGCATTAATATGTTGTACCACATGCTTAATGTGTTATACAGTACAACACGTCAATGCATGTGGTACAACATGCTATAGTATTATTGGCACTGCCCAGCAATGTAGCATGGAAATAATCGGTACAAAATGTGGCTTTATTCAAAAATATGGGCTGGGAATATTTTTTATTTCACGCCACGTTTTTTCTTCTGCCAGAAGCTTTTTCACAGAGGTGACAATTATTTCTCCAGGTTAGTATTTATTTTCTTGTACCCATTAGAATGCATTTTCTTTGCGAAAATTGCATGTTTACGTTGTTAATCCCATTTTCATTAATCTTTTCTTAATAATATATTTTATTTTCAACACGTCTAATTCGCGGTTATAAACTAGTAGTCCTACATAGGCATTATCGTTTTCAAATAAAAATAGCCATTTAATTGGGAATTTAAATTGCCGGCAAGTGTAATCTATATTTATACCTACATCTATTCTATAATATATATATATATATATAATAACACAAATTAACACAAATTACATTCATCTCTTTCAAAATGTTAAAACATCAATGCCCAATTTATACTAATTTTTACCGTGAGACGATCTCATTCAAGCATGTCTCATATATAATAGCAATATAGTTACAATTTACACATGTGAAGTTTTCCGCGCCCAAAGTATGTGTATGTGTAGTAATCTATTTATGGTGACACATACTATTTGTTAAAAAAATGTTTCCCAAAGAGTTTTGGTGGATCCCACATAAAATATTCTGAATTCAAAATAATAATTTTATTAAAAAATAAAAAACTGATAATTTTATTAAAAAATAAAAAAACTGAAAATATATTAGGACAAGTGTCCAACAATGTAGTGCATTCATATGATACAACCATCATAGCATGAGTACCCATAAATAAAAAGAAAATAATAAAATAATAGTTAAGTAAATATTAATTCAACTAAACATGAATTCTAATTTTTTTCAATCTGATATAGATATTTTTTTTTTTTGTAAATGTTAGAAAGTTTATAATATATATTAATATATTGATTTTAATGAATACAGTTAATAGCAAAAAATTATTTTTAAAGAAATAGATTATGGCCAACTAGCCCAGCCCAGCCCCATTGACAGCTATATAAAGTCCAGCCCATTTGACAACTATATTACACAATGCCAGCTAGCCCACGACTATATGAAATAGAACTGACTAATCCTAAGTCAAGGGTCTAACTAACCCAGCCCATCTAACGGCTATATAAACAATTGCCAGCTAGCCCAGCCCATCTAACGGCTATATAAATTATTCACATCATTCCGATTTTTCGTTTTAATTAATTTTTATACTCAATAAAAAGCTCCCTCAATTAACTATGGCGGCGGGCAATCGGTTCGGTGAATCAAGATTCAAGAAAATTGTTATATCGAACCATTACTTTCACAATCACTCCTCCAAACTTGTTACCTTTTTTCCCAATCAAATACTGCAAGAATGACGAAAACAGTAAAGATTCATAAAGGAAAGCGAACCGGCCATGAATCGGAACCCAAGAAAGAAGCCGCCTCGAGGCGTTCCATTATCAAGAACAGGTGGAAGAATTCCACCTCTGGTTCGACACACCGACTCAATCCTCTGGAATTTTCAGCGCAGCATGCAAGTCCATTAATTTATAATTATTAGCCTTCGATTCTTGAATACATATTTGAACCAATTTAATCAATTGCATCTTTGATCAGAATGTCAATATTTGATGCTCTCTGCTGTAATTTTATGCGCTCAATATAAGAGGTGAATTGATTTTGCAGTTGACAATTACCTTTTATCTATTAAAACGCTAAAACCCTCTTCAGATTTGATAAGTAATTCATTAGCTTAGCTTCAACAAGTTAACTGTGCCCTTATTGTGCTTAGGGAATTCATGGGTTAGGTGGAAGAATGGGAACCAGAAATATTGATCCTGAGGGCCTAACATTTGACCATGCTGCCCAGTTAGTGATCCTACCTTTGCTAGGATGGTTAGTCTTTGGTCTAAAAATGGTGCATATCTTTAGGCTGTGTTTGCTTCATATAATTAGGATATGGTGTGATGATAGGATTAGATGTGGCACACTGAGATTTAACTATGTTATCCATTTGGTATTATATATTGAATGTTTGTTGACCTGTTAGTTTAACTATTATTTCCTTTTATATCTGTTTTACCATAAGGATAGAAATCGAAATGTTGCAGACTTCTTTGGTGAATGTGGTGCGCCCTTGCTGGGCTAGTAAGCTGGAGCCATATAATGGAAGATGGTACTTGAGTGAGAATGGGAAGCTTTGTGGAGACTTTGATGCAATTGTTATTACACATAATGATAAATATCTTGGCTATTTGATGCTTTAGTTGCTTGTATTAATTCATATCTTTCCCGAAGCATTCTTTGAAGAATATACAACTTTTTTGCTGCACTTTGTAGGTATCCTTTTTTATTTCTTAATGCAGCCATCAAAGAAGGTGCTTATAAATCTAATATTTTCCTCCTATCTATCTTTCTGTGTTTCAAACTAGGGAAATGTTCTAACCGATTGCTTGCTTCGTCAGGGTTATCAGTGGTTGCAAGACAAATGAAGGTAGCCAACTGTTTCTGCCTATCTTAAATAGCTTCCTTAATCCTTCTTCACTTGTCTCATTTTGTTAATGCCTGACATCCCATGTAAACAGAGGCTGAATTTGAGTTCTATATGGGCCCTTATGGCAACATTTGAGGATCATCTTCATGTCCCGTCCGTTGAATCAGCAATGCCCATAGAAGGAGCTTTTGTCAAAGGAATTGATTCTCTATCATGGATGTCAAACAATACGACAAAACTGACTATTGGACCTTCTTCAACACAACAGCTTTTGGGAAGCAGTATAAAGTCCCTCAGGTCAGTCTAATAACTGGTATTTCTCCTACTCGTAAGATTTAATAGGAGTGTCAAAGTTAACCAAAATGATTTTTTTTTTGGTTGAAGTTACCTTTACTGATCAAAGGTGGAGCAATATTTGGCGATGTAGTAGAGTTGGTCAAAATTAATATGATAGCGACAGAGAATTTTAATTGTGTTTTGTAGTCTGTATTTCTCTATTTTAAGCATATAAAGCTGAGAAGAAGTATGGATGGAACATGATGAGAGATTAAACTTTCTGAAAATTACTTGTGGATGAGTTTTTTTTTTTAATTTTTTATTGGTGTTCATCATGAAAGTATTCCTACTACAACAGGGGAATAGGTAAAGGTGGCCATGCTTGAAGGTGTGGAGACTGCTTTAGGACTAGCCAATAACTCACTTAAAAGCCTTTTCTACAGTCGACTACGATTATGGTATGCAATAATAATTTCTTTTGTGAATGTGCTAAGTCCATGAATTTTAAAATAGTTTCATGCCTTTTTCCTCCTCTGTTTCCTTCATACTTCTGATTTACTTTTTTGATATATTCATACAAAAGTTTACCTCTATTTTCAACTGTTACGCATTCTTTCGTTGAAAAGTATTTGTTGCTCAGATGCTCACATTGCTTAATGTATTTTCTGTTATTGGCTGAAATTTGTTTGCGTTTACTTGCTTGAATACTTGCTATTATTGTATGCATTTATAGGGACTTGCTTTACAATATGATGAAGAACCTCCTATACATAGCGGACATTGAAAAAATGCTCTTAAGTAGTAGTGATCCTGTGACAAGTGATTTTAATTTTTGTCATTCTAATTGACTGACTACATAGAATTTTAGAACTTTTCAGTGAGTATTATTTTTCAAAGTAAATAGGGAAGCACCTTGTCCATTTAGGGTGAAATTAAGGTAAGCTAGGTAAGCTGCCATAAATGAAGATGTGTAGTCATTGCTGCAATAAATAGTTGTTGTTTGTCCTCAAGCATATACTATACTAAGGCAAAAAGAATCTGAGTTTAATGTAATGAAAAGTCCAAGAAAAGTAACACATCCAAAAGGTAACAAGAAAAATAGAACTAAGTCTCGAAAGAATGCACAAGGGTGCATATTTAACAACAAAGAATGTGTATATTTTCCTACCTTATTCTCCTCAAACTTAAATCAATGCTTGTCCTCAAGCATTATACTGACCCAAATTTAATGGCTTGTCCTCAAGCACTAAACTATACTAAGACAAAACTCCAACTGAAGCAACAATACAACTGGATGGACGACGCCACTTCTTGGCCGGAAAAACTGGAGATCGTACATCAGTCGGCAACATCAAAAGTGTGTTCTCAAAACCTTCAAAACGAAACTTGAAACTCGTTCTCGACACAAATCCTAAGCCGAAGAGTCCTCTATTGATAAAAACGCCACCACATCTAATCAGAACTGCTGCCCAATGGAAGAACGATGCCACTTGAGGAAAAAAACTGGAGATGGTACATCAATAGGCAACATCAAATGCTACAAACTCAATAAAACTTCTAATTAAAACTCAAATCTCGTTTCCGAACAGAAATCCTAACTCATAAAGTCCTCTATTGAGATAAAAGCCACATCCGCATCCACATCCAAACGGAGCTGCTGTCAAACGGAAGGACGATGCCACTTCTTGACGGAAGAAATCGGAGATGTACATCAAACACTACACACTGAAAAGGTTTTCAATCAAAACTTAAATCTCCTTTCTCGACACTAAACCTAAGCCGAAGAGTCCTCTATCCATAAAATTCGCCGCCACATTCAACCGTAGTTGTTGTCCAGTTAAAGGACGATGCCACATCTTGACGGGCAAAATTGAAGATGTTATTGGTACATCAATGTTAAACATCAAACGCTACACACTCAAATAAAACTTCCAAATCAAAACTTGAATCTTGTTTCTCAACACAAACCCTAAGTGGAAGAGTCCTCTATCGAATAAAGCTGCATCAACATCCAACTAAAGCTACTGTACGACATAAGGGCGAAACCACTTCTTGACGGGCAAAGCGGAATAGTCATCCATCGAATAAAAGCTCCATCAACGTCCAACCAAAGCTACTGTACGATATAAGGACGAGGCCACTTCTTGACGGGCAAAGCTGGAGATGGTACATTAAACGATAACATTAGATGCTATACACTAAAAAAAATTCCAAGCAAAACTTAAATCTTGTTTCTCAACACAAATCCTAACCCGGAGAATCATTTATTGGTAAAAGTCTCTGCCACATTGAACTGAAGCAGTGTCCAATGGAAGGATGACGTCACTTCCTGACGGGAAAAATTGGAGATGGTACATCAATCTGCAACATCAAATGCTACACACTTAAAAAAAAACTTTCAATCAAAACTCGAATCTCGTTTCTCGTCTCAACCCGCTCTATCGATAAAACCTTCTCTACATACTATTGAAGCTGCTGTCAAACAGGAGGATGGCGCATCTTCTTGACGAGCATAAATAGAGATTGTACATCAATCAACAACATCGAAAGTTGCACACTAGAAAAAAATTCCCATCAGAACTCGAATATCGTTTCTCATCACAAACCCTAAGCCGGAGAGTCCATTATTGGTAAAAATCGAAGCCACGTCCAAGTCCAACAGAAGGACGACGCCACTTCTTGACGAGCAAAATTGGATTACATCAATCGTTAAACACTTAAAAGAACTTCTAATCAATACTCTAATCTCGTTTCGCAACGCAAAACCCAAGCCTAAGAGTCCTAATATCGCGATAAAAGCCGCATCCACATCCAAACAAAGCTGCCGAATGGAAGCCGACACCACTTCTTGACATGCGAAACTGAAGATGTATATCAATTGGCAACATCAAACGCTACACACTAAAAGAGCTTCCAATCAAAACTTGAATCTCATTTCTCGACACAAACCCTATGCTGAAGAGTCCTCTATCAATAAAAGTCGCCGCCACATCCAAACCAGCTGCTGTCCAATGAAAGGATGACGCCACTTTCTGACGGACAAAATTGGAGATGGTACATCAATCTGCAACTCAAATGCTACACACTTGAAAAAAGCTTTCAATCAAAACTCGAATCTCGTTTCTCGTCTCTACCCTCTCTATCGATAAAACCTTCTCTACATCCCAGTGAAGCTGTTGTCAAATAGGAGGACGGCACATCTTCATGACGAGCATAACTAGAGATGTTACATCAATCTGGAACATCAATCGCCACAGTAGAATAAAATTCCCACCAGAACTCGAATATTGTTTCTCATCACAAACCTTAAGCCGGAGAGTCCACTATTGATAAAAATCGAAGCCACATCCAACAAGAGTTGTTGTCCAACAGAACAAGATGCCATTTCTTGACAAGCAAAACTAGTGATGGTACATCAATCGTTAAACACTTAAGAACTTCCAATCAAAACTCTAATCTCGTTTCCCGACGCAAAACCCAAGCCTAAGAGTCCTAATATCGCGATAAAAGTCACATCCACATCTAAACATAACTGCTGAACGGAAGGACCACTTCTTGACGTGCGAAACTGGAGATGATATATCAATTGGCAACCTCAAACGCTACACACTAAAAAAGCTTCCAATCAAAACTCAAATCTCATTTATCGACACAAACCCTAAGCTGAAGAGCCCTCTATCAATAAAAGTTGCCGCCACATCCAACCGAAGCTGCAGTGCAATAAAAGGATGACGCCACTTTTTTACGGGCAATATCAAAAAGTGTGTTCTCAAAACCTTCAAAACGAATCTCGAAACTCATTTCTCAACACAAACCCTAAGACAAAGAGTTCTCTATTGATAAATTTGCCGCCACATTCATACAGAGCTCCTGTCCAACGGAAGGATGACGCCACTTCATTAAGGGCAAAGCTGGAGATGGTACATCAATCGGCAGCATCAAATGCTACAAACTCCAAAAAACTTGCAATTAAAACTCAAATCATATTTCCCAACACAATCCCTAACTCGAAGATCCTCTATCGAGATAAAAGCGACATCCATATCCAAATGAAATTGCTGTACAACGGCCGATGACACCACTTCTTGACGAAGAGAACTAGAGATGTACTAAAAAAACGCTACACACTAAAAAAACTTCCAATCAAACTTGAATCTCGTTTCTCGACACAAACCCTAAGCCTAAGAGTCCCCTATCCATAAAATGTGTCGCCACGTTCAACCGAAGCTGCTGTTCAACGTAAGGATGACGCCACTTCTGGACGGGCAAAAACTGAAGATGGTGCCGGTACATTGGTCAGCAACATCTGCTACACACTCAAAAAAAGCTTCCAATCTAAACTCGAATCTCGTTTCTCAACAATAACCCGAAGTGTAAGAGTCATATATTGAAGTAAAAGTCGCACCCACATCCTACTGAAGCTACTGTAAGACAGAAGGACGATGCCACTTCTTGACGGGCGAAGCTGGAGATGGTACATCAAACGAAAACGTTAGACTCTACACGCTAAAAAAGCTTCCAATCAAAACTCGAATCTTGTTTCTCGACAGAAACCCTAACCCTAAGAATCATCAACCAATAACAGTGTCCGCCACATCAAACTGAAGCTACTTTCCAACAGAAGACAACGACACTTCTTGATGGGGAAAAATGAAGATGACACATCAATACGCAACATCAAACGCCACACTTTTAAAAAACGTCCAATAAAAAACTCGAATCTTGTTTCTTGACTCAAACTGTAAGCCAGTGAGTCCTCTACCGATAAAAAATGCCGCCACATTCTACTAAAGTTGTTGTCCAACGAAAGGACGATGCCTCTTCTTGACGGGTAAAATTTGAGATGGTACATCAATCGGCAACATAAAATGCTACACACTAGAAAAAATTTCCAATAAAAACTAGAGACAAACCTTAAATGCTGCACGCTTTGAAAAGCTATAATCTTGTTTTCTTTTTTTAGGACAAAAAAGTATCTATTTTCCTCAATGATGCTCCAAGACTTGAGAAAATAAAAAAAGTTAAGTACAATAATCCTTAGAAAGCATATTCCGAACTCCACTTGCTGCAGCTGCACTTTCGTCGTCTCCCAACAGCTCCGATACGCTAAGCCACACGATAGTGTTTATTCAGCAAGACCGCAACAACGTACTATTCAGGTCGTTCTCTTTTCAAATCAACAACCATCCGCGACCCAAGGTGAATTCAATGTTGTCCAAAATAGGCCATAATGTGCCCCATTGAGTAACAAAACTAATCGATAAAAAACCAGAATTGTTAAAACATTCCTAAAACTATAAGTGGGATAAAGAGTATCAATTGTCTTCAATAATGCTCCAAAACTTAAAATGGTCGAAAAAATTACATATACAGTACCATTCCTTAAAAGGAAAGTGTGAACCGAAAAATCTTAAGTAGGATAACGAGTATCTGTTGCGACGCTCCAAAACTTAAGAAAGTAAAAGTAGGGTCTAGTGTACTAATTTTTAAAAAGCATAGGCCAAATAAACTCCATCTGTTGCAGCTGCACTTTCGCCATTTCCCAACAGCTCCTGATACGCCAAGCCATACAACAGTTCATATTCAGCAAGACCGCAACAACGTACTACTCAAGTCATTGTCCAACCACATCTGCAAAAATCTACAACCCTAGGTGATATCTACATCCTCCAAGATAGGCCATAATTCGTCCCATTGTGCTGCAGCTGCAATTTTGTCGTTTCCCAACAGCTCCTGATATGCTAAGCCATAACAGTCTGTATTCATAAAGACCGCAACAACATACTACTCGAGTCATTCTCTGACCACATCTGCAACCATACGTGAACAAAGGCAAAATTAACATCGTCCAAGGTATGCCACAACCCGTCCAATTAAATATAACAAAACTAATGGAACAAAATATAAGACTCGTTAATACATACTTAATACCTAAAGAGTATATGTTGTCCTCAATGATGCTCCATAACTTAAGACAGCCGAAAAACTTACGCATACCATACATTCCTTGGAAACGAAAGTCTGAACCGAAAACCATACGTAGTATAACGATTATCTATTGTCCTCAAAGATGCTCCAAAGCTTAAGGAAAAAAAATTATTACACCATTCCTTAGAAACATAGGCCGAACGAACTCTGTCTGTTCCAGCTGGACTTTCGCCGTTCCCAACAGCTCCTGGTACGCCAAGCCACACAACAGTTAGCAAGGCCGCAAAAACATACTACTCAAGTCATTGTCCAACCACATCTGCAAAAATCTGCAACCCTAGGTGATATCTACATCGTCCAAGATAGGCCATAATTCGTCCCATTATGCTGCAACTACACTTTCGTCGTTTCCCAACAGCTCCTGATATGCTAAGCCACACACAACAGTCTGTATTCAGCAAGACCGCAACAGCGTACTACTCGAGTCATTCTCTAACCACATCTGCAACCATACTTGAACAAAGGTACAACCCGTCCCGTTAAATAACAAAACCAATGGAACAAAATATAAGACTCGTTAATAAAACCATAAGTAGGGTAAAGAGTATATGTTGTCCTCAATGGTGCTCAATAACTTAAGAGTTAACTATATTCATCCCATTATGCTGCAGCTGCACTTTTGTCGTTTCCCAACAGCTCCTGATATGCTAAGCCACACACAACAGTCTGTATTCAGCAAGACCGCAACAATGTACTACTCGAGTCATTCTCTGACCACATCTGCAATCATACGTGAACAAAGGTACAACCCGTCCCATAAAATAACAAAACCAATGGAACAAAATATAAGACTCGTTAATAAAACCATAAGTAGGATAATGAGTATATGTTGTCCTCAATGATGCTCAATAACTTAAGAGTTAACTATGTTTACGTTTTTGACAATTTGAAGCTAAAGTAGTGTGGTGGTTACATTTTTCAAACTTGCATGGGAAAAAGGTGTAATCTTTTTTGTTTTCATTTAATTCCTGATTATTTGTAGGATCGTTGGTCTTTATTTGCTATGCTTTGTTCTGCTTGACTAAGGGTTCGATAAGTTAAGCATAGAAAGGTTTTCAGATGCCAAATCATCATCATCTCATATCCTCATTTTCAAAGTTCATTTCTTAAGCCTACATTAAAGTATTGTCATAATATGTCGTTATGTGAGTAGAGAACTCGCAAATTCTGTTGAAGAATGGGATACTTCCTATCCCTTTTTATTACTGCTACAAGGTGAGAAAGTCTGATATTTTTTTCATTAATTATATAACAGATCTTAGTCGGTCTCTGTTTCCCCCACACGATTAATTGTTATTATAAAATCTTCCAATGTAGTGAGCGTAAAATCACTGCGGAGAAGGGAAAAAGATTATATAATATTGTCTTCATCCAAGTGAGTTCTCAAACCTGTTCCTCACATTCTACTTGCTGCAGTACAATTTTCATCTCTCACAAATCTAGTGCATCCTGAAATCTGTGGAATATTTCATAATATTCTGCTTCAATTTTGGTTCTGTAGAAACATGAATGTTGGGTTGAAGAGCCTCTAAATGCTCTAAAGAAGAGCATGGTTCAGTTTCAGAAGCCCGAAAAGGTATAGCAGCTGTTAAATTATTAATGGTTTCCAATTTTCTGTTGACAAACATTACATATATATATATAGGGGGCGCTTTGATGTGGAGTATATTGCCGATGTGTTTCAGATATACAATGAGAGAGAACTTTTCTATGGTGGACTAGGAATTGTTCTCAATTATATATTTGGATCTTTGGGCTGAAGCCCAAATTCATATAGATGGGCCCTCGCTCAAGAGGTATGTCATCCGTGCTAATTTCATATATTAATGGATGTCCAACTTGTCTGAGTTAATCATGAACTTGACTTGATTCTTTGTTATATGCTTGAATGATCTTTAGTGTTTGGACATTTCTCTGTTGTTTGTTCTACATTCAAATATCATGGTGATGGTGTGATGCATAAAAACTGTGTTTATGTAATTGTGGTGGTGTTGGGCATTTATTTAGTGTTCTATTCTAGTTTGAAATTATCTTTGTTATGCTTGAGTACTTTGCTAATGGTCAGTGAGGCTGGTTATTGGACTTTCGTCTGGTGTTTAATTCTTCTTGCTTGCAAATATCTTGGTTATGCTTGGATTCTCTGTTAATGCCCTGTGAGTCTGGTTTTGGACATTTTTTTCTGTGTGTTTATAGTAGAAATAGGTTATTTTTCTTTCCGTGTGCATGGGAATGCGAACAACCCACTTTATTTCTGGTCTTTGGTTCTTGCTTGCAAATATCTTAGTGATCCTTGAGCACTGTGTTAATGACCGGTGTGGCTGGTTATGGATGTTTCTCTGGTGTGGTTCGTGGTCGTAAACATCTTTTTGATGCTTGAATGCTCTGTTGAGTGACCCTTGTTTTGGACATTTTTCTGGTGTTATGTTCTTCCTTGAAAGTATCTTGGTTATGCTTGAATACTCTGTTGATTGCCAGTGAGGTTGGTTTTGGACATCTCTTCGGTGTTCTATTCTTGCTTGCAAATATCTTGGTGATGTTTCAATACTCCGTTAAAGGCCAGGGGGCTGATTTTGGACATGTTGCTGATGATTTTTTTTGCATGCAATAATACTCCGGTCTCCGTAAATAGCCAGTGAGGCTGGTGGGTTATAGATATTTATATTGTTTAGGAATCATGACAATCAGATTATTTGCAATTCTATAAATTTATTCCTGTTTATTTTTAATATTTCTCATAGTCAACAAAATAAAATATGTTTATGTTACTAGTGCTTAATCTTTTCTTATTTTTTTTGCATGTATTTATACCCTAGATTGGTCTATTTTGTCCGTGAGGCTAGCTTTGGTATGTTATAGTTGCTTGCAATCATTTTGGTGATGCTTGAATACTCTGTTACAGGAAGTCCGACTGATTTTGGACTTTCCTCATTTGTTTTTAGCAGAACTTGGTAATCTAGTTTATCTGTTCATTCTAGATAATGTTGGCAGTTTGAACAGGACGTTGGTGCTTAATCTTTTCTTATTTTTTTGCATGTATTATACCCTAGATTGGTCTATTTTGTCCGTGAGGCTAGTCTTTGGTATGTTATAGTTGCTCACTTGCTTGCAATCATTTTGGTGATGCTTGAATACTCTGTTACGGGAAGTTCGACTGATTTTGGACTTTCCTCATTTGTTTTGAGCAGAACTGGGTAATTTAGTTTATCTGTTCATTCTAGATAATGTTGGCAGTTTGAATAGGACGTTGGTGCTTAATCTTTTCTTAATTTTTTTGCGTGTATTATACCCTAGATTGGTCTGTTTTGTCTATGAGGCTAGTCTTTGGTATGCTATAGTTGCTTGCAATCATTTTGGTGATGCTTGAATACCCTGTTATGGGAAGTTCGGCTGATTTTGAACTTTCCTCATTTGTTTTGAGCAGAACTTGGTAATTTAGTTAATATGTTCTTTCTAGATAATGTTGGCAGTTTGAATAGGACGTTGCTTAGTTGATATAATTGTTTGGGTTAATGTCAATTATATCATTTTATATTGCAATTCCTGAAAATTATTGTTGTTGTGTATGGTTCTCATAGTCAACATATTAGAATTGGGACATTGTTTTCGTGGAACACTTGCATTTGTTTGTGCTTTTTCGATATTAGATTATGTGTTCGTTCTGTGTGATGAGAATATGAAAGACATAATTTATATTTATTTTTGGAAGTTGGTCGAATTCAGTGATAAATCTAGATTAATAAACATGTTTTTTGCTGTTAGATTGTATATTGTTTGTGATATCTTGGTTATGTTTCAATACTCTGTTAATGGCCAAGTAGTTTAAGACATTTCTGATGTTTTGAGCATAAATTGATTAGTTTGTGTTGCTTTTAGATAATGTTGTCTATTTAGATCAGACATTGCTAGCTGATCAAAATGTTTTTATACCAAGACAATCATATCATTTTTATATTGCACTAGAAAATTATTGTTGTTGAATAACTCATTTCTGAAGATCAACAAAGTATAATATGTACAATTGTATTGTTGTATTCTACTCTCCCCTAGAATATTTGCATATGTATGTGGCTATGTGGATTTTTCATATCTAATCATGAGGTCGTGAGGTAATTATGTGTTAAGATTCTTGTTTTGCGAATATCTTGGTTATGCTTAAATACCCTTTAAATGGTCAGTGAGGCTGGTTTTGGACATATCTATGTGTATGGTTCTTGTGTGCACATGTCTTAGCGATTCTTGTGGGACATTTCTTTGGTGTTCGGTTATTGCTTGCAAATATATTAGTGATGCTTGAATACTATTGAGTGACTCTTGTTTTCGACATTTCTCTAATGTTTTATCCTTGCTTGCAAATGTCTTTATGATACTTGAACAAGTGTTAATGGCAAGTACAACTTGTTAGGACATTTTCTATGGTGTTATAGTCTTTCTTGCAAATATTTGCGGTGATACTTAAACACTCTATTAATGTCCGGTAATGCTTATTTTTAGGTATTTTTTTGGTGTTCTATTTTGTTATGCAAATATATTGGTTGTGCATAAATACCTTGTTATTTGTCAGTGTGTTTGGTTTTGGACATTTCTCTAGTTTTCTGTTCTTGCTTGCATATATCTTTATGATTTTGTATACTATGTTAATGACTAGTGAGGCTGTTTTGGACTTTCCTGTGGTGTTGTATCTTGCTTGGAAGAGACCCATCTAGTTATTTGTTGACTTGCCAGCCCTTCTGCTTCTACGAACATTTTCTCTGACTATTGCATTGATTCCAGTGTTGTAATCTTATTAGTTATAAGTATTGTGATAATAGTGGTACTAGAATTAACTACTATCACAGCGGCTATCTTGAACAGTTTATGGTGAGTGCTACTGAAGTTTTAGTAATTTTTCCATATTCATAATTGTGCATCTGCTGCTTTCCACACTGTTTTCTCTAGTACAATTGTCTAATGGTTGTCATTTGTGGATGTACACATTCTCCTTGGTTCCGCAAATATTTGAAAGTAATTGCAGAAACTAGAGGAGTTTGTTTCATCTCTTTTGTGGGGTTTGTGGGATTTTTGGAATTCGATTCTTTTGACTCATGTCTTTTTTTTTTTTTTTTTTTGCGAATCATCAAATATTCTGACAGTTTTGTATTGTCAATCTTATGACCACCTGATCATGTTGTGGGATATTGTTATACTGTTAATGATACCTCTATGTTTTATTGAGAAACATCTCATTTGAATGACTAAGCTTCTCTTCGAGGCGAATGTCCATCTGTTATAGCTTCTCTACATTCTTGCTTCGTTTATAACTTAATTAAATGGAGTTTAGTTATGCACTATGAGCGTACTAGTTGTGTAGAGAGTTGGTATGTTCAAGATCTTGCAAGAATATTTGATATCCATATTACCTTGTTAGATATGCTTGGTGACTATTTTTGTTTTGGTGTTGACTCAAGATTTATTTTGGTGGTGATTAATCTTGAGTTGCAATTTACGTTTGAATGTATTTAGGAAGTGGGTGCAAACACCACTTACCAGTTTGTATATGAACGCGGTGTTTTAATAAAGTTATAATTATTGTAATTACAATAATAAATTTGTAATTTTTGCTTCATCACTTATATTAAATACATCATAATATTAGAATTTGCTTATAAGATTTTTGCTAATACCATTGAATTGTTTGAGATCAAATGTAGTTGCTTTTTTTTAGGTTAAATTTTATGGGCGGAATTGAGATGTTCTCTATGGGGACTAAATTTCATACTAAGCCCGTCGTATTAAAATTATAATCATGTTCAGCTAATTTCATAATTAATGCTAAATTTTTAGCCTGTGTAATGTGTTCAATTCTTATGCTGAGTGATTCTCCTATGTAGTTAATCTATATGTCTCACAAGTAATTAGGGGAACTTTAGAGAACAAATCCATGTTTTCAATTTGTTTTTTAATTTATCGAGATCGACGAGGTTATTTAGGAGACCGACGAAATTTAGTGGGTTAGAAAGATGTTTTGGGATGGGTAAATGGATCAAATAATTCATTTTTATCTTATGAAACTTGTTACAAAATCGGTCAAAAATTAATATCCATGAAATGCCTTTTTTTCTTTTTTTTAGCTTGGTCAATTGAACCGATGACCCGTTCTTTTTTTTCTATGTTATTATGAATTTTCATCTTTGCTCGTCTATATGACCTATGTACAATCCCTGAAATCATTTTTCCTTGCAAACAATGTGAAATATAAGAAATGGAAATTGGAGACTGATAGTTATTTTATAGACAAAAAACTTCGTGGTTTAATGTATCTAATGCATCAACCTTCTTGTCGAGTGCATCAATCTTATTGTCAAGATCAAGACCTTCTTGTTGAGCATTGACCTTCTTAAGCATACCCATGACGTCTAATATTTGTTTCAAAACAATTGATTGGTTGGTTGGCGTCGGAAGGAGATAATACATTTAGAAGAGGAGAACAATTGTGCATATATCTGCGACAAAATATATCAAAAGTTACTAGTCTAAAAAGAACATATTGGAGATTGAATTTTTTAAACCCAAACGGAAAAAGTCTGCAGAAGAGTTTCTGAATAGTATGGATTTGAATGTGACTCCATCCAACTAAGAACATTCAAATCCACACTATAAATACAAGTTCTTCCTTCATTATCGCAGCTGGATGCGTGGAGAATATGCAAAAGATGCTTCTGAGCCGGGAGCCTTATATTCAAGCATTCCCACCATAGAACACCGAACAAGAAATACACGATATATTCAAAGAGTGTTCTAGAACTCAATCTAAGAACCCACGATGTATCCTAAGCTTAGAGAGATTTTCCCAACCTTTTCAACCCAAGATTTAAAACAAATGTAAGGAAAATCTCACCATAGTTGAAACCAAACAAACCTTACCCAAATCGGTTTGATAGGATAAGTTTGTAGGTGAAAAGTGAACTCAGAAACATCTAAAGCAATCCCGAAAAAGGGAGGGTAGGCATCCCCGTGAGGGTGATAAGTCCCGTTTGAGTGTGAACTCGTTAAACATCTATAAAGAAATCCCGAGGGTGATAAGTCTCGTTTGAGTGTGAACTCCGGTAAACATCTCTTGGGTGTTGGACTAACACGTTAAACTAAGTCCGATTGGTTTAGTAGGTGCCCCCGATGATAGGGAAAGAGTGGATGTAGGAGTTGGACTCCGAACCACTATAAAATCGTGTGTTATTCTTGCTTTATGTTTATACTTGTCATATGCATTCTATTATAAGCAAAAACAACACACATGAGCCGAAAAAAATCTGGAATCACTCTGCCCTTCACCCCCGTTTTATATGCATCGCTTTCAAAATGTTTGCTTCAAGACGCAAAAATGGGTTTTCCCATCGACCATCAATTG
The DNA here is from genome assembly GCA_037126765.1 of Stenogyne calaminthoides. Classification (NCBI taxonomy): domain Eukaryota; kingdom Viridiplantae; phylum Streptophyta; class Magnoliopsida; order Lamiales; family Lamiaceae; genus Stenogyne; species Stenogyne calaminthoides. The sequence continues at coordinate 26,419,264 of JBBCBC010000016.1, forward strand.
GTATCGAGCGGGTAGTTCAAAAAGTCACCGCCAAAGTGACCACCGAATCGATCTTTTTAAAACTAAAAAACGATCTCTGTAAATGCATATATTTTAAATGTTTTTGCGTCATTATCAAAAAAAGGAAATTGTTGGGATATTTTAGTTTTGATGAATTATGCCAAAACATTATCGACTTGTGCTTTTGAAGCTAATCTCACGATAACAAGTTGAGGGGAAAGAGAACAAATTGAGGAACTCACGAAATCGACGTAGATGATCGAGATCGACGAGTTGTAGACGAGACCGACGAGATCGATGAGTAAGATGAGTTCCGGAGTTAACCGATGAAATTTGAAAGCAAAATCGTAAGAGAAGAAAAGTTTAAGCCGGGAAGATCGATGACCCGATCGATGACCAAGAACAGACGAGCCGGTTCGCTGATCGTAAGAAAGCATAAGCCGATCGTAAAGAAACCGACTGAAGATCGGGCAAGGTTCAGGATCGTAAGAGGAGCAGATGAGATTGACGAGATCGACGCGGATCGAGATCGATATGAAGATGAGATATGATCAAGATCGACGCGATTGAGATCGATGTAGTAAACCGATATGCTAACCTAATATGCTAACTTCGATGCGACTAATCGATGAGAGATACCTTGATATGTCGACTGATGCTATACCGATCCGATCATGTGAGTCCGATCATTATCATCGAGAAGAAATCGATATCGTGAGAACTAGAAATCGCATACCGCATCGGAAAGAAGTCATCCAAGAGAAGTCATCCGAAGTCATGTTCACCGAGAATCGATATGCTATCCGATGATCAAGTTAATGGAAAAGCAGTGACTGAGGGTCGATTGTCTCGAAGACGTAGAAACCGAACTCACCATCGGCGAGTGTCAAGATGCTGACGAAAGGTCCGCCGAAGAAGAAGTCACCAAGGCTCGGATAGACTGAAGGCTCGGATGGAACCGAAGACACCGAGAGACTCGAGAGAATCTGAATGATTCCAAGGCGAGGAATCGAGGAATATATAGCCGTAGAATCACCGACGTGGACCCAACGAGAGGAAGACAACCACTGGAAAAGTCAAAAGAAGTTCTGAGAATAGTATGGATTTGAATGTGACTCCATCCAATCGGTAACATTCAAATCCACACTATAAATACAAGTTCTTCCTTCATTATCGCAGTGGATCGTGGAGAATATGCAAAAGATGCTTTCTGAGCCAAGAGCCTTATATTCAAGCATTCCCACCATAGAACACCGAACAAGAAATACACGATATATTCAAAAAGAGTGTTCTAGAACTCAATCTAAGCAACCCACGATGTATCCTAGCTTAGAGAGATTTTCCCAACCTTAGCATTGAGGCTAAACAAATGTAAGGGAAAAATCTCACCATAGTTGAAAACAAACAAACCTTACCCAAATCGGTTTGATAGGATAAGTTTGTAGGTGAGTGTGAACTCGGTAAACATCTAGCAATCCCGAAAAGGAGGGTAGGCAATCCCGTGAGGGTGATAAGTCTCGTTTGAGTGTGAACTCTCGGAAACATCTATAAGCGAATCCCGTGAGGGTGATAAGTCCCGTTTGAGTGTGAACTCGGTAAACATCTGTTGGGTGTTGGACTAACACGTTAAACTAAGTCCAGTTGGTTTAGTAGGTGCCCCTGATGATAGGGAAGAGTGGATGTAGGAGTTGGACTCCGAACCACTATAAAATCGTGTGTTATTTACTGCTTTATGTTTATACTTGTCATATGCATTCTATTATTAGCAAAACAACACACATGAGCTGAAAAACGCAAAATCTGGAATCACTCTGCCCTCACCCCTGTTTTATATGCATCGCTTTCAAAATGTTTGCTTCCGCACGCGCAAAATGGGTTTTCCCACTGGGACCATCAGCTAATTTCATAATTAATGCTAAATTTTTAGCCTGTGTAATGTGTTCAATTCTTATGCTGAGTGATTCTCCTATGTAGTCGTATGATATGTCTCACATGAAAGTAATTAGGCAAACTTTAGAGTGAACAAGTCCATGTTTTGAAATTTGTTTTAATTTATGGGCGTGTGAAACTATTTAGGGTATGATACGGGTCAAATTTAGTGGGTTAGAAGAGTGTTTTGGGATGGGTGAAATGGATCAAATAATTCATTTTTATACTATGAAACTTGTTCATGAGAGATCAGGTCAAGAAATTAATATCCATGAAATGCCTTTTTTTCTTTTTTTAGCTTGGTCAATTGAACCGTGGGCTTGTTCTTTTTTTCTATGTTATTATGAATTTTCATCTTTGCTCGTCTATATGACCTATGTACAATCCCTGAAATCATTTTTCCTTGCAAACAATGTGAAATATAAGAAATGGAAATTGGAGACTGATAGTTATTTTATAATTGACAAAAACTCGTGGTTTAATGTATCTAATGCATCAACCTTCTTGTCGAGTGCATCAATCTTCTTGTCAAGCACATTGACCTTCTTACCGAGCATACCCATGACGTCTAATATTTGTTTCAAAACACTGGATTGGGTTGGTTGACGTCGGGGAGGAGATAACACATTTAGAAGAGGAGAACAATTGTGTATATCCTGCGACAAAATATATCAAAAGTTACTAGTCTAAAAGAACATATTGGAGATTGAATTTTAAAAAATACGACAAGTATACTTACATCTTCGTGCATTTCAACTAGTGATGTTCTATTTGTCTCATTCTTCCCCACTGGATTCCCTATGTGGAGACATATCTATATTACTGCTTTCATGACTAGGCTCCTCGAAGAAAATTTTCATATAATTTTCTTTAATCTCCTCTGATGTGGCTTTCAATGAATTCAATTTGATCTAAAAAAGATCAATCAATCGGGTATGTTATAAATAAACTGAACTTGATTTATAGTAGTTATATAAAATTAAGATATTTGTGATGATCTATTTACCTCTAATTTTTTTCCAAGATACTTTCCACCACGCTATGAGAAGGTGTGGCTATTGATTTCCAAGAACACATTCTTGGAATTTTATATACAAACTTTGATGCATCGAAGAAATTCACGAGGTCGGGAATACACTCAAATGCCCAAACCTAAAAATATAGAAAAATTATAAGTTATTCATTTTTATTTATACTAAATCAAATATCATATAATGCTAAACTCTAAAAGTGTACCTGTAATGCTGTTGAAACCCCCACAAAGAGTATTGCTTTGGACTTGGGTTCTTCCTCAAAAATCCATGTATCATGTAGTTATAAGACTTTCTTCCCCATGGATATTCATAAAAAACCTCCAGGTCATCAACTATAGCCAAATTTTCCACCTCAATTGATGTTCCAAGCTCTTTGGCTCTCAATACGTTCTCATAAATGAGGATTAATCCTAACTTCTATTTGTCCTCCTGATCTTTAGCATTTTCAAAAGCTTCTTTTAATGTATTTGGTGTGACTGATTCAGCACCCTCAAAATACTTATTTAGAAGCCTATTTTCTTTAGGTATTTTGGTTGTATAATCCTCTTCTTTGCCAGGATTTAAACCTGTAATTAGAGTGAACTTCATCAAGGAGAAACACAAAGTCTCATCACCAATTTTGAACCATAACTCTTCATCATTACTCATAGGCTTGGTGTGATTCCTTTGACGTGCAATTCTTTTTAAGAGCAAGTTATTCATTAACTTGCCAGAAAACTTCACCTCCTCCATTTCTAATAACATTTTCTTACCTTTATATAATTGCAAATTAGACAACCATTAAATATTAGTCCATAAAATATTATTTGTTCAAATAATATCACACTTTCTTATCATTTAAGAACCACTCATTTTGTTCACACTCCAAACCTATTATTTATAGATTGTTAGGTCTTAGGAGTATTTAGTTATTATGCCTTACGGATATTTATTTATTATATATTTTATAAATTGAAACTATATTTTAGTTTAATTTTCAATAAAAGAAACCATTCCTTGTTAATATTTTTCGGGTGCCTTAGTATATAATGGTGAACTCCTTTAATTTGTGAATTAGTATTTATGTGTGTAGTATCTCTCCCGATGTTGCATGTTTTCATGAGCTACATTTAAATGTTATGTATTATTTACATATGTCTTTTAGTAGTGCGATCATTGATGTTTTCCTCACTGGGTGTATTTCAAACACTCATTCCCCCACAGTTTTATTTTACAGGATAAAGGAGCTCAGGCAAGGCATGGCGAGGAGATGGGCAAAGTAATTTATGTTGAATGTAGTAATATTTTTAAGATACGAGTCTTACTATGTAATTTCAAATGATTTGTCTTGTAATAATCTCATCTAACTAATCTTAATTTCTTTAATTAAGTTATCATGTCAATTTGGGAACGCCTCAACTCGTTTGTGCTATAATTTGAAATTTGGGGTGTTTCAGTTGGTATCAGAGCAATTGGCTCTGGACTCGGTATTCTTTAAAAAAAAAAGTAATTTACTTTTATGTGGTACGTCTTCCTTTTAAAATTTGGATCGTAAATTACTGGCATCCATCTTCCCCTGCCTCGTCAGCTCAACTCTATCTTGGTAAGAAATGTCATTATTTAAGTTAAATTAGAGTTTTGATCTCATGTGAAATTTAGATCGCTGCAACTTTTGAAAAGTATTTTTCAATTATTATTTTACTATTGCATTTTATGTAAATTAATGAAATTTTGGTGCCTTGCATACCCCATTGGACAATTAGGAATCACTTAGTATGAGATACTTAGTGGATTATAAGATTGGTTTTTAGTACCTAACTCCTGCATGATTTCAATATGATCAATGTACTACGCAGATCGCCATCGAACATGACAATTTGTGCTTTCGTGAGTGAACCATGTTGGTACATTGGTATGTAGTGCTTGTGCAAGTGCCGCTGAACTGCGACAGCTGTGCTCGTGAGTGTGTGTAGTCATGTTGGTACATTGGTATGTAGTGCTTGTGCAATGAGTTACGATTTAAGTGATTTAGATTTGATACAAGAATTTAAGAATGAAATTTTAATATGGGATTTAGTTTAAGGTTCGTAATGCAGTTGAGCGACCTTCTAGCACACTTATAAGGCGATTATTGTGCTAGATTTAGGAAAACATATACAATAGGCAAGATAAAATAATATTGTACGACTATTTTACTAATTATGAGGAGTAGTAGTATAGGTGAGACTTATGTCACATGAATGAATAAATGAATACTTGGGAATGTATTAAGTGAAGCTTGATGAGATAGCTATAACTGAATTTCGAGGACGAAATTTTTAAAAGGTGGATAGTTTGTAACAACCCAAAATTTAATTATTCATTATTACTAATCTTGGCTATTAATTATAATAAATTGAGCATTAAACCTTGATTTATATTAAGGTAGAGAAACATTTTCTTACCTTTATATAATTGCAAAGTAGACAACCATTAATTATTAGTCCATAAAACATTATTTGTTCAAATAATATCACACTTTCTTATCATTTAAGATTATCTTAAATGGTATAAATTATAGGCTCGAACCACTCATTTTTGTCACACTCCAAACCTATTATTTGTCCACCGTCTCACATATGTTTATCATTCCCTCGCTCCAATCATATCCTTTGATAGCTCTAATCTTCCTAGCCCGTCCAGATAATTCAACATCATAATAGGGTAAAACTTCCGCCATATTTGCCCTCTCAGTATTACTCAAATACCTCGAAACCACACTTCTGCCGCCGCCAATCGACACCGGCAAGACATCACCTTATGTTGTCTCCTTTTTCTATTTATTTGAACTTCTCTGTTTTTGTAGTTGGGGTATAGGCGTGTGCAGGAAACAGAGAGATGTGTGTTGTATGTGAGGTGTGTGTGTGTGAAATGTGAGTCTGGTGTGCATATATATATCAATTTCTCCATGTAGTTGTTATTATATCTATAATATAATATTATATCATTAATTATTTGTACTAGTTGTATCATTATTATTATTACTGTTTATTACTATAATTACTATTACTATTACTACTAGTATTAGTATCATCATTATTTATATATGGTAAAAGTAAGTATGTTGCAGGGTGTGATGCGTGTGTATATGTGTGGGTTTTGTGATGGTGATGAGGGAGTGTGAGTTAGTTGTGTATATATTTATGTATGTATATATTTATACGCTATGTTATGATTATTGGGTTAATTGTAATAGTGGTTCCACGTGAATTTTGTGTTTGCAGTCTTAGTCCCATGGTAATTTTGTGGTCCTTTTTTTTGCAAAAATGGTCTCAACCGTTAAATACTTAACAGATTCCGTCAAGTGGCCAAAAAAGGTGGAAAAATCAATTTTTTTGAGGGAAACCTGTTTTAGGTTAGACTTTTTGGGGGGAAACTTGTCTATATAACACTCCATTACTGCTAACACCCCAAACCACAAAAACACTCCAAAAAATTTCAACTTTGCAGCAAAAAAGAGAAAATCACTCACTCACATGTCTTCATCTTCTTCATCATCTAACATTCGTTCCAATGTTAGATGCAGGTGCAGAGTGAAACAAGAGAATTTTTGTATAAAGTCACAACTCAACTGCCACTTCCATGGGCCTATCCTTCTTGTATAAGGTCAAAGCTTGCAGGCAGCATTACTCTTGCAGGCATCCCATTGCATATTTCAGCCCATTGAAGATTTGATACTTGCATTTTTACCATCTCTAATCAACAAATGCTTACAAACATCACAGGAGCAGGTAAAACAGAAGGGAAACTCTAAAAATAGTAGAAAATCTATCTCTAAAGAGTACCTTATCCTATCCAAAATCATTTCATGCTAATGATAGGTTACTTGTAATGTGAAAGGGCCCATTTTCATAGAACAAAGCCTATTCACTACTACACCCCGGTCCTCCAGTTAGCCATATAACTACAGGATCGGTGGTCTTCTTGTTCCTCGACTCAAAGAAAAAATAGAACATCCTGCACACATAATTAACTCGAGAAGCTAAGCAACATAACTTCATTCATAAGCTTAAATAGAACACCATGATTAAATACAGTAAACAATAATGCATTGGCATATGTATTTTGGTACTTCTTTGACTTCAAAAATCACGAAAACAAAAAATCATGCTTATTTATGAGGACAATAGCATGAAAGCAATATACATCATTTAAACCAAATCGCCACCAACTTAGTCAAGAAGCAAAAATGCAGAACTTTGCAATATGCAATACTATAGTAGTATTATTTATTCAATCCAATGGCTATTGGCATTTAAAACCGATTTGACTTCAATTGTTGAAACGATAATTAGGCACTTTTCAAAGACAATGTTTAGGCACTTTTTACTACAATGTTATTAGCATTGAAACAAAGGTGAACATATATATCTATAAGCAAACTACACTGTCTAATTACTGAAATGTAATCATCAAGATTTCAAATCTATTTAACTTGTAATTCAAGAAGCAGAACAAACCATATCTGATAGCTCATTTCCCATTATTCAAATCAACCATTCCTGCAAATAATCAAACAACTCAACCATTTAAAAAAGAATATAATTTGAGATTTGAAAATTATAAATGAATTCCATCATATAATCAAACGTGGGCTCTTTTCTCACACAACAATTCATATACTAAATAAACTTCCAGCAATTCCTATTTCTTCATTCTCCTAAATATTTTATCCTCTTAAAAAATGCAGAAAATTTAAAAAAAAAAAAAACACATATTACACGAACCTACTTAAATTCAGTAGCAAAATAGCAAATCAAAACAGTAAAAACAGAGAAATCACTCACCTTTTTTTTAAAAAAAAATCGAAAATCGCCTCTGTCCCGCAAAACTTAAAAAAAAGTCGTCATTGTCCGGGGCGATTTCCCCAATTTTTTTTGGCGATTTTCCCATTTCAAATGAGCTTGAGTGATTGCAATTTTTGGGGTTTTCTTGATACGATTTTTTATGGGATTAATCGTATGGGTTATGTGGGGTTTGTGTGGTTCATCATGATTTGAGTCGATTTGAGTGTGAATCAAGAGGATGTTGCGATTTTGGTTTGGAATCTTGAGTGAGAAGGGTTTAGCGATTTTTTGGAAGAGTGAAGAGAGAAGGCAAACCGATTTTTTTTTGATTTTGAAATCCGATATTTTGGGGGAAGTTAATTAGGCGTGTGTGGTACACGCGCTTTAAATGATTAGTTTTAGATTTTAAAAAATTCGTATGGGACCGTTTTTAAAAAAAAAAAGACCAATTTCGTGAGGGTATATTCACATGGGACCAGTATTGCAATTAACCCTATGATTATTACTATAGTATATTATCTTACTATTTGCATTTTATGTAATTGATGATTTAAAGATATTTAGATGTATTTAAATAGTTAATTTTGTATATTAATTACCCCTATTAGATATTAGATTGTAATTACACTTTATATTATCTAGTTATGGAATTAAGGCTTATGAATTATATTAGACATATAAAAATAGAAGTTGGATTAGCATTGAACGTATTATACTTTTGTAGGATTTGGAACAGAACTTGAGACTCTTGTAGGACTTGATATGGAGCTTGAGAATCCTTCGACTAGCTTTATCAGGTGTGACAAAGGTTGAGGATAATAAGGGGTATTGCATTGCATCATCTATTGCAGCTCCTGCATTTAAGGTGAGAGCAAACTTCACTCTTCAGTGAGTTAAATATTTCATGTTATGATTGTTATGTTTAAATGGTATATGTGAGTGATATATGTTAAGACGGGAAATGACCCGCACAATATGCAAGCCAGGTAATGGCCCGTACAATATGCAAGTCGGGTAATGACCCATACTGTATGCAACCCGGGTAATGGCCCGTACATTGGGTCGAGGTCGACACGGTCCACTGAGTGACCAGTGAGTGTCAGTGTCTCTCCCCGATATGCCACCTTGTCATTGGGTCAAGGTCAACACGGGCCGCTAAGTGACCAGTGAGTGTCAGTATCTCTCCCTGATGTTGCATGTTTTCATGAGCTACATTTGAATGTTATGTATTATTTACATATGTCTTTTAGTAGTGCGATCATTGATGTTTCCCTCACTTGGTGTATTTCAACACTCATCCCCCCACAGTTTTATTTTACAGGATAAAGGAGCTCAGGCAAGGCATGGCGAGGAGATGGACGCAAGTAATTTATGTTGAATGTAGTAATGTTTTTAAGATACGAGTCTTGCGCTGTAATTTCAAATGATTTGTCTTGTAATAATCTCATCTAACTAATCTTAACTAGTTTTTTGCCTGTGCGATGCACGGGCCTGTTGCAAATTATTGTGACAAAATAGGGTCTTAATATAAAACATGCACAAACGGAACATACACAACATAGAGAATTTAATTCTCATAACTTCCAAATATCGAAAGTTCAAATAGAATTAAAGTCTTTGAATTTCAAAACTTCTCATGTTTCAATCTCTGTTCGTGACATCTTTCTTCTCGTATCTAGACTTCCTAAAAATTGTCAATACTACAATGTAAATATATCAAATAACTGAAAACAACTTAATAATCAATCATTACTTAAGTCAGGGATCAAGTTACTATCAAAATTAGTAATTCAAATTTGACGCAATCTGAAACTTTAGCACCTATATAATTAGTTAATCTGCTCGCTATAACTATCTCGTGCACCATGATGTGTACAGATTAATGTGGCAAGAACGGCCTTTAGAATAAATAAAGGAATGAAAAGGGAACAAATGAACTCATTAACAAACTCTATTCCACTAACAAAAACTCAGAGCAAACATGCAAAACAAAAATAAAATGTGAATCATCAATATGAAGCAATTGACTGCTACCAGAAGCGGGATTGTACCAAGCCATTTACTTTTTTCAGTGCCACATCTTGCAAAATTCTGCATAAACTGATCCACCAGCAAAGTTGAGATGAATAAATGATGGAACGTTAAAATGCATGAGGTTATATAACTACAATGATAGCTATCAAAGATGAAGATAAATAACTATGTGTATTATTTTGAAAATAATGAAACTCAATGTACAACAAACATTTTTGGTAGTGATCTTTCTCTCAAAATGTAAAACACCTTAAATGAAACAATAAAGGGGGAAACCAAATATACTCAAATTGTGTTTGACTTGAGTTTATGAGCTTGAGAAGTATCGTGGGAAGGGGGTTAATATACTGCCACATTGAGAAAAACTCATAGTTGAAAAATATTGACATGTTTACCTCGGATTGATACACGCCACAGTTGTGTACAATTGAAAGTCACTCGATCAATAAGAATTTTACAATTAACTTGGTTTCAAAATGTTCGCCTCACTTGTGCATGAAACAACTTCAAACTCAAAGTGGTGAACATCCTGCCCACTGTCTACTTAACGGATGATTCTTGATCTGCATCAACATAACTAAACCTATCATGAATATTGACATTACTATAGACTCAGTTAGCACTCAAAAGTATTTGCAGGTAGTTAGCACTTATATCTAATTATTCGTGCAATCAAGCATGCTCTAAATAGATGTAAAAATGGATGTCTTTTGATATACAGTAACCAAGTAACTCTTTAACTTTGATTCGATTATTACTATGATAGTACTTGAAGTATTAGTTTAGGATATGAGTCAGGAGTTGACAGACCACCCTGTCTCTAGGCACACTTCCAGACACAACACCATTTAAGTTGTAGCCTAAAACGAACAACCCAATTTTCCCCACAACCTTAAGCCTGAAAGTATTCTCTTGTTTAAATTTCATAAGGAACTTCTATACTTTCTGAGGAGTCTAGTTGGGAAGCTCTTTTAATAGTGAAATACTTGCAGAAGAAGCATACGACGTCCCTGTTAGAAAATAGAGGCACGTAATCACATGAGCAGCGGAAATTAAAGTTCACCAACAACGAACAATTAATTGCATACAGATTACAATAATCATAACGAGAAATCTTAAAGTAACTCGAGTGCAGATTTTTCTACTACGGTATCCACGTAATCCCCAATCGAGGATTTGCACGAATTTGCCAGCGTTGAATCCCGAGACAGATTTGCTAGGAAAATCCAAACTCTAGATTTTTATGGAGAAAATATGAAGTGATTCTATTTGTGAATCTCAATCGCTTGTATATATAGTGAGACTTAGCTTATTTCCCAAGCTAGCCCAATTAGAGAAATAAAATCTCTAATCTTGAATTAAATTAATTCTTTTTAATTTAATTTCCTAAATATAAATCTTTACAGTTTTAAATGTCTTATATGAAAACCTCTACGATTTATTTACATATACATTAAATCCTACAATTATATTCCAAATATAATTATTGGGAATTCTTATTTAATTAAATCCAATTTAATTAAGTATTAATAATAATTAATTCCAAATTAATCTATTATTAATTACTTCTCCATAAATTAAATATTAAATCCAATTTAACATTTAATCAACCAACTATAATCCGTAAAAGGGAACTACTTGTTGTGTGACTCATAGGCCCTCATATACCGAGCGATTAGTCAAACTAACGGTCTTAATTGAACTCTAGTCAATAAATCAGACATTCTCAATACATGAGGTACTTTGCGAGAAACATGCAACTACCTGTAACTGAAACGTGGGCAATTGCGATTTCCTCCTTTCATTCACGAATACTCGATTAGTCTTGAACATGATGAATTGTCTATTCAAATAACTTAATCAATTTATCTCAAATTATTAATTGATCATCAGTGTCACACTTAGTCACAAAGTCTAAATTGAAGTGCATTGACCAATGCCTTAGATCCAATTATGATGAGAAGATGAGTATTCTCTCTAAATCCACTTTGAGGAATGAATCATTTTCTTGGCTCAACTACCACACACATGCACTTCGTGATGAACCCAATTCAAGTCATATCTACCTATAAACGGGTGCAAGCGTCAGTCATGGTCAAAGTTCATCACTCCACACATGTCGTGCGTATTGACCTCAAGTCAAAGGAGTATCGCATCGCTCCCACTAACCGAGACACCCGTAAACACATATAGTGAAACTACTTCAAACGATTTCTCGGATGGGTACACCAAGACCTTCTAAGGTATTTGTGCATCCATCATGAGATACCTAGTATCTCGTAGTAAGTGAGATCTTACTACACTCTCTAAGAGTATGATGCAGGTCGCACACCAATCTCCATTGCATCATCAATATCCCATTCTTGACGATCTTTGATTAGAGCTATTTGAGAATCATGCTTAAATCATCTGAGTTCTCACAACCTCAACGACAGCAATGACTCATGGGAACACTTATATGAATAAATACAAACAATCAAACATAATATTCAAATAAGTATATTGTCATACATTAATATTAAGTGAACTATAATATTAAATCAAATTGAATATCATCGAGTATTATGTCCTTACAATAGATTGTCTCTAGAACACAAACACTAACAGTCCCTGCATAACCTTTAAAGTTTGATCTCTTAAAATTTGGTGAACCGTTAATTTTTCTTTGATTTTTCAATAAAGATACATTTTGATTTTTTCTTAATAATAAAATGGAAAAACTTATCGAATTCACTTTTCAATGATGTATTATTTCATAGAGACTCAATCCAAATCACGATAGTATTTTCTTTTTCCTTAATGGGTCCCTTTCATATTTTTAGGTTTATGCTCTACTCCGAGTAAAGATCCACAATAGTTACTGAAGATGGAGATTGTTTGAACAAAAATTACAATAAAGCACCTAGGATCAATTATGTCGCTAAGGCAAACAAATTAAAAAAAATACCAACACATTTTCACTAATGGTTTCTCACATTACCAAGGCTAACATAACAGAGAAACCAATTATTAACCAGATAGCTCAGTTTCTATGCAGTTTTAGTAGTAACGGCAAAATATCTTGCTCTACGTTAAGATTCTGGGCAAATGTTAGTCCATGAGTAAACTACTAAACAACCCAAGTTGATTTTGCAAAGCAAAAGATATTCAACCATACCTTTTAATGAACTTATAGTTATTGATGTACTAAATTGTAATTTAATCACAATAAACTCCTTTGTGACAATATACTCTACAAATAATTCACATTTTCAAGATTAAATTTATATGCATCTCAGAGAAGCCAAAAGAAAATTACACACATATGATAGTAATGATAAATAATAAATATTTACTTGAAACTATGAGGAAATATGCATAAAGGCCAACAACCATACCCCGAGGGATGCTGATAACCCTTGATTAAAATATTCCTCTCCCAACAATTTGCATCAATAAGTTCACACATTTTCAATCTGAGTTTTCTTAATTTTTGTTGCAAGCACTATGTTAATCTATTGAATTCTGGCATGTATACCAACTTGTGATTAAGAATTCAAACTTATTTTTTCTGCTTTTAAATGTGAACTAATCAGCAGTCTGAGGTCCAGCAATAAAGTACCCAAGGGAGAAGAGCTATCATACTTAGTGGGGAGAGGAATATATAAGAAAGACATTTAAATAAAACTAACAATCAAACAGTGAAAAATTAGAATGCAAAACTATTGTAGATGAATTGTCATATAATCATATTATATAGAAATGAGGACAACTCATATCAACCATACAAACATTTAAAATATGATTATACGATGATACAATTTAAAATAAATTAATTAAAGTTAAAATTTCAAAACTCAAATGAGGACATGACCTAGACTAATAATGCTACTAACAGAGGTATCAACTGTAGATGTTGAGTAAGACAACGACCTAGAAATTTGAATTCAATAATTAGTGTTCTTCATGGCATCAGGGTTCTCTGTTTTCTTTTAGAGAAACAAATAATAAGAACTTACAAATGGCTACGGGTGAGCACTATTCGGTAATAATCGAAAACCGAGCGAACCAAATCGAAATATAAATTCGGTTAGGTTAATTTGGTATTTAGTATCGGTTTCGGTTTTGAGATTTAAATTTTTTGATATTCGGTTTCGGTTTTTAAGGTAAAAATACAGAAAACCGAACCGAATTAAAAAATACATATATAATTTTTAAATCTTAGTTCTTTTATGCACTTACTTAATTATATATAGGGTTGTTTTGTTATATATTATCTATAAATTGGGTTATTTTTATTGTTTATAATCTAGACATGTTATGTAATTTGAGAATTTAAGCATATTTATGGACTTGTGGACTTGTTTTTTGCTTTAAAAAAGATACAATTTAAAGCCAAAAAATATTTCGGTTTTATACCGAAACCGAACCAAAAATTTTGGCTTCGATTAGCTTCGGTTTTATGTATATTCGTTTCGGTTTCGGTTTGTAATGGTGAAAAGTTCGGTTAATTCGATTTTTTTTATTCAGTTTGGTTCGGTAACCGAAATACCGAATGCTCACCCCTACAAATGACCATCAAAATTGGCCATAAAATTCTTGAATGACTATCCAGACAACCAATATGCCCACACAATATGAAAAAAGAATTAGAAATACATATATACTTAGGTTAAAAGACGACATATTCAAACTTATATACAATCAATGCATAAAATTAATAAGTTATAAGTATTTATAGTCCAGATAAAATGATGTCCAAAATTGTTATTATTTATATTTTTACAAAATAAGTCCTTAAGGCCATCCTACCGTTGATGGATTCCAACATTCCTTCATCAGACCATTAGACCAGGAGTTTTTAAAAATAAGAGGATCTCTAAATTCAAATTATAAACATATGTACATATTAATGTATTCCAATAAATTCAAAACATAATAAAAAAACGTAATGATTAGTCAATGAGGAAGAGCATACCCTAAGTACTATTGCATGCTATTTCTTATGAGTGCCTCTCAAATGATAACCAAGTTCATTTCACTCAATTTAGAATAGGGTCATATATTTTACTACTTGAAATATTAAAAAGTTAAACTTGCTTTCTGGTCTTGTAGTTGGAATAACATTTTTAAAAACTTTCAAGAGGTTATATGAATGATTGCATCAGTTAAGCAAAGTTGACTAAACTTAATTATTTGTACTGCATAATTATAGGATCGCATCACTGTTATTACTCTTGTGATTTGTAGAGATTCTTTTGAATAATTTTCCTAGAATAGTTCAATTTGTACATTATATAGCTCTTAATGACAACCATCTTATCAAATAAAAAAAATCCAAATTCAAATTAAAGAAAATAGAAACAGGATTCTTGAAGAACAAAATAATAATACTCAGGATCTAAATTCAGACAAAGAATATGCAGAAGAGGAAGATTTTTTTAAAGAGATTACCTGGGTTCAAAGCACACCTATTGAGGTTTCAATTCGACATCCACGCCGCCATATCAACGGCGGCTTCGAACATAGATCTGGGACGGTGGAGGTGCTCGTACATAAGAACGGAATGCACGATCGTCCGCAATCGCCGACTTGTGGCGGCTGCCATTTTCGCTCCCTTGTCGATTTCCTTCCTTATTTTACCATCATTCTTTTTTTCTTTATAAACTGATGAGATATAATGTCAAATTCAGATTTTTGTGTCAATCTTTGATACTCAAAAGGACGGTAATGGGAAAATGAAGAGATATAATTAGAAACAATGGGAGAAAAATAATTGTGGTAGATAAAAGGTTGTTTTAACACGTGACATATAGATTTTCTTTCAAAATACTAAAATTGCCACGTGGCAGCTCCTAATTAAAAACAAATTACCACGTGTCACCACCTGGTTAAAAATAAATTGACACATGACAACATTTGGTGGTTGATGTTCTACTTTTATAATATAAGATTTCTTTAATTAAGTTATCATGTCAATTTGGGAACGCCTCAGCTCATTTATGCTATAATTTGAAATTTGGGGCTTTTCACACCGTACACTCGAGTATATGATTGACTCATTTTAAAAGATGGGTCGTGCGCTTCTGCTTCAATTTGTAATTATATGGCATATTTTGTAATAGCTGGCTGTGGCCTAGTGGTTTGTATCCCAATTGGCCAATTTTTTTTTTTCCTTTTTTTTTTTTTTTTGGCCAAATTTTCCAAACGAAACAAAAAATTGATTTTTCCTTTTTTTATTTTTTTGCCAAATTTTTAAAATGAAAAATTGTACTTATACATAAACATACAATTAAATAACACAAAAAATGCAACTAGCTAACAAAAAAACATACAACTATAGACTAGTTAATTTTAAATAGTGCAACTAGCTAACATTGAAGCAATCAACTAGATAATACAAAAATATGCAACTAATTAATACAAAAACATAAAACTATATATTACATAAACATGCAACTATCTAATACTGAATCGTGCAACTAGAAAATATAGAAACATGCAACTATCCAAAACTGAATCGTGCAACTAGAAAACATAGAAACATGCAACTAACTAATACGTGCAACTAGTTAATATTGAATCGTGCAACTAGAGATCATAGAAACATGCAACTAACTTATACAGAAACATACAACTACATAACACAGAAACATGCAACTAGCCAAAAAGAAACATGCAACTAGTTAATAAAAAAACATGCAACTAGCTAATATTGAACCGTGCAACTAGAAAACATAGAAACATGAAACCAATTAATATAGAAACATACATGTACTAAAAAACGTACAAAGAATGTGTTAATATATACAAACTCACTCATTAGAAGATTGAGAATAGATGAGACTGTATTATTTGGGAGTTGAGAAATTGAATTATTCCAAATATAAGAAATGGATTAGAATGAAAGCAAATGACATAGAGAAAGCCATGGTTAAAGCTTGAGGCTCCGTGGACGGAACTTTCTAGAGCCAAAAATCAAGAGTTGGGTACACAGAGTAAAAGTCGACGTCGTTAAACGCTCTTTATGATTTGCCTTGTTGTTTTCTCCTCGTATGAGAAGATTGTCGTGCTCTACCGAGATCTCAAGAGACGCCGCCGTTAATTTGTTAAAATCTGTTGAGAAAGATGAAAAATATCTCATCCTAAAATATTATATAGGATCCGGATTCAGTTGATCAGGTAGGTGCGGGGAAAGTGTCGGATCTAAGATTTGTGCACCTAGTGTATATGAGACTTTGCCCTAAACACACCCCAATAAAATTTAAAAATTAACATGTATTACTAAACACACCTCATTTTTTTCCTATTACATTCTTCTTCTATCAAAATATAAAAATAACACTTTCCTATATTTTCTTTTCTCTTGAACATTTTTCTCCTAAAAAAATCATTTAATTCTTATGTATTCATTATTTTTTTATGAAAACATTCTTAAAATTTTATATAAAATCAGAAATATATTGCAAAAAAGTCAACTAAATTATTTCTAATATAAATAAATTCAGAAACTTAATTAGAAAAAAAATCTTCAAATTCATAAAAAGCTAAATACAAAATAGAAACATTAAAAAGTAAACTAAATTTTTAAAAAATATTTAAATTAAAAAAATTGAAAAAATTAAATGAAATCTGTAAAATATTTTAAAAAATAAATCTAAAAAATAATTAAAATAAAAAAATCAGTAAAACTATATAAAATCCGAAAAAATCATTTTAATTAAATTAATTTTGAATATTTATTTTATTTTTTAATATTTTATTTAGTTTTAATTGATTTTTAATTTTTTCTTAATTTACTTATTTTGAAGATTTAATATTATTCTATAAAATTTAATTTAATTTTTTTGCTTATTTGATTTTTTTTTATTTAGTTCATTTTAAAGATATAGTTACTGTTTTATTATTTTTATATTTTAATTTATTTTTTTCAAATTTTTTAAAATTATTTTTTCATGTATAATAATTTTAAAAAACTAGACTTACAAAAAGTAAATAATCAATTTCAAAATGAAAAAAAATTAGAGGACTAAAATCAAAATAAATAAACCTTAAAAGAAAAACAAAATAATATCCCATATTTATATAGAGTAACTTAGTAATTTTATATATATTTATTTTTATTTTAAAAATTATGGGGTGTGTTTAATGACACTCTAATGTGAAACTTGTTTATCGTGAAACTGGTTTGTTTTTACTCTTCAGTTATTATGACTACACACTCTTTAGTAATATAAGTCACACTTTTCAGTTATCACGACTAATACTCTCTGGTGTAATATAAGTCACACTTTTTATTTATAAAGTAATATTTTTTATAATAAAAAATTACACTCTTCAATTATATAACTAATCACTTTAATAATATAAGTCACACCACTTTAATAATATAAGTCACACCCCTTAATCAGTTTTACCGTGAAACTTATTTAAACTATATTTTGGCACGTTTATTAGGTCCAAAATTGATAAAACTCATTTAAACCCTTGCTTGTCCTGAATTTTATTCCTTTTTCAGAAATAGTTTTGACGAAGGATGGATTAAGTTTGAACTGCTGAACACCCGCCAATAGGCGAATGGTCATTTCATTTTATTCATAGGATTTTGGATTCTAAACTTCTCATTATATAAACTATCGATCCTTTCATGCTTTTGGTTTCAGTGTGTGAAGATAAATTGAAGATGAATAAGGAGAATGCGGTGGTTATTTCCGCCGGCGGTGAACTATCGGCGGAGCAGCGAGCTCGAATTTCCCAAAGTTTCAGAGCCGCCAAGGCACGCCTCAACCGCAAACGGTTGACCTCCGAGTCTGATAATCTCTCAAGCATTCTCAAGTGAGTTCTTGTTGATTTGTGTTAATCATTTTCTTATTTTAGGTCGCTTGAAGAATTTTAAAAGAAGTTTCTCATAATTGTTTTTCTTGGTGAGTTTGGGAAAAAATCAATTGGAGCGTTGATGGTTATATTCCGTTCTTTTATTTCTTTCCAATCATACCGATTTATGTAGAATGATAGATTGATTATTGATACGAATGGTTTAGTTGATGTGAATAAGTTTGTTTAGGTATGGAGATGAAAGGGAAACAAAACGTGCGGTTCATCAATTGGATGTGATTAAGAGGCTACCTCTAATCAGCATTGATACAAATGTAGCATCCCCTGTATCCTTGAAAGGCCACAAATTGTTCCAGAAGAGTGGTGATGATGCAAAAAATGGGTTTAAGAGTGGAACACTAGTAAGTCCTTTTAAGGAAGCTGAATGCAACAGTCGACGATGTTCAGATGAATTGATTGGGGAAGGTTTTAATGTGCAGAAAGTGGGGCTTTCTTTAGAAGGTGGATCTATTATGAATTCCTGCATTACTCCGTTGAGGCAACAAGACAGGTCATATGAATGTGAATCAAGTTCAAATAGTACTTTAATAAAATCACTAGTTTTCCCTGAAATGAATGTCTCTATCTCAACCTCAAATTTTCTGGGGGATGATTTTGATGAGTCCATTCTCGAACAAATTGATGCTATATGTGAACAAAAATCATCTCTGAGTTCTAAAAGGGAGGATTCTGCAATGGAGAAAAAGGATACTGGATTTGTTATTAAGAGGTGTGTGGAGGATATCACCCTAGTAAATGTTAGTGATGAGATGTCAAAATCTGAAGACATTTTGGATTCTCATTCTGCTGATGATGAAGCATGTAGAGTCAAAGAATTGGGTAAATTAGAAAATGAACTAACAAAGAATATGTCTGAGGACATTTTAGATTCTCATTCTGCTCATGATGAAGCATGTGGAGTCAAAGAATTGGGTAAATCAGAGAATGAACTAACAAAGAACATGCCTAAGGAGTATGCAAAGTATATTCGATCTCTGAATGATAAACAGCAGGAAGCAGCATGTACTGACATTTCCATACCATTGGTGATTGTTGCTGGACCAGGAAGTGGAAAGGTATACTTTTCTCCAATTTTTTAAGGCTTAATTGCAAGTAAAATCACCCCCTTTGGCTTAACTGCAATCTAATCTAGACACTTGGAATTTAAGCTTGCGGACAGCCCATATTGTGCCCGTTTTTCTTACGTGGCAATCTTACTTGGCTTCCCCTTTTGCAAAACAACATCGTTTGGATTAAGGGGGTGCCGTATCAGCTGACCACGTTTCAGAACGGACACAAAGGAGGCTGCCCGTAAGGCCTAAATTGCAAAAAAAAATAAAAAATGGTGATTGGTTTGCAATATTCCATTTGTCTAGATTGGATTAATAGATTGCAATTAAGCCAAAGGTGGTGATTTTATTTGCAATTAAGCCTTTTTTTTATTGCATATTGATGACATTTCATGATCATTGTATTTGGTTCATGTCTCAGACATCTACCATGGTTGGACGTGTCCTAGTGCTCCTGTATGAGGTATTACTATACAGTTGAATGCTTATTATATTCATGTTTAATTTTAATGCTTATTATATTCATGTCCTCCCATTGGCTGCATCCTAATACAGGGCATCAGTCCATCAAATATCCTGTCAATGACCTTCACTACAGCCGCTGCAGCTGAAATGCGTGAGAGGATAGGAGTAGTTGCTGGGAAGGCTGCTGCAAAAGAGCTCACCATTAGCACATTCCACTCATTCTCCTTGCAACTTTGTCGTTTACATGCGGAGAAGTATGTATTACCAAAACTCATTAAAAGATTTTTTTTTTTGTTATTGCTACTTGAAAATAATATTGTTCGTCTGATTCAGTGGAAGTTTTGGTTTGTTTACATTATCAGTCAGCACCAAGTGAAGCTAATTACTTGGTATCATGGTAGACACTATTACTAGTAATAATGAGAAACTGGACCTGATCCACTCTAATTAACAGAGTGGTCAAAGATGGCCTATGCCAATCTGCTTATTAAATGTCTCTGTTGAGTGCTTGGGAAACAACTTTAGTTCACTGAGCAGGGTGAGGTTGGGTCGTCTTACTGCTTATTTAGCTGAGTTGCAAACTGTATTACATGAAAAATTAGTGCTACTGCAAGATCTTTAAAACATTTGTATACGTATTAATAAGCTTGGATTATTGGCTTTCAAGATCCTACTGGTTCTTCTAGAATTATTTATCTTGGAAGATGAAAAGGTATAGATACATAAACTGTTCATATAATTTTCCCCGAAGATCTTCCTTACAGTAATAAACTTGTGAAATAGCCTTTACCATTTTCTCATCATAACTTACTGATATGGGCTGATGCCCACCCTAAGTTCTGGAAGCTCTTCCTTTGATTTTGTCCCTGAAAAAAATGTAGAAAATTCGTGTCTGAAAATTTGTTCCTACAATGTTGCATTGCTTTTCTTGCGTCCCTCTCTCTCACTTGCCAACCTCTAGAACATTCACATCTGTAATTCTAGTTTTGTTTGTTTGTGGGATCATCTTGTTTAAATGAGTTTTTTCACTACCCACACCATCAGCCTTGCCTCCCTTAGATCAACAAGAACCCACCATTTAGTTGCCATTTTCGCTCCATTCCTTGCATTGGAGCGTGCCTGGTTGGAATCATCTCCGTGCTCCCCGTCCCTCTCTCTATCTGTGCTCTTAGTTCTCAGTGTGGGGCAGTTTTTAACTCTCTCTTATTGATAACCTGCATATTGTCTCATATTTGTGGTTCTCTTGGAAGACTAGTCTTTTTCGCTCTCTTTGATGGGTGCTTTCCTTTGGTTATCTATTAAACATTCTCCTCTCTTAAAAAAGTCCTTGATGACTGTTGAAGTAAATTTCCATGAACACCTTTAGTTTTGTAGATTCGAATTCATCTAACCTTTCACAAGTCGATGATGACTCTTAGAATATCATATCTCGACTTAGACTAATACAATATCTGCTCTCCCACCTCAGTTGTACCCAAAACCACCTGTCACTTGGGTTTGCTCTGGACGATCTCTTCCTTGTCTAATCTCCAAACCAATATTGTTTTCATTGTCAGATACCCCTTTTGGTTACCTTAATCTACCCCATTCACCTTAAAAAGGTAACACCAATATTGGCAAGAGAGTTGTTGGTTGTAAGTGGGTGTTAGCGGATGGCTCTAGTTGAGTCTGGGAAAGAACATCGTCTTCGCAATTCATCCTATGGGCTGAAGCAGAAAGTTTATCTTGTTTCATTTATCCTTTGGATGAGGAATTATTAACAATTGCAGGATGAATTTATCTTGTTTACTTTTTTTTTTGCGTACCTAATCTTGGATTTTAGATCCCGAATATGCTTTGTGAAAACCGGAAAACTAAAATTTGAGTGCGAACAAATTATTTGAAAAAATTACAACTAGATACAAGATTGAGTAAACCATTACAACCAGATACAAAGTGCAGAAATTTGAACTAAAGTACGTGACACTTTAGTTCAAATTTGAACTAAAGTGCAGAAATTTTCTGCACTTTGTATCTGGTTGTAAGTTTTTGGGTGACTTTGTAGTGGAATGTTTTTCTCCCAAATTATTTCAGTTAATTTGCTTATTTCTATTTTACGCATTTCTTTCACTGACTTGTGAATGCTGATCATTTTCATGGATATCCATAAAGAACGTTTGCATGGTTTTCAAATAGATGAACGAGAATGGTTGAATTTCGTACATAGGTCCCAATTCCTATTTACTGCTAAAACAAGACGTGCAAATTTTGTTTCGATTTCTCTGCTCTGAAATCCTTGTCGGGTAGTGTTCAAGCTTATGAATTTCGTGCAAGTATCTCAATTCTCATAAAGCTTATGATATAGCTACTGAACTAACATGTAAATGCATCCGGTAGGTTAGGCCGAACCCCTGAATTTTTAATATATGGGCATGGCCAACAGAGAAAAGCTGTCATAGAGGCTGTCCGCCTGTTAGAGGATGGAAAGAGAAAGACCAATCCAGAGCTCTGCAAGCTTACTGAGAGTTGTGATATTAATTCTCCTAAACATTTTAAAGACCAGTCAAAGAAATGGCTCAAGTTTGTAACTCAGGTAGCGTATCTTTTACTCTTTCACCCTTTTCCATTTTTGGCTAAGATTCAAACTTGTGTTAGAGTTTGATGATCTGGTAGTATGAAAATCAATCTCGTTCTCTATTGCCATAAAGGACTTGAAATATATGTGTAAAAGTGCAAATAAAGAACTAGGAAGTGGGTGCAAGTTCTAATATTTTCAAGAACTTGAAAAGCTCATGATTTTGGTAAATAATAGGTCTATAATTTGGATTTATTATGTCAAATTATTTCCTTTTCAAGTACATCTCATAGATATATTTTATGCATTTACGTCCCATATTTGGTATGCTTTAGGCTAAAGCTGCTGGAAGGTCACCTGAAGATTACCATAAAATTGGTAATGAGACTGGAGTAAGCTATTATCAAACTAATTTATGTCTGGCTTTCCTTTTCTACTCTTATACTTTCTGACTCAGCATTCTCTGGAATCTACTTCAGGCAATTATTCTTCAGAATTACAATGACATACTAAAATCTTGTAATGCACTTGATTACCATGACTTTATCAGTTGTTCTGTGAAGCTACTTACTGATTTTCCAGAAGGTTTGTTCCACCTCGAACATGTGAAATTGGATTTCAAAATGTTATCAATTATCGAGCATTTGATTTTTTGTAAATTCAGTTTTTGATTATTATCTATTTTTTTGGCTGAAGTATTGGTAGAGTGTCAAGAAACCTGGAAAGCAATTGTGATTGATGAGTTTCAGGACACAAGTACCATGCAGTATACCTTGCTGAAGATTGTTGGATCCTATAAACGCATAACTATTGTTGGCGATGAAGACCAGGTGGATTAATCCTTAAACTTTTCAGTCTGAAATTAAAAAACTTAATTCAGGAATATCTGTCTTCATTTCCTTTAACTACCTAATACATCTCCTGCAGTCAATATTCAGTTTTAATGGTGCTGATGCATGTGGGTTTGATTCTTTTAGAAAAGATTTTCCAATGTATAAAGAGGTAAGGCCAATATCAAGCTTTTATCCCAAACATCAACCCTCTTTGTGAAATGCTACTACTTTTAAAGATTGGAGTTTGTTAACAATGTTTTGGTTCATCATTTGTTTAGGTAAGACTTAATAAAAATTATAGGTCGACACGCTGTATCGTAGAAGCTGCTTCATTTCTTATAAGAAATAATCTTAAACGATGCAATTCAAAGGAAGTTCTGACTGATAATTCTTCTGGATCAAAGGTAAATGTCCATCAAAGGAGAAACTATGATTTTTTTTTTTTGAATAATGACTAATTTACATCTATGTTGTTGATCAAGATATTTATCAAAGAGTGTTGCAATGAAGATGCACAATGTGCTTTTGTGGTTGATCAAATATTGGAAGCTAGATCAGATGGATCATCTTCCAAAAGCTCCTATGGTAATATTGCTGTTCTCTACCGAAGGCAGGTTAAGTTAATTCCTCTTATACTTCAATGTATATAAAAGCATAATCTGGCACAAGTAAGACTTTTTCTGCCCTTTTAAATATTATGTTATTTACCTCATGTGAACAGGTGACAGGGAAAATATTCCAAACTGCATTCCGCAGTCGAAAAATTCCATTTAACATTCACGGTGTAGCTTTCTACCGCAAAAAGGTAGCAGACGGTTCCATTTTCTTTGAAAACGCTGTTGCATTCTTACATCTTTGTGTTCCCTTTTGGATTTTTTTGCTTTTCTCATGAAGGGGGAGGGG
The DNA here is from genome assembly GCA_037126765.1 of Stenogyne calaminthoides. Classification (NCBI taxonomy): domain Eukaryota; kingdom Viridiplantae; phylum Streptophyta; class Magnoliopsida; order Lamiales; family Lamiaceae; genus Stenogyne; species Stenogyne calaminthoides. Next base: position 26,443,744 of record JBBCBC010000016.1, read on the forward strand.
GTGTAATGAGTCGTAACAAAATGCTCTAAGTTTTGAGACCTATATATTGTTCAAAGTGCATACGTCCTAACCATTGAAAAATTAGGTAACTCATGTTGGTTATGTATGACATATATCTACTGTCTGAAGGTTCGAACAGGGGTTCCAAAATTATTCGCGGATGAATTCAACAAGCTGAGATATGCTCTAAAGGGGTACACCAATAAAACATAACCATAGGAAATAAAGCTATATACTAGAAATTTTAGGATTTCGGTAATATTAACTAATAGGTAATGCATATGATGATCATGGAGGTAAATACATATATTAGATCCTAAACTGGAATCAGTCAGCCAAGGACCACATCCTCAGCTAATAACATAAACCTGTTTAAACAATGAATTCTTGGTAAATATTCATGATTTTTTGTCATTCATTCCATTTCAATGTGTTTTGTATTGTAATAGGTAGTCCGAGCCATTATTTCCATGCTGAGTACTGCATTGCCTGGTTGTGATGATGGCCCATTTCGCCGAGTATTCAAGGCTTTACTTCCTTTTGATAAGGAGGAGAGAAAGAAGGTATATCTAGTCTTTTTACCACCCATTTAATTATAGGTATCACTTGGGGGCCATCTTTTAGGTTTCCAGTCCTCGGTAAATAGTCAACTACAATTTTAGTTCTCACTGATTCCTTCATCAGGTAATCGAACATGTTGACAAGGTTTCAACCGTGAGGAAATGCAGCTTTATTTCAGCAGCATCTGACATATTTAGATCAAAAATATCTGGAACGTTTAAAAGGTAGTAATATAACTTCTTTCTGGATAAAAGGAACTCTATTCTGCAAAAGAAATTTTCTTTTGTTTATTTTTTTGGTTTGGTTCTTGTTTGGACATCTCAAGTCTTGGGCTTAGCTTTTACAAAGTATCCTGTGTAATCCATCAGCTGATTGAATATGAGTTTACCTTTCATGAGATATTTTTTTTTTGAGTTGGTAATTCTCAGTTTAAGTAAGCTTTATTTATCATCTATCAGAATTCATGCTTTGAGCTATGAAGAGAACGTACATTGTTTTAGGACCAAAGAAACATGAAATTATGCTCTTGTATTAAGTAAATCTATTTGGCATGTTCTAGATGATTCTGTCATCTAAATCAATATTTTAACATGAGCGTCTATATGCCCAATTATTTTTCCAAAATTTGTGATTTATTAGCTATACTATCGAGTTCTTTTGTTATAACACTGTATTTCTTTCTTCTATTTTACAGTGGTATATGCCTTTAGTAACATATACCTTGTTTTGATTAGGAGCCAACTGACGCAAGGGCGTAAGGTGTTGCTCACTCTAGACATGATATCAAAACTTGTTTCTAGGGTAAGTCAACTTGATGAATTTTACTTCAGTCGAGGAATATTAAGTTCCTTTCTTAATTATCATTCTTTGTAAAAGTGATGATTTAATAAAGACCCTCACAGGTTTCTTTTCTGCAAGAATTTTAAAAAGGGCATCAAACGTTTTTTTTTTTATTGAAAGGACTTCAAAAGGACTTAAAAAGGGCATCAAACGTTTTTATATGCACCAATTGCATAGGTCAAAAGCTAGATAGTGCGGCAGTTACATTTGTAGATTAGCATATATACATTATAAAGCATGACGATGATTTAAAGTAACAAAGATCAAGATCTAAAAACTTTATCGTATTTGCAGGAAGAGTCAATTTCAGCTGTTATTACCTCTGTGGCAAACATGATACCTCAGGTTGGTTTTGCTTTTATGCGGTTGCTTGTTCAGAAGCATGCATGTTTCTAAATGATGTATTGTTATAGGGCGCAGATATGCACAATACAACCACCAATTCTTTTCTAATACTACCCTGCTACGAAAACACTAAATTACCTTCACTAATTTAAAAACACAATTAATTTTTTTTACTACTATTGACACACCCACTCCTCCATCTTCCCGTCCAACTACCTTCCCACATATACTATTTTCCCACCTCTTCCAAGAAGCAAAATACTTCACCTTCTTGAATCTTAGATGGCGAAAAAATACTAGGGCCCCAAACTAAAAATGTAAGTTAATTTCCTCTTTTTTCCATTTAAACTTTGAGTTATTGCAATTTTTTGCATTGTGGACTGGTCATTTTCTTTGACAGTGGTCCATCGAATGGAACGTATTTCTCGACCATCATGACTGAACACACATGTTCCACCAATCTGTTCTAACTCAGTGTTTCAAATTCGGCCAGATTGACCGAGCAAGGTGCCTATTGATCAAGTTGATCCGAGTAAAAAACACAATTTTTTGCTAACTCGTTGAAACAGTCCCTACTAAAATTACAAAGTCATCATAGAACTAGATAAAGTTGATTTCATGTCATTAACACTTAAAAAACATGCATAGCAACATATATATCCATCACAACAATGGAATCTATGAAGATCCTTATCCTCCAACATAATGTTGTTTGTGGGTGTGGAGGAGAGAGGGAAAGTTTGCTTTTAAAAAAATTAGGGTTTCTTTGTGGGAAGGTAAATAGGTAGCTAAGGGTTCGTGTATTCAGCAACTTTTTTTTTTTGGAAAAGGAGGTGGGATAAACGGATATTTTGTTGTTGTACTACACTTAAACATCTCTTCATCTTCAGATTTTTCCTCTATGTTTCTAAACTCTTTCAATCTTCAATATAATTTAAGTATTAGGAGGGGTATTTTTGTTCGTGTTGAATTTTTGGTGGCTTTTCATCTATTATCACTTCAGTTGCTCCTTAATGTTGTTGTAATTGTATCCTTCAAGAGTATCCTCTGCATGATTTCAAATTTGAGTTCTACTCTCGCACTTACACGTTTTAATATTGCTTTGTTTTACTTCTGTAGAAATACCTTCTAGAACAAAGAGCAGTTCTTGATGCTGATGGAGGCAAGCTACTGAATGAAGATAACGATATTCGATCTGTAAGAATGGACCTCTTTCTTCTATTATTCCGTATTCACAATGATGCATTTGGCAATAAGAGTATTTTTTGGCAAATACTTATTTGCACCAGTTACACCGTGTAATTCAAGTGCATTTAAAAATGGTATTAGTTGGTCAGTATTAGTTGTTTCCATTTAATAGTAGTAGTTGTCGATGAAAATGGTGACCCAAGTGTTACTCGTATTTTATAAGTTAATATTGTTAATGCAATTTGAGAAACAAAGAGCGGTAGATATAAATTTGTAAGTAATAAATCCTAATGGCCTCCCCATCCCTCAATCCCCCACAACACTATGCAGGTGCTGCAGTATCTGTTGGATGATGTGTCCTTGTTTTTGACAACCGTGCATAGTGCTGCTGCTACTGAATGTGACGATGATAATACAACACAAGGGAAAGGTTGCATTACTACACTTAAGGCTTTTCTTGACTATATTTCTGGAAGGGAAAGAGAAAACTTTCAATCGAGAAAGCATGATAATGAAAACTCTGTTACCCTTACTACAATCCATCAGGTTTTACTACAAATGACCACCATTACTTTTGCTTATTTTAATTCTTAAGGGTTCGTGTGTTACTACATTGTCTACATTCCAACCAACACCATCAACAATTTTTTTTGTTTTGCAGTCAAAAGGTTTAGAGTGGGACACAGTTTTCATTGTGAAGGTACGATTGGATTTATTTTTTTCTCTAGTTTAGCTCTGAAGGTTCTTTGCCAATGCCCTACTACTTGTAAGTCTACTCCCTCCAATCCCAAATAACTGATGTTTTAGAGTTTTTTGGTGAAATGAAGAATGAGTTTTAATGATAAATACATCCTATTAATTATTTCTCTTTCCCCAACAGTCCACAGTATTTATTTAATTTGGTAGCTCTACTATTCCATGAAAGAAAAGGAAAAGTAAAATATCATTAATAAGTAGGCATGTTAATACAAGGAGATGATTTACCTTATGGGAAAAAGGAAGAATGAGAGATTTTGATTAATAAAGGTAAGCTCAAAATATATGAGAGATGTTTGGGATTGGGAAAGGGGTTACAGGGGAAAATTGTGAAAATCATCTAAAACATCAACTAATTAGAAACAAAAACACTACTCTAAAACATAATAACTTATTTGGGATCAGAGGGAGTATGCTGTTTCCAGGAAAATGCTGCTCTTATATTAGAAGCTGGAACTTTTGTTTGTACCATATTTATTGCTTATGGCTCTAATATTTTGGGTACCTAGGCAAATGAAACTGAGATTCCCTTGTTGCATGAATACAATGGCATCCTGAATGAGAATAGTGCATCAGTTGAGGTAAGAGTATGCTTGTACCAAACCCTTTGACAGAAATTTGGAAATACATCCTATATTATCTGACTTTTTCAACATTTTTAGGAAGAAAGACGCTTGCTATATGTAGCAATGACGCGCGCGCGTAAAAATCTTTTCATGCTATATGTGATTATGGATTCCAATTGGCAGGTAGAATAAACAAACAGCTTTTGAGTTCTCCTTACCTGTTTATGGCCATTTTTAAGCATAAGCACATTTTCTTTTTTCAGGCTCTTCAACCATCACGATTTCTTAGAGAAATTCCACATCACCTATTGGAGACCAAGGTCAACTTTTCTTTCTATTATCAAATGATGTCTGTTATAAATATAAAAGCTATGGTGGTTACATTATTGTAAACTCTTTTTATCTTGTATTCCAAAATTAATCACACCATTTCCAATGAAACTCGAGTTTTTTTATTATAAAATCTTGATGTCCTAAAGGAGAGTCTTCTTGATGCTCGAATAGAGAACAAACTGACATGCTTACAAAATCTCAAACACAAGACAAGAAAAAGTGTTATGTAAACCAGTTTTACAGAGAAAATGGCTTGCATTTTGTGTGTATTTTTCATAGTTGTTACGGGCGCAAGGCGCAACAAGGCGCAAAGCTGCGCCTTAGGCGCGCGCCTTGCGTCTCTGGGCCAAAAAATTGGAAAAAACAACATAAAACATTGAAATACACATATTAGCATGTAAATAAACATTAGTTAAGTTCAAAAACACACAAATGACACAAATTAAGGGCATAATCTTCAATAACACATTGCAAACTTCAAAAAGTATGAAGTAAAAACCAATAAGTATCCAAATGGACCAAATCAAAGGCAAATAAATAGCAAACTAATCATCTTCATTGTCAAATTCATCATCAAAATCACCCTCCTCCTCTTCTAGAGGGTCTAAATAGTCAAATTCAATTTCTTCATCTATAAGAGGATCCTCCACCACTCTTTCCGGTTGCCCTTTCCCTTCGACCTCTTCCCGTCTCCACTTGTTTAGAACCTTTAGGTACATTAGTTGCTACTTTTTTCCCCTTTGCTCTAGTATCATAAGCGGGCGGTGTGGCGGCTGGGCGGCGCCGGGATATGGAGGGAATGGGATAGCCGATGGTTTGGACTTTGGAGAAGGGTCAGGGAAGAGAAGAGAAAGAAAAAAAAAGAAAAAGCGGCCACTGCCCGCTGGTTTTATGTTTGAAACCCTAGTTTCCACCCTTAAAACCCCAAAAAAACGTTTTTATAAAAATTAAAAAAAAAATATATGTGCGCCCGCCTCAGCAGTGTCTAGGCGCTGCAGCTGGCGCCTGGTGCGCCTTGCGCCTTAGGCGCGCCCGTAACAACTATGGTATTTTTGAACAATATTAATTGTTTCATTAAAAGGTATTAGTAATTGTTTTACTATAAAGTATTAGTTGCAAAACAGGCCAACTCAAAACACAATTAGGTTAAATCAATGTAATAAAAGTACTAAGAAAAGTAGATATTTAAGGTGCATATTCCATAGATCCACTGTATTGAATTCAATATTATTAGTGTCCATTTTGCATAACTTGAGAAGAATCTTTCTTGGTGCCTTCTGAGTTGATCTTCATCTCCTCAGATATATATTTCTTACCCGAGTCAGACACATTGTGTGTGAAAGAAATTATTAACATCATATTAAACGGTTTAAGATGAAATGATCTTTAGGCTGTATATTCCTTTCTTGAATAGCATAAATTAATGTTTACTTTAACAACTTCTGTTCATTCTTTTTGGTATTGCAATCCTATCTATTTACTTTTGTGTAGGAAAAGCTGTTTTCAGTGAGTTCAGAGATGATTCACCCACCTCCGGAACAAACGGCTGGGCAAATTTCTGTACTGCCCGAACAAAAAGCTGGGCAGATTTCCGTTGGCCCCTGGGCAAAATCTCCTGAAAACAATTCAATTCAACATGTTACTGTTGATTTCAACGAAGCACCTAAAGAGCCTAGCGAACCTGAACAGTGCTACGGCAATAACTTTTTGAAAAGGTTTTCTTTACAAACCAATATACTTTAGGGTTATGCTAATTCTTCTGAATTTTTTATTCATTTTTAGTAATAAGTTTTTGTTGTAGGTTCATTTCAGAGGACCGAGCTGTCATTTCACAATTGTTTCATCAATGGGCAAAGAAGCCTGCATTTCATGATCCCAAGAGGTTACTTAACAAGGTGAACTGTAGATGCCTGCAACACTCTTGCATCCCGTTCAATTTTTTTAAATAAAGAAAAGATCTCTTGCATCATCTCGTATGAAGTCCAATTTTAATTTAGTCTTATAATTATTGCTATACTAAGCTGCAGTTTATTCCAGTGCAAAATACTGATTGAGGTTATTGCTTTGTTTTAGTAAAAAGAGAATACACCAAATAGTCAATCTAATATTGAATTTTCACTACTTATAACCAATGAACTGCTTCAAACCTTTTTTCTACAGAAAATTGCAACTGGCAATAGTGCTCAATTACTGGTTTTATCGATCTTTTGTTATTAGAACGCGTGAAACGTCATTCTCATGCTAGAACATCTACTTCAGTCGCTCTAGCCGTTCTATTAACTGGTTTGATGGATACTATTATATTTATTCTATTTCTCATCCCTAATTCATTCTGGTACAGGTTGGTTTTGTCATTGATGAGCGTTTGCGGGCCAAAAAATGCACACACAAGGTTGTAGTTGTCTCTCTTCTCAATCTTGAAGTTGTACTCCATATTTCAAGATGTTTTTACTTCTTTATTTTTTGTTTCTGCATCTGCATGCAAGTGCTTAATTGTGTTTTCTTGGCCACTTGCCTAGTTCATCTTTATGACTGTCCAAGCACTGTTTGGGTGCTTCAACCTAGTTAAATGAGCAACTCATTATTATTCAAAGGAGGATGAAGAACAGAAAGATAAATGGCACAGAACTTTAGGCATTTATTTACATTTTAATGCTCCAGTCTTGTCTTTTAGAAGGTAAAGTCTTATGTAAACCAGTTTTACCGTGCAACTGGTTCGTATTTTGTGTGTACTTCTTAACAGTATTGGTTGTTTCATTGAAAGGTATTAGTATGATAGTATTAGTTTTACTATAAAGTGATAGTTGCAAACCAGGCGCACGGTAAAACTGTTTTACATAAGACCAATTCTTTCTAGAGTAATCTAGTCAACGCTGATATCTATGATTACTATACAAGTAAAAGTTGAGCTTAAAAAAATCTTGTTCTCTGGAGATTTTTAGAGGGGGTGAGCTAACATGGGACTTGTATTGTCAGTTTAGCGATGGTGTTAGGTGTAGCAATTGCATTAATGAATGGAAATTGCTAACATGACTCCTTTCTCATTTTTCAGAATGTTTTGCGCGAGTTGAAGTCTTGCTTAACATCTGATGAGGCTTATCAGTTTGCTGTATCAGTAAGTGTCATTTTCCACACATCAATGAAACAACAATGTCCACAGATTCTCACTTACTCAAACGAGTTCTTGATTTTTCCTATAAGGTTTTGAAGTGGGAGCAAATTCCTGCTGAAAAGCGTGCTCATCTGATGAGAGAAAAACAGGTAACTTCTTTTAAATTTCAGTTGATAGTGTGTCCCTAGGAAATCCTCTATATGAGTACCATCCAAATCAAGTATTTCAACCTTATTCATGCATAAATAGTATTCCCTCCGTTCCAATTTAACTGCCATTTTTTCGAGTTTCAAATAGATTAAGAAAGTCTTTTATTATCTATAATTAATTGTATAAAAAGACTAAAATACCCTGTTACATGTTATCAATGAATTATTTATGGGTCTAATATCTACTCCCCCTATTTAAAATATGTCATTTTTGGACAATGCACACACATTAAGAAAATTATTAACTTTCTATTATATCCTTTATTAGTTGCTTTGAAATTCTACAAGAGACTTTGAAGACTATTAACATTGAAAAGTGCAAACGTAATATAAATTGCAAATAAAGTAAAGAGTCCAAACGACATTTAAATTAAATAGAATAGAGTATTTTTTTTATTAAATGACTAATATTTGTATAAAATGTCTAGTATCGATAAAAAAAAAAATCATTATGTATCTCAATAAATTAGATGTATCACAAAACTTAAGGGCCAAAAAGTTAGAAAAAAATATTTAATTTTCTTGAAAAACCAAAAGCGATATATATTTTTGGAACATTTTTTTTCTTTCTAAAATAAACGTTAAATTGGAATGTAATGAGTACACATTAAACTGGTAATTGGTTTGCACAAGAATATGTTGCCTCCTTTCTTATCGTATCATTATCGTTCTTTGCGCCTTTTTGAATTTTGAAATTTTGCCAATACATTACGTCAAATGAAGCAATATATGGGTAACCGGACAACAAGGTTTCCTTTTCCTTTCTAAAGTTTCACGCATGCAGTCCTTTAAATTTAAGTCAATGAATGTGAAATACTCGTTTTATTGTGTAGGAACACTTTCAGAAGTTAAGAATTGAGAGTGCGATGGGTTCATCCGAACCAACTTCTAAACAGGTGATATGATCTCATATGGTTTATCATTTTGCATTCTTCACCCTATTGATGACAAGCTTCTCTCTTAATATTTGCTACTACCTCCGTCCTGTTTTTGTTGCTTAAGTCAAAATGACACGGGTTATAAGTTGTTTATTATTATTAAAAGGTTTTAAAGATTTTTTTTGTTGAGGGTGAATTTGGTCCATTCTAGAGAACGAGACAAAAAGTAGATATTTTTGTACGTAAGTGTTAGTGTCATGAAATGTAATTTAGAAATGTTTGTAAAAGATTTGCTTGAGAGAGTAAATTTGTGTTTTTAATGGAATGGGGAAACTAAATAAGGATGAGCGGTTTTAATGTGCCTCTAGGTGCACCGTGCACTCATAGTGTATTTTAGAACCATGCAATTTGTTATACTGAAAAACGCAACTTGTTTGCATAGAACCGTGCAACTATATTTTCATATTAGTAGTAGCATGATTCAGTATAAATAAGATGCATCTTTCAGTATAATAAGTTACATGGTTCAAAAATGTACTATGAGTGCACGGTGCACCTGGATGCATACAAGACTCTGCCAATAAAAATATCTATTTTTGAATTTTGAGCAATTAAAAACAAAACGGAGGAGAAAGTATTACTTTTTATTAATTTTCTTGTATTATCAAACAGATTGCATACTTACAGAGCCTTGGGTGCACGATGATACCTACATCCCGCCTCCACGCCTCTCGTTTGATCGAGGAATATAAATCATTGTGACCGCAGCAAACTACACAAAGCTGTTGTATGTTTCGTATTTATACTGATGTATGCCTTCAATCTTTATATTATGTACAAGGACTTCATTTTTCTAATATAGTGATCCCAACATTTTCTCATCTATACCGCTAAACACATATTTATTTGTGTGGGTCTCATGTGCATCCAGACCAGACACATTGTGCGTTCATAGTATATTTTTTAAATTTGTTATATTGAAAAATATAACTTTTTGTTTACACTGAATCTTGCAATTATATTTTCATATTAATAATTGTATGATTTAGTGTTAATAAATTTTATCTTTTAGTATAATAAGTTGAATGGTTTTAAAACGCATTATGAGTGCAAGGTGCACTTGAATGCATATAAAATTTAGTCTATTTTTTTTATTGGGCAAATAGTAACTCTAACTCTTGACCTTATGGCATACCAGTGGTGCTCTAGACATATATTGGAAGTCAAAATTAGACATTCATTTACTTTTGACATGACCTCATGGTGCTCTAAATATATATTAGAAGTTAACATTCGGTATTCATTTACTTTTGACATGACAAAATAGTTTTGACTGCCATGTACGTTGTAGGTTGCAAGAAAATATTCTCGTGTATTTGAACCATGAAACTATACCCGCTAGCATGCAATATAATTATGACTAGTCCACTAGTGAATTTTTATGGGATCAGTGTGATGAGATGTCTCAAATATCAACCTTTATAGGAAAAAATTGGGGTAGTTACATATTAGTACATTAGTCTTAATTTAGTTACATTGTAGTACAAAAAAATTTATAGAATTTTATTTCAATACAATTTGGACAAATATACCCCTCTGTTCACCTTCCCCTCTTGCAGTGATGTGATAGTTTTTGTAGAAAAACTGGCATAATGAAAAGTACTTGAAATTCAAATTTCTTTTACAACAATGCAAATTGTACTAGTGTTGCAAAACAACATGACAACGTCATTATAATGCACAATATTATCATTGAAGATGAGTGAGATGTTGAGGCGCCTGTTATAAATTATCGTGAAGTATCCGCCGGCCGCCGCATAGGTCAAAATTGCAGACGTTGAATGCGCTCAATTTCAACATTTCCTTGCACGTCATCATCAAATTAAAGATATATCATCTCACTATGCACTTCGAGATGCTCTTATCGACCATTTATGGGAGGAGTTTTCCAACTCAGAATATTATATTTTCTAATTTTTTATTTTATTTTTTTTTATTATTATTTGTAAACATTTATGATTGTCCTATTTTATATGTATGCGCGTATCTTCTAATATTTTATATAACTCACAATTTATTTTAAATAAATAAAATTATTTTGAAAAAGAATGTCTCAATGTCATTTAATTGAGTTGGAAAAATTAATTTTATAATTTAAAAATATATTACATAAATTTTTAACTATTTAAATGTATCAATTTAATTGAAAGAAAGAGAAAAAAAATCTAATAATATAAAACATTATTGTTGGAGAAGATTTTTGATATGGAGTACTCTATTACTATACTCCAAATTGAAGGATAGAGTGCTCCAAAATAGAGAATGTTATTGGAGATGCTCTAACCATAAATATATTACTATTGACTAATTACCCCTTCCATATTTTTTCATCTCCATCTAATCCACCACCATCCCTAACTAAATGTGCCCTTTGTAGCCTACAACAATAGAGTACATATTTGACATAAAGTTATATTCAAAAGTATGATGGTGCAATAGTACATTTGCAAAAACGACTTACATATAAGTATGATATTTCACCAACCCCGAAAGATACCAAGAACCAACCAATTATATATAAAGATTTTTTGAACATTAAAACTCTTTATATAAATACAGTCCAAACCTTTAAAACAAGGTTACACAAATCCTATGTTATGAATTACCCAACTGATTGGGGAGAATACGCCACAGAAGTGTACTTCGAACCACTTGTGTTGTTACTTAATATTCATTGCATCATCTTTACAAATCATATACTTTCTTAGTCAGCTGACATCAAGCTAGCTGACCACATACACTTAGGGGCGTTTTGAAACACTATAAACAGCTTCCAAAAGCACTTATTTTCAAAGCTCCATTTCACAGCTTTTGAAAATAAGTGCTTATTGAAGCTGTTTTAAGTGTTTCAAAACACACCCTTAATATACTCACTAGTTTACATTGGATAAGTTAAAAAAAAACCAAACGCTTAAAACAAGTATAAACTACTAGAGCCTACACACTATCCGCATAAGGTAAATATTATTGTAGTCCAATTGATAAATTTATTTAAGCAGGATTATTATCATTCCCAAGTTTAACACTCTACATAATCTTAGTTTTATTTGAAGCCGACTTAACAAGTTAGCTGACCAACAACCGAGTGCATGTAAATTATAAAAAAATATATTCCCCTCTAATTAACTTGTTTGAGACCTACAAACACTAAGCTGAACGTATGTCAAATCATTTTATTTATAATAAATGATAATTTCATTTACATTGGTTATTAAATTATTATAAAGTATGGCAGTCAAACTACATTACACATCCATAACAATTATGTAAGATATAAATAAATCCATTTTTCAAATTAAAATCATATAAGAAGATAAAAATAAAATTAACAGTGCACTACGCTTTTTATTATCTTTGACATATGATTTGAATTTGAAAAAAAAAAGACCTCAATTGAGACAAAAGATAATAATAATTAAATCAAACCTTAATTAATTGAGAAAAAAATAAACCTCAATTAAAATATTTATAAAAATTGTTCTAAACAAAAAATTATAATTTATAAAGATCTAAATGGAATTCGTCTATTTGGGTATGTTCGTTTCGCAACTATCCGACAAACTTTGAACTTTACAATCTCAAACTCCCATTTATTTAGGATTTAAAGTAAGAATTTTGAAATCATATACCTCATAACCTACTAATACTCTGCCTTTTATTCTCTCAGTACACCCATTTTATCTACTTTTTTATTAAACAAATGACTCTTAGGTCCAAATTGTAGAATCCAAGTACTCATAGGTCCAACACCTTTTAAAATAACTCCTAACTCCAAAAATAGTGATGAAAATTCAATAATACGCCCGCACCCTCTTTTCTCTCATTTCATTCAGCCGCACTCATTTCTCCTCTCTCTTTCTCAATAACTTCTCCCCCTCTCTTCAAAATCAACCCACCACCGCCGCCGCTCCCCCATCGTTTTCAAAGAAAAAACAAGGAACCCCACCCACACTCCCGCCGCCGCCACACTCCCCACCCAGAAACCGAGCGTCTTTAAGTCGTCACCCCCCAAGGCGCATCCCTACCGCCGCCTCGTCTGCAAATCGTCCACCGTCGTCGCCGCCCCCAAACTCCACCACTGCCGCGGCGGATCTGCAAACTCTCACGCTAGCGCTGCTGCAACAACGACACCGATGGGGCTAGGGTTGGAGACGATGATGGCAAAGATACCGCCTCGCTGCTTCACGTCGTTGCCTAACACCTCCGCTTTAAGCCGCAACACTTGAACCGCTCACCACGGGTAAGATTATAACGCCCCTTTTTATGTTGAAATTTGTTGAAATTTTGTTGGTTTTTTGGATCTGATGCGATTTGAGAATTTGTTAGGTCTGATTTTTGGAAAAAGTGTGTCGTCTTAAATTTTTAGATCTGATTTCTTTTAAATCTGATTTTTTTCTGGGGTGTTTTTGAATTTGATGCGATTTGAGAAGTTGTTAGATTTGATTTATTGAAAAAATGTGTCGTTTAAATTTGTTGCAGATTTGAAGAGATTTGAAGATTTTTTATGAAGATATGGGTTTTTTGAAGATGTGGGTTATTGATATGGACATTTTTTTTAAGATTTGAATATTCATTTATGCAGATCTGTTAATTTCTGAGGGTGGGGGTCTAAAATTGAAGATGAACCTGTTCATTTTTGTGATGAACATGAACATGTTTTTCATGAACATGAACATGTTCATATGTAATTTTTTAGATTGTAATTATAGGTTTTAGATATTAATTTTTCTGTAATTTTTCTATGAATTTTAGATATGAATTTTTCTGTAATTGTTGGATTTGAATTTTTCATATGAGATTGTAATTTATGTAATTTTTTAATTTTAATTTTTTGGATTGAAAGATAAAGATGAATGTATAACAAAAATTAATTTATCTTGTGTTGTAACATGAATTTCATAGAAGAAGAAGATTAAAAAAAATTGGTGGGCGGGTAAGATTAAAAAAAATTAATAAATGTTGCAGCATGTGGTGGAGGGGGTGAGGGGTGATTGAGATGTGAAAGCTGGAAATGTTAATGAGGGGTATTAATGACCTTTACTCAGTCATGGATTGAATCTATTAGTAATATAGGGGCTCATTTTCGACATCTAAGTCATTTACTTTTTTTTATCCTTCTAATACACTCAAAATAATATAATAATATCACATCAATTATCTTTTTCACCATCATACCCTGTAAAATCTCATAATAAACATATATCTTTAACTATTCATCAAGATTGTGAAATTCTAGAACTTCAAAGTTCGAATTTCTCACTCTCACTATAAGGGCTTGATTGGTAGGCCTTAATAACCCCTATAAGGGTACCCTACTAATTTTATAAAGTGATTAGTAGCTTGTTATATTTTCCGTTAGACCCACCTTGAAACAGTCGACCCGTCGTTAATAAACACCTCAATCACTGTTCACACCTTGTTATTTAATGCCATCTTCGAGGTGGTATTAATTTTACGCAGCTTTTACAATGATTTCGTTCGGATATTACAATTCCCAACATACCCCTTCATTCAAATTTTCAAAAACACAAATTGATTTCAATTATATGTGTCTCTCGTCAAAACCCTACCATAACTTTTCTTCTCTCTATGAAAACCATCCCCTCTCTTCGCCGATTCAAGAATTCCTTGAGAAGTTGAAGAAATCCTTAACCGATTCAACACTTCATCTTCTGTCTCTGCCACAACTGTTGGGAAAATATGGGTGCCCGAATCTATTCGAGATGATTTTAAATACATATTTAAATTAACCAATTAATTACTAACATGAATTAATCCTAAATCAATTCAACATAATAATTAATAAGCAAATAAATAATCATGTGTACATATAATCCACGTAAATCCTAAGCATGCGGAATTTACGAGTTACGAGATTACGTACCTTTTGTAGAGACAACCGTTGAGACGTTGGATCAACCCAAAGAGCCTTCCCAAATATGTCCCAAGTCCACGAACGTAATCCGGTTGGAGGATTCACACGAACGATTTTAATAAGAGATAAAAATAAATATTTTGCCACACCTTTGTGGATTTATAATATTTCCAACACATGAAATTGCACTGGGGATGAAGAAATCATCCCCTATTTATAGGACTAGGGGGAAGAAAATTTAGGTCTAGTTGGATCATTGGGAAATTTATTTGTTTCTTCCTTAAGACACAATCTTGAATATATCCAATATATTTTATTTTCCAAAATATCTCCCAACAAAATCTTCTTCTCTCCTTCTTGTCCATTATTTTCGAAAATATCAAATAAAATAGGAAGATATAAGATCTTTTTCCTTTCTTGAATTTATGGGATAAACTTGTATCTCAAGAATACTTATTCCATAAAATATTTCCAAGAAAATCAATAATTTTTTTTTCTCTCTCCTACTCATTTTTTTCGAAAAAATTAGGAAAATTGGGCAATAATATTTTCTTCTCATTTTCATTAATTGGACTTTAATTTGGGCTATTTGAGAGGCCTTTAGCAGAATTAAGATTGGAACTTCAATGGACTATGAAACTATAATATTGGGCCTAATATTATTCAAGTCCATTAATATTAATTTACTCCACTATAAAATTAATATTGAACTATCCATCTTAACCCATATTACGACTTTACTATAATATGGTTCCCGGTCATTATTTCCCGTGTTTAAGATTATCTTAGTCCATTAATTAATTAAGCCACTGGACAAGCTTTATATTAATTAACTTCTTTGCCCTTGGAGTAAAGACAGCTCAACGTTATTATCTATACCGGAAATAAAATTTCCACTTGCAAGATTTGGTATGATAAAGATTCTGAGCCCACCAAGGGGACAAATCAAGCAAGACATACCTGCACACGATTCTCCGTATTAAATGTCGGCAATCGTCATGTAATTAATAATATTGCCCAAGATATAAGGTATCGAATCACATTGACTCTCTTCCTATCATAAGTCAAAGCAATAGCTATTAATTCCACACGATCTTATTTAAGGGACGAAGATTAAGAAACAACACACCACTGAGGTCTAATTCTTGTATATTCAGTACCGAATAATTTATCCTCCTGTAGGTCCTTATTCAGTGCATCTAAATGCACTAGTATAATCTCTTGGTCAAACAAGTCAATCTGAGCCTTATACTTCAACCTTTCATGATGGTTAGTTCATTTCCATCTGGGTTGTGAATTTGTACTTAATTACGAGGAGCAGTTAATTTGATCTTTTGTGATCTGGTATCACCAAATTAACTACAACGTAATACGTACTTAACTTATTGAACGAGTTTGCAATAAATATGTATAACATTCATTCATATTTAATGCAACAGTGATTGATAGATTATTTCAGTAAATAAATAAGAAAATCCAGTTTGGTTATACAAAGTAAAAGCATACTTTTTAGTATAACCCCAACAACAACGTCGTCGTCGTGTTCGGTGTACATTTGTGAATGTTCGCATAATTCGTCTTTGTCCCAATCTTGAGTACAATGATTCTCAAATCTACTCTACACACAAATTTCACTACTGTTACAAATTACCCATTCAAATTTTCCGAATTTTGTGGCGTTTGTTTATGTGCACAAGTCGTGAATTCGGTGTCCAATTTTGTATCTTTCATTGTGAGTCATACTATTCTTCTTCTTGTTATCAATAAGCCGATGTACCATTGTTTTTTTATTTATTACGAACGAAATGATTGGAGATTTGTGATTAAGGTTTTGAAGCAGTCAATTCACATATCTATTTGGCGTTTTGACAACAAGGAATCTTTCTCATACTCATCGACGAGGTAAAATCATTAAGTTGTACTATATGATATATTTCTGATCTGAGCCCTATTTGAACAATGACATTATTACTTGATTTCCTAGGTTATAAACATCATATGTTGGATCATTTTTTTGTTATGGGTATATATGTCAATCACCCAAATGCATCCTGGTCAATATTTTGGTTTGATGGTATTTGACAATGAATGATTTTTGTTTGTGTTAGATGGATCTAGTGTTTGATGCATCTGAAATTTAAATGGTTTGATTGTTATGTTGCCTGCATACTCTTTCAAATGTTTAGGCCTTTGATGGTGGTAGTGTTTGGGAATATCTAGCAAGCTCTATTTCTTATTTGTGGTTTGATTATTATGGTGACTACATACATATGTGAGAATCACAAATTTTGTAGGCTGCATATTCCAATTTATGTATCTCTATTATGTAGTAATCAATTTGAGTTATTCAGACTAATATATGTATATATATATATATACAGAAGTTATATAATAGAAGTTACTGAATCCTAATGCAGATTGTCTACAATGTTGTCCCCTACCACTACTAGAAAATTTGTTTTGTTTATATTGGTAGAGCGGATAATCCTTCGAAATAAAATTCTGATCCTCATTGTAGCACACATTGTGAAAACCAAGTATAGATTCAGAAATCAACGTAGTCGTACTGCTCGACCTTATACAATGCTAAGTAGAATTCCTGGTCAAGTTGCCTGTCTGAATATGTTATATTTTGAACTTGGATCAACTTCTTGTTTAGATAACCTCCGTATTAATAGAAACACTTTTGGTAAATTGTGTTATTTATTGAGTGAATTGGGAGGATTAAGACAACAAAGGTATTTGTCAGTTGAAGAACAAGTGGCAATGTTCTTATCAGTATTAGGTCATTGTAAAAAGCAAAGAGTAATCAAGTTTGATCACCATAGATATGGTCAAACTGTGTCTCATTATGTCAGCCTTGTCCTCTACGAGCTTTTAAAATTGCACACTATTTTCCTTGTTAGTCCAAAACCTGTACCTGATGACTCGACAGATCCAAGGTGGAAATGGTTCAAGGTAAATTTATTCAATATTTATTAAACATGATTAATAACATTCCCATCTTGATAATCTATTTTTTCATTTGAAAATAGGATTGTCTAGGTGCTCTAGACGGGACATATGTTCATGTCCATGTGAGTCCTAAGGATAAACCCCTTTTTAGGACTCGGAAGGGTAACATATCCACTAATATACTAGGAGTATGTGATTCTAATATGAACTTTGTGTACTTTTTACCCCGATGGGAAGGTTTAGCAGCTGATTCTAGAGTCTTGCGAGATGCTGTTTCAAGACCTAATGGGCTACAAGTCCCAAAGGGTATTCTCACATTCTATTTTGTAGATATCTTAATTTTTTGATTTTTTTATTTATAGTACTTAACTTATGATCATTGTTGTTAGGGAACTACTATCTGTGTGACAATGGGCATGCCAATTATGAGGGATTTCTAGTACCTTATAGAGGTTGTCGGTATCATTTGAAAGAGTTGGACCAGCAATGGATCGTCCTACCAACTCCCATGAACATTTCAATATGAGACATACTAGGACACGTAATGTAATAGAACATGCATTTGGTGTTTTGAAAATGCGCTTCCCCATCCTCAGTTATCCTACATACTTCCCTATAAAAACTCAAATTAGGCTTATAATGACTTGTTTCCTTCTCCACAACTTCATTCGCAAAGAGATGCCTGATAATCCACTAGAACAATTACTTGATGAATCTAATCCTCCGTCCAATTTTTTCACTTTTGGTCCCATAGGATACGCCCCCTCACAGTTTTGGTCCTAAACCTTACACTTTTGATCCTAAAGCCGAAAATTTTGATACTTTTGGTCCAGCGACTGAAATTTTCGTCCAATTTTCTGTCAAACTCGCGCGTCTCGAACACACGCAGTTAGTCAAACGTTAATTTTTTTATATGAATTAAATAACAATAACCGTTCATTAGTTTTTCTTCTCTGAAAAAAAAACGCTGCTTGTGTGTGCGATTTTCACACAGTGAGGGTGCAAATTGCGAACCCCAATTTCCGCCCAATCCCGGTGGCCCCGGCTGCCATGGCCACCGCCTCCACGACATCCGAAGACGTAACCTTGGCCTTCAGCAATTTCTTCACCTTGCTTGCGAACCCGGAGACTATCTCCACGCTCCTCGCGATTTCTAAATCGTCGCGCAAGGCTACGACGACCGATTTGGGATTCGGGCCTGTGGTGACGCCCTCGAATTCTGAGGTATTGAACACGAGGCTCCACCCGCGCCCTAGCCCGGAGATGTCAGGCCTGTATTCGCGGCCTCCCGCAGCGATTTCGCGAGGCCCGGAATTATCGCGTGAACAATACGCCATGGACGGAGTGAAACCTGATTTTTTGATGCTCTTGGAGGCAAATCCTGTTGCTGCGGGTGGTCAATCGTCGAGGCTTTTGGGGGCTGTTGCTGCAAAATCTGGTAATGTCCTTCTTCCCCTACAAATTTATGCTTTGATAGATAAGGTTCATGATGCTAGTACTAGGACTGCTGATGTTGATATGATTGTTCAACCGATGGTTTGCCTGGTAAATTTGAGGGTCTAGTTTCGAATTTGGGTGTTACTGGTTTTAATTTTGGTTATGATGGGAATTTGGGGCCTGATGTTAAGATGAACTCTGGTATGCCACCTGCTGTTGGTTTGGGTATGGGGGCTGAAAAATTCAATACTCTTGTTGGTAAACAGCCTGCTGGTGTGGTTGTTGCTGCAATGTTGATACCCAGCAGGCTGTTAGTGCTGCTAATAATGCTATTGTGATTCGTGGTGGTTCGAATTTGGAGGATGGGGCTGGTGCTGCTAATTTGCAGATGGTTATAAAATCGATGGCTAGGCAGCCTGGGTTCGATCACAAGGGTGGAGTCTCAGCGCTCCCTCGTGCTTATGCAAATGCTTTAGCACAAAACAGGTTTCAGCCAACCAGTTCGTAAAGGGGAGTTTCTCTCGGTGAATATAGATGATTATGTGCTTAGACAAGGAGTGCAGGAGCTGCAATCCACCATCATCGGTCGTGTGTTGCTAAAATCGGTTGTTAAACCAATGCCAATCAGTGAACTTAAGACATCTTTGGACAAGGTTTGGAATGTATAGGGGGCTTGGAAAGTTGTAACCTTGGGAAAGGGGTATTTCAACATTCATATGGCAGATTTAAGAGAACGGGATCGAATTTTTTCACGACGCTCTTAACCTTTGGAGTTCGGAAGTATCAGACTGCAACAATGGGTGCCAGAGTTCAACCCCTACAAGGTGAGATCTCCGATTGTTAACGTTTGGGTGCAAACTTTTAAATTACCCATGGAGTACTTCTTGTTGATGTTGCACGGATGTTATTACAGATGTTGGACAACATTTTGCACAACATCATAAATTTGCTCTTTCTCCCAACACTGACTTCGTTTTATTAGATGCGTTTTTCTATGTTTCCTACATTGCAGGTTGAAGACAATTTCGGATATTGTCAAGCGGTTGCACTGTGGTGGAGTGAGAATAGAAAGATCATAGGCGGTTACACCAAGATCATGGAGATAGTGGAGGAGAAGTTAAAGGCTATCCAAGCCCAGTGGATAGGACAATGCAGTTGGTCTTCAAGTTTATAAATAGACTGCATTGGTCGACATTCAAGTTTCGAGGAAAATGTGAAATACCATTTGCTCTACTCCAAACTTTAGAGAGTAACATTCGAGACACAACCGAAAGTACAACCTTGAGTGTTTGTATCCAGTAGGAGTGTGATGGTCGTTGTTATTCTATTTGTGTTGGTCGAGGGAATACAATCTCTCCCATCAGTATTGTTTTTATCTTATTAGATCAAGTTTTAGGTTGATAAGATCACTAGTTACTTGATTGAATAGATTGATTTTTGGTGTGTGATTTTTCACTATACCTTTTAGGATCTTGTAAGAGGTTCTTGTGTATCTCACTACTTGTTATAGTGATGTTTTTAACCATGAGGTTCGTATAGTCTGAATTACAGACTATACACAATTTTGAAATCCTTTAGCCCTGCGTTTTTATACTTCCTCTGTCATATGTTGTTTTACATGTTACACAACATTTTCAACAACACTCTGAAAATACACGCACACACACTTTCAGTTGGCGTTAGAGCCATAAACTTGATACACTAAGTTAAAGGTCCTGTGTTTTTAAAGTGTGTTTTAGCAATGGATTATCTACTGACTCTTTCTTTAAAACTTCCATTTTTGGATGGATCAAATTATCCTTACTAAAAACCTAAAATATGCATGTACATTAAGTCTATAGATGAGAGAGCATGACGTAGTGTGTCTCGTAATCACATCCAAAGGTATTAATTGACAATTGTAATCGGTATCACTAATGGAATGTCATCTCTTGTAAACACATCCAAAAGTACTAGTTGACTATTGTAACTAGTATCACTAATGGTAAATGGTCTCTCGTAAACACATCAAAAGGTATTAGTTTATCACTATTGGAATGTCATCTCTCGAAAACACATCCAAAGGTATTAGTTGACTATTGTAATTGGTATCACTAATGGTAGATGGTCTCTCGTAAGCACATCCAAAGGTATTAATTGACTATTGTAATCGGTATCACGAATGGAATGTCGTCTCTTGTAAACACATCCAAATGTATTAGTTGACTATTGTAATTGGTATCATTAATGGTAAATGGTCTCTAGTAAATACATCCAAAGATATTAGTTGACTATTGTAACTATTATCACTAATAGTAGGTGGTCTCTCATAAACACATCAAAATGTATTAGTTGACTATTGTAATCAGTATCATTAATGGAATGTCGTCTCTTGAAAACACATCCAAAAGTATTAGTTGACTATTGCAATTGATATCACTAATGGTAGATGGTCTCTCGTAAATACCAATCAGGCCCTGAGCACGAAACGAACATACCCGTTTATAGAAACACCGTTACAGTTGTTTTATAAAAATATGTAGTGCGCCGTTTCCCTCGCCTAAACCCCTTTGATATCTTTTTTATTCCCCTTAAACCCTAACTCGGCGCCATTTTTCAAGTGCTGCGCTGCCATCACTTCACCATTACCTTCTTCCTCTAAAACATCTTCATGGCGGGCGCATCAATTTCGTCTCAGCTACAGGCTCTTAAAGCGGCCGTAAACGTCTCCGCCGACCCCGAACCCGGTAAGCGCCGCCCCTTAACGCGACCCTCCATAATTTTTGAGGCCAAAGTTGCTGCCGATATTGACCTCGACACCATCCTCAACATCGCCCTTTCTGGTAATTAAATTCGCACTTTTGGTTGTAATTATACTTGGAAATAAGCAGTGAATGCGGTTCTATAGTTGTAAGAGTTTTTGACTTGGTTGAAACAGGTTTGGAGGTCTTAATTAACACGGAGGAGCGGTTTAGGAATTACAAGAATGATTTGTTCAGTTACCAGAGTAAGGAGCTAGACAGGGAGTTGGTAGGCCAGGAGGAAAACAAACGAATTAATGCATCCATTAGCTCGTATTTGCGATTATTATCTGGATTTCTTGAGTCGCATTCTGCTTTGAAGACGTTGGAGTATTTAATTCGTAGATACAAGTATGTTATTTCTTACGGGAGTGGTCTGCTAATTTGGAGAGAGTGATTGTTAATAATATCCTTTCTGGCATTGTAGGGTTCATGTGTACAATGCAGAAGATCTGATTTTATGTGCAATTCCATACCATGAAACACATGTATTTGTCCAAGTAGTGCGATTAATTGACACACGGTAAGTGTATGTTACAAGTCTCTTTGGGTGGGTAACATGGAACTGTAGGTCTATGCTGTCTTTACACCTCTGTTTTTTTTCTTAATTATCTCATTCTATTATGAATGTACTGTATTAATTATTTTAATACAACTTATCTGTTTTTATTTATTTAACATTGATGGTGCAGAAACACAAGATGGAAGTTTCTCGAAGGAGTTAAAGAATCAGGTGCACGGCCACCCAGGGAGGTCATCGTGCAACAATGTATCCGAGATATGGGTGTTTTGGAGGCTATTTGTAATTATGTAAGAACTTTTAGCATTATGATTCATTAATCAGAATACATCTGTTCCAATCATGTGATGTAAACCTGAAAGCTCTGAACTTTTAGGCTACACCTGTGAAAAAGATTCAACCATCGAAACATGTGATTGGCTTCTGCACAGCGGTCATTTTTGAGGTCCTAGGATTTGTTACTGTTGATAGTGATATTGTTAAGAGAATTCTTCCATATGTGAATTCTGGACTGCAACTTGGTGCAAAAGGACTGAACCAGAAGGTAAAGTTTCAGCATCTTTCTTGCCTTTTCTTTTTCCAGCCAAATAGATGTTTACATTCTCAGAGAAGGACTTCTCCTTTACTCAATATGCAGGCTGCAGCTTTAATGATTGTGAGTTTACTAGCCCAAAAGACAGCTTTAGCACCCAATGCTGTCAAAAGCTTGTTGCATTTGGTAGCTGACATGGCTAAGGAAGAAGCAAACGGAGGTGACTTGCCGTGGTTACGCATGTCATTTATGACCATGATCAACATTGTTCAGGTATTGCCCCATGTTGTAATTTAAGGGAAAAATGAGATGTCATATTACCACCTCGTTGATGCATACTATGAGTGTAGGACAATTTTGGGTTTGCTTCCCCTGTGATGGATTAGGCATGCTGCATCATGTGTTACATGTGTATAGCATGCACAATTAAGTTTTTTACTGGGGTTATATTGACCAATCACCATCCTTTTGTGTTTTCTCTAGCTTCAATCTGTGAAATCTATCCCCAAGAAGACAGTTGAGGTATTAAATGAAATCAGGTAATCGCGTACATGTTATATCAATCTCTATTGGCCCAATTTGACACTCTAAAAATTGAAGTATCTGAAGATTGAGATCCTTACTTTTCCCTGTTGATTTTGAAGGGATATTTCGGCTATTCTTTTAGGGTTGATGAGGGACTTTAATATTGACAAGTTCTTAGCCGTGTTTCTGGATTCCTTACTTGAGTTCAGGTTGGTGATGCTCTCGCTCTCTCTATAGTCAATAGTCTAACACTTATTTTAATCAAATGAAATATTTTACTTTACAGTGCTTCTGATGATATGTGCCATAGCACTTTATTGTCAATAATAAAGACTGTTCCTGTGAATGCCAATGTTAATCACATAGTCTCTAGGCTTCTTGCTGCCCATAAAACAATATCTTATGGTGCATCTGATTCAGGTTTGTATTCTAGCTTATTTAAACTCGAATAATCTACTTCTTGCTTTCCATTTGCAAAGCACTTTGAGATACTGTATATATTTCCACTAGATAACTTACTAATCTAATGTTGGAGTCCTATGCAATTTCGGCCTCTTTTGTTAGGGAGCCATGACAAACAGATTCTGATTTACATTTGTGAAAAGTATCCAAATGAATCACGGGAAGCTTTCTATAATTTCTTGAAGGTCTGTTAATCCCTCTCTCTCTTTCTCTCGTTTCCTGTTGATAAGTGGTACTAATTTCTTTTCAACTCTTCATTGGAATTGTATAGGGCCCCAAGATACAGTCGAAGAAGGTCAAATCAAACTATGATCTACTCTGTAAAATATTTGATGAACATTTGGACATGTCACAAGAAATACCCAATCCAAAGTTTCTTTTTGCTTTGGAACATCCAGAGGTATCATTCTAAGACGCAGTGTAAATTGGAATACGTAGATTATTGATACTTTAGTTACAATGTGCCTTTGGTTACTTTTGATGCTTTCTCACTTATCTCAAATAATGTGGGGATTGTGTTAACTTGAATTCCTTATAGGCTAAGATTCGAAGTTCAGCAGTCTCGGGGTTGGATATAGACAACATTCTAGGAGAGAAAGTTGCTGGCTCAAAGGTAATGCCTCATTTTCTTTCTCTCCATTCATGCTGATATTATGTGCCACAAACTAGTTGTTTAAAACCTACCAAATTGTTAGGCATCTTTTTGTCCTTCACTGATGTTGGTCCAACCTCTTGGGACACTTAGCCTTGTTTGATAGCATTTTGAATATCTAATACTCTGTTTATTATCTATTTTGCTTGAGAAGTAAATATTTATGTGTTCATTTCATGGACGGAAGTATAATTCTGCCATGTATTTGATTTGTTTTAAGTACTTAAGATTGTCTTTTGGGTTGATTCACTGCCCATTTGATCCGGCCCCCTTTTCCCTTGAAGATTAAAATTGCAATTGCTTTTGAATCCTATAATTGAAAAGTAATATATGAAAAGCTTCATCTGATCTTCATATTTACTTGTGCATGTTGTTTATTATGTTGATCTCTGTTACAAAGTTTGATTAAGTGCTTACTTCCAGTTTGTATTTTTACATAATTTGTAATATGTGTTTCACTTCTATTTTTCCCAGAAATTTTTTGCCGTTCAGGATGCACTACTTCGCCGCCTGTATGATGATGATTTAAATGTTGTACTGGCTGTTTTGAATTTGAAGAATTTGCCTGAAATAATAACTTCTCCACTCCTTATGGAAGCATTACAACATATGCTACAGAGATGCATTCAGATTTTGCTGTCAAGTGAGCATGCTGTTAACTATGATTTCTTATTTTTGTTTGTGCTCTTGTTTCCTATGTACTGGAACATTTGAGGCAGATGAAAAGTATTATTCCATGATTTCCGGTGATTTTTAAGTGAAAATTGTTTAATCCAATTGTTGGTTACTTCTTTATTCCTTGAGATATAGTTGTCAGTGGGTGCTTGGTTAGATGGTTTGGGTGTTGAGGAATGGGAATGAAAGGTAGATTATGTGTTTGGTATTACAGTGCTATGAATTTTGTTCCTCATTTTTTGGGAACCAACCATTCCCAACCCAAACAAGACTACAAGAGGAATCATACCCATTCCAATTCCAGTTCCATTCTTTATCAAAAAATGAAGCACCCCTCTATTTACTTATGTTGGGCTCCAGGATCTGTCCATTCAGGAAATCACAAAGAATCAGACCTGATAATGAAGGTTTATCTGCCTCAAAGTTTGTGATATATCAATTGGATTGTGCCTATTTGTATCTGACTTGAAATTGTTGGGTCTGTTGTAATTCCAACTTAGTGATTCTCATATCAACTCATCCTCATTGGCTGCTCGCCTTGCAGGTTCAGCAACAAGCACATCGACCAGTAATGCTGCTTTATTGTGCCTGCAACAAGCTATCAACAATTTCAGAGATCAGGGAGAATTTGTGACGACCTTAGCAACACGGCTCTTTCCTTTACTCTTAGTTCAACCTAAGGTTTCCATTCTTCATATACTAATTATTAATTCCTGCCTAATGTTATTTGAGTTGCATTGCTGGATAGTTTATGTATTCCTTGTCTTAACCAGACTCAGAGACTGAACTTGAAGGCTCTGGAATTAGCTAAAGAATTGAACTGGCCTTTCTATGAGAACTTAGTCTTTCCAGGGATAGAGAAGGTAAGCGGATAGTATAAAGTGTCCATGAAATTGCTTTACTGGAAGCATGTCTGCTTGTATTGTTACTTGAGGGTGTATCTGCATGTTCTATTCGTGCATTAGTGCCTTTGAATGAGTGTGTTCATATGATTCTGTACAGAAGCCTGATTCTGAATACACATGGGAAATTTTTGTGGAAAGATGATATCTAAAACAACAATTATCTCTATGATATTTTATTGGACTGGCTTCTGACACATATTATGACCCACTGTTGCATTTTTATTTAAAAGGATCTGAAAAGTCAACAGTAACACAATCTCATTTTGCAGAAGATGGATCTTGAAAGCATATCTTCAATTAATATCGAGAACATCACT
Organism: Stenogyne calaminthoides; assembly: GCA_037126765.1. NCBI lineage: Eukaryota > Viridiplantae > Streptophyta > Magnoliopsida > Lamiales > Lamiaceae > Stenogyne > Stenogyne calaminthoides. The sequence continues at coordinate 26,470,227 of JBBCBC010000016.1, forward strand.
AAGTTAGCGGAGACCTTCTTGTTAAGCCCTGCGGAATACATGCAATGGCTTGATAAGTGCTGCAACTCCCATGAGCTATCAAAGACACTATTGTTCTTGGTTTTGTTTCAGTCACTGAAGATGCAGCAGATGGGTAAATATTCTCTAATTTTTTACTCTGAAAGCATGTCGCGTGCAGTATCCTTGGTTGATGTGCCCTTTCTGCCAATTACTATTGCTTTTGACCCTGAACGTGAAAGTTTGAAATTACTACATTTTGGGTTATGTAAATTTTAATGTACCCAGTTATCAAAATCCAAGTATTCAGACAGTTTGGGAGTATGCTTGAATATGCAGTTTATGCTAGAAGTTGACCATGTAATTGGGTTGTCCGCACTCTAAATTTTTATCCGTTTCTTTCCCTGTTTATCACTGAATGCCAAAACGATGCTTTGTCATTTACATTTTAGTTCTTTCCCTCAAAACTTTTCTTCAAGGGAAGTCTCATTGTGATTTATGTGTAGAATAATTTGAATTTGGATATTTTGAACTTAGTGAGGTATTGACTATTGAGTACAATATGCAGCAACAAATGCGGATGTGTTTGTTTTTAGTGGAAACCTACTGCAGCTGGAGAGTACAAACCATAACTGAACAGTTTTTTTCTACATTTATATCAGTACTACATTCTTAAATGTGAAGTGATTGTGAATTGTGATGACATACATACTTATATTGCATGTTTTCTTTTTTAGATCATTTTTTCATTTTCCCTTTGAATTTGTTCTGAGGTTTTAGGGAGTTCTTATATATTTAGGCTGCATTGTCTCTTACCTTCCTAATATCTGCCTTATTTGAATTTGTAAGGTATTGGCCAGCCTCTTGCATTTCTGCATTTCTATTTTCCAATTCTCAAGCATGAGTGGGAAAGGTTAGAATCACTTGGGATATCTGCAGAGCGAGTATGATAAATTTATGATACTGCATTTTTTATGATTTCAATTTTATGAATTAAATAGCAACTTCTGACTATTGTATGACTACCAGCCCAAGAAAAGAACTGTATATGGTGATTGCAAAGGAATCCTAGAAGATCTTCTTAAGACTGACATCAAAGACCTCAATGCTGAGATTCTTCCGTGCTTGTTTATGAGTTTATCTGAGGCTTTTATTGCAACAGCACCTGATGATGCATCTTCGGTTTGTGATGCTCCACCAACTTAGTAGCATATTGATGTATGCAAGTGTATTCCATAAATTATTTATCTGACATTGAACTTCAACATTTTCCAGGATATGAATGGGAAGTGGGCATCCACACTTGAGGATCTATTTACATTCTTTGCACATTATTCCGGAGGTGCTTTCAAGAAACATCTGGACTGCCTACTTACGAAGTACAAGATCTCTTTGATTCGAATAATGTTGAAACTCTTCACAGAAGAAGGTTTGGTCCGTCCTTATTTATATGTTTGCATATTCTTTCTATTATTCTGATGCAGTCTCATCAGGTCTCTTGGATCTATTTGATGAAAATTAAATTATTTTGACATTTCAAAGTGGAACCTGGTATGCCCGAACATTTTGACAAATCTAACACGCTCCATGTTTCATGCTTAACTTAACTGTTAAATTTTGTGCTCTTCTCCATTAAGTGGATTTGGCAGAACGCCTAGACATTAGTATGCTATTAAATGGATGTACTAATGAGCTGAATATTACATTGCTGATATCACTGAGAAAGTTTGTCGATATCGATAACAGAAACTGTCCGATGACTCCGATCTCTTCTAATTTCTTAACCATTTTTGAAAAGGTAGTGAAGATACGTTGATCGGCATGAATACTGAATGCAGTTGTCGTTAGCCACATCTTCCTTAAGACTGTTATGATTGTATGACTAGACTGGATTCTTGATCTTAATGGGTATTTTTGGATGTGTGGAGCAATTTTAAACTAATTAATGGTGTTGATAAGTATGTCTTTGTCTTGGAGATCTATACCCCGGCTCATGGGCCATATACTTAGGTTGGAACATGTCTTCAACGTTTAGAGATTTTTGTACATTTATATGATTTCTTTGTTGAAACTAGTCACTGATGACTTTAATACATTAAAGATCATAGATAAGAGATCTTCAATAAAGATTTGTTTCCTAACTGCCTTTTTTGTTTGGGTGCTTAAAACTCACAGGTGTTCCATATGCTCTTCAAATTGAGAGTCTTCAGTCCTTCTCACATATTTGTTCTCAACTAGATGAGAGTTTGGCTTGCCAACTCCTTGCGGATTTCCCATCACTGCTTGTTCCACTAGCAAGTGATTACCAGGTTTCAGACTTTACCCTTCTGCTTCTCTTTACTGTTGTTTTATTGGTTAGTATATATTCAACTGTTCTTTCTGACCATTAAAAAACTGTTTTTGAAATGTTTAGATAACTTAAATCACATAATTTGTAATGTACTATGTCAATTTTGTCATACTGATACTCTTCCTCTTGTGCTAAGAATGTGAGGGTGGCTTCCATGAGCTGCGTTGAAGGGCTATTTGCATTATGGGCCCACATTAATAGGAAAGGTATGCAGTGATACGGTAACTCGAATTCTTTGTTTTTAAATGACACTTTCTTAACCAATTTTATTTGCAGGCAACAATGGAGCTTCGCTGCATTTTCATGGAGAGCTGTTGCACTTAATTATTAAGCAGAAGAAGATGATATTATCGGACAAAAATATTCTTGCCTCATTCTTCACATCTGTGCTTAGTACATCGCCGGAAAGCCTTCTGGTGCATCAGGATGTTGGAAAAAGGTTGACTTTTAATTGTGCTGATTGTCCGTTTCCTATTTCTGTTATTGGGCATTATCACGTTGGAATATAAATAGAGTAATGTTTGTAGTCAAAACTTCAGAGAAAACTTTTCTTCATGTGATGTTCTTTTTGTAATGTTTTGACCTGAATTTTCAGATTTGACGAGTCCACTAAGGATGATATTCTGGTATTTGTGCTCAATCATGCACTTGGACTTCCCGCGTATGCCAAGGTTTGTTTTTCACTTGTCAGTCACTTTTTTCCTAATAAAATCACACTCGGACAGGCATTTCTATTAATTTATACATAAATGGATACTCATTTTTCTAGACGCATTACTTAGTTATGTGGACCAAGGACTAGGCTAAATATTTATCTGCATTCTTCATGACAGCTAAAGATTCTAACTTTGGTCAAATGCGCTGGAAGTAAACTCATTTCTATTTCTGGGGTGAGGTCATTATTAAATGATCTTTTGGAAAGTCATCGTCAATGTTATTTCGAGGATGGAAAACTATGCTATAAGTTGTCACGAAGTGAAGTTGACACATTGTGCCTTTTGCTGGAGGTACAAAATTTAGACGTGTTTTAACTGTTACGACTGTGATTCAAATTTCAAATGAGTCTTCATATGTGAACTTTTTATGTCTCAGAGCTGTTGCAGACCAAGTTCATCTGATGTAGTGCATGACCTTGGTGATATCATATTGAAGGCTTTATGGGTCAGCAGCTTTTGTATACATCTGCTTTCTATTATTTTGTTGTAACTTTCCATCTTATTAACAGTGTTTGCACCTTCAGGTAAATGATTCTGATGACTCTGCAGTTCTTGAGCCATGTATGACAGTTTTGAGAAATTTAAGCAGTTCTCTTTACGGGGATATGCAGTCTGAAACTCAGGTTGCCTTCTCTTCCATGTTTAATAGGATTCGGCAGTTCAAATTTATGATATATGCAAATTTAGATGCATCACAAAAGCCCGTTGACTAAGCATGATATGAGTCTGTGTTAGTTGTTTGATTTCTTTTTTATGATTGTCTTGAGTCAATTAAGACACTTCTCAGTAAGAGAAAAATAATTACCAGAGAATTGAGAAACCTGATAATACTTGGCATGACTTGATTGATCAAACTACCTTAAAACAGGTTCCTGTTTCTGGCGTCATTCAAATTGTTAAGTACTGTGGTATATAACTTAGTACCCGTTTGCAAACTCTACAAGTGCTCTAGAAGCACTTATTTTTTTAAAAAGCTGTGTCTAACAGCTTTAAAAATAAGTGCTTCTGAAGCACTTTTAAGAGTTCTAAAACAGGCCCTTATAAGACTGGGATAACTTTGCCCGACCACTTTTGTGTAGTGGCTTAGATAATTAGTCTTACTCCTTCAACATCTCATTTTATCTGTCTGTGAAACATGCTAGTCATTTGCTTGATGGAACTTGGAAAGCATATGAACCCTAAACCCTAAAGATGTGTAATCTTTCTGCATAGGTTTCAGCTAATGTTGGAGTACTTGTATTCTATTTTTCGATTAAACTATTCACTTTGAATGATGCTTCTTTCAACCACATATTTCCAGTTAACTCAGGTGGTACTTGTAACTGAGTTCTTGCGCCTTAAATTCTGAAAAGGCGGATTCTTCTATCTGTAAACCCCCTCACCACCCCCCCTCCTCCCAACACACACTCACATCTCACATCAGTAGGATGGCAGTTATGCGCGTTTCTGTATACAGTGATTGATTTCATCCAAAAAATTGAAGCTAGGCTGTATCCAAATGTGTCATTATTGTAGTTTAATTTGTGATTCTGTTTTGAGAACCGGGAGCTAGAAATAATTTTATTCTCTTTGAAGAAATATATTACACACCATATATTCATGTGTATTAATTCGTTGCCGAAATTAATGTAATTTTATTTTTCTTTTTGGCTCATGGTTTTGCAGGAGCTAATCTTCCGAAACCTCTTGGTTCTGTTTAGAAGTGCCAATGGCGGTATACAGAATTCCACTAAAGATGCATTGTTACGTATCAATGTTGGTTCCATCACCTCTGTTTTTAAGATTTCTTCTTCCTTTATTTTATAGATAATCTCATACCCCACTTCGGTTGTTTCCATCATGTATGGGTGTCTTCAAGTATTCTTCAAACCAAACTTGTACATATACTAGTAACAGTATAAAGTTTTTTGACCCTTGTTAACAAGTAAGACTGTAAAAGTCGTATGTGCTCTTTTATATAATTGATATTCATGGTTGTCCAAGGCCATTGAATATGAGAAAAATGCACGACACTATTGTCCTTAAGGATCTTGTAGATAAATCCTGTTGTTTTAAGATTCCTCATCTGCATGGTGCTAAATATATATTTCAAATAGTTTTCTCATACGCTGCAGTAGATGAGTTATCCACTATTCTTGCAGCTTAATTGCTCTATTGTTGGACGAGTTCTTGATTCCATCTTGGATCAGAAAACTTATTCTGTTGGGTCACGACATGGGAAGAAACAAAAGAAATCAGCCAAACGTCAGGATCCTGATCAATTTAATGATGCAACCCAAAATAGAGAAAACATGTTAGCTTTGCTAGGTGCTCTTCTTGATGTGTTGCTGATGAAAAAAGACATAGCTAGCAGGTATGCTGTACATGCTCTATGTAAAAGTAAAATTTGGTACAGTTATTATTACTGGCATGCTTTCATTAATGTACGTTTGATTTGGGATTTTATGGATTTTAAGTCTGGATTTCAAAATCTTGCTAAAGAGTAATGGAGTGTGTTTGTTTTAAGATTAAACAGGGTAGGGTTTAACTTTATGTCAAATCGATGTGTAAGAGTGTGTGATGTTGTATTATTATATTGCCGTTGAGTGTAATTATAATGATTAAATGATTCTCTAATAATTAGTGTGTTTTACTGGAAGTGGCAAGTTATAATGAAAGGTGTGGAAAGTGAAATAAAATAAGAGTAGGAATAAAAAAACTCATTAGCATGAACGAATCATTGGAGAGTGTGATGTAAAGTAAAGTGGTGTTTATATGATTTGTAGGTATTTGTAGGGGATGTATTTGGTTTTTAAAAATTGGTTCTAAAATCCTAAAGAAGAACAAGATTTAGATTTCGATATCCCAAATCCAGTTTTCAAATCTGAAATCAAACATAACCTTACTGCCTGATAAGTTATGTGACCCGTGCATTGTAACTTTTGTTGAAGATGATAATAATTCTGACAACTTTTTTGCAGAACTTCACTTGTCGGTCCCCTATTTAAGCTCCTCCAACTGATATTTATGAATGATGAGTGGATGCCTAAAGCGACAGACCCAGACAAACTGCTCGTAGCTTCTTCTGATTCTCATCAGACAGATTCTGATTCAACACCTTACATTCAGCAGTCTCTGCTATTGACTCTGGAAGATATCTGTGTTTCCATCAGAAATGATGATATTTCTCAAAAGGTTTTTCCTGCCTTTACCTCTCTGATTCTGGTTCCAACTTTATCTCTCTTCTCCTGTTCACTACTTACATCCGTCTCATATCAGGATATCGTTCATAATTTTGACTTGCGACTGTTGGTGAGTTGTGCACGTTCTTCAACCAATGCTATAACCCGCAATCGCACCTTCTCGTTGATCACTACTCTTGTAAAGATCATACCTGACAAAGTGTTGGACCAAATCTTCGATATTCTCGCTGTGATTGGGGAATCTACTGTAGTACAGGTTGATTTATCTAATCTCCTACCTATTTTATTTTTTACCTCAATACACCTATTTATATTTGAAATTAAATAATAAAATTATCACCTCATTTACCTAAAAAATTACTTGATTTGACACCTATGACATTAGCTTTTGTCCTCCACTATAACAAAATATAAACATTGTTTCAGTATATTTTCATTACCACTTATTTATATTTGATATTAAATAAAAGTAAGTTAGAAAATTTATTATCTCACCCCAAAAATAAAATAAATTGATTTGACATTAATTTCCTTCCTTAAAACCATTATTTCATATATTTTCATCTTCAGAATTGGCCACTACTAAAACAAATAACCCTGAAGCACAAAGAAAAGCAAGCAATAACAGAAAAAAAAAACATAGCCTTCTTTTATTAAATGACAAGTTATTTTGTTGGCATGGCTGATTGTTGCATTATCAATCATTCTATACACATGCGCACACACACACACACACATATATATATATATATATATATATATATATTTGAATATCCATCACTATAGTATGACAAACATCTAATCGATCCCCAAATGTAAAATTGACCCAAAAAATACACTGTGATCTCTCTGTAGTGGGATAGCTATTCACAACGTGTGTTTGAAGGCCTTATATCAGCCATTGTACCTTGCTGGTTGTCTAGAAGTAACAATGCTGACCAACTGCTTCAGGTAATACCATAAAAATCTTTAATGCTAACTTTATCAAAGCGGTCAAATGTATTTTAGCAGTTTTTTGGACTTCCAAACAAATCAGGTCTCTCACACTGATGTTTCTCTTAGGTTTTTATCGATGTATTACCGCAAGTGTCGGAACATAGGAGACTCTCGGTTGTTACACACATATTGAGGTAGAATTGCAATCCTTCTCATTATGGTTTTCATGATTTTCTTTTGCTGAAGATTTCTAATTGCAGGACTTTGGGAGAGGCTGAAAGTTTGGGTTCGCTGCTTTTCCTTCTTTTCCACTCGTTAATCTCAAGGAAAAACGAGCTTAGTCTCCTTGTTAATCAGCATTCTTTTGATCACTTAACTTCTGTCATTAATAAGCAATGGGAGTATTCTTTTGCTACGATGCTTTGTCAGCAGTATTCATGCACAATTTGGCTCCCTTCTCTCATTTTGGCCCTTCAAAAAATTGGAAGTAACAGTTTAAGTGAAGAGACATTTATGCAAATGGTGGTTGCTATGTACTTTGTTGCTGACAAGCTGCGAGATCCTGAAATTTCCTACAAGCACGAGTTGGAAGATAATTTAAATCGCATTCAGGTATGAACATAACTTGCCAGTTTCCCTTCAAAAATCGCCAGTTCATAAAGTCTGTAATATAGTTTTGTAGCTCATGCATTATGTCATCATTGTTTAAGATCTTGCGCCTATGTTTGCATTATCTCAAAATACTTTCTTTCCTAAATCATCTCCCAAAAGCACACAAATGCACTCTTCTTTGCCTACTCATTTTTCTGTTTGCTTGTTCCCACTCTCTTTACCCAAACCTCCCATTCACATGAACAACATATGTTTACGTATAGTGGGAAGGTGATACATGTGTTTTGTTTCATTGGCATGGTAGCTCACCCTATGTTTGGACTGGAACCTTTGAAAACTTTACTGTTGCGATTCTTGGGGAACAGATAATTTTTCTGGGAGTTTTGGGTCATAGTAAGTGTTTCTATTTCCTGAAGAATTTGGTGAGTTGAACTTCATTGTGGGTATCATATTATGTCCAGGAAATTGGGTATAGTTGTATTATCTTATTAGAGAAGTGAGCATGGTTGTATTACTGTATTAGATTGAGTGACATATTTGATATTTCATTGTGTGTCATGAGAGAGAGGAAGGGAAGGAGGGCACAGGTGATAATTTAAATACAAAATTCTAGAAAAAAACAGAAATTGATTTGTTGTTATTCTTGTTTAGTTCAATCAAAATGAAACTTTATTTTTCTGACTAGTTAGGCATTCTTTCTAACAGGAAAGGTGCAGTATCATTTATTGGGGAAAGATGATATACTATTACTGATTAGGATTTATTAATATGGAGGAAGACCCTATATTCAGTGGTCCTTATGCCCAGATAATATCTTAGAATTCATACTGATAATGCTCATATTGGTCTGGTTCAAATAGGACCAGGAGTTTCTGCATGTGCATATTTACAGAAATTCCTATTTATACTCAATCTGGAATTCATTTGTGCAGACTATGCTTGGTGATCTAATGGAGCAAGTAGTATATCATCTGCAACTTGTTGACTCTAAAAAGATGCATAATGGTGTTCCAGCTCTCATCAAGACTGAGCTGAAGGAGTACATACGTGGCATTTTGAAAACCTTAACAGAGGGCCTTCTACCTTCCACCTATTTCAAAGTTCTCATCAAATTGATCAGTCATGTGGATAGAAATGTGAAAAAGAAGGTAAATACACTTCTATTTGTGTCGTTTTGCACTTAAGTAGTTCCAAGCAAGCAAAGTGCAAGTTTTTTGCAAATATCGTATGGGCATGTACCTTTGGAAAGGGCTTTTGCTTGAGATTTGGTTTTTTTGTTTATTTTTCAAATTGTTCAGGTGATATTTGTTTTGGATTTGAAGTGACTTTTAAAAAACTGGTTTTTGAAAACTTGATAAATAGAAAGGTGTGTGTTTGTTTTGGGTTTTTGTGTAGGGTGAGATTTAAAATGTCCAATCATTGTGTAAGAGTGAATGAGGTTGTATTATAACATTATTGTTGAGTGTTATTGTAATGATTGGAAGATGTAAATCATTATTTAAATGAATTAAAGTGTAAGTAGAGACAATTTATTGTATTGGAAAGTGTGATAGTAGGTTTATAGGTGTTGTAGTGGTTTTATAAAACCAGATTTCAAAATTTCAAACTAGGACCAATTTTAAATTTCAAAACCCAAATTCTGGTTTTTAAAACCAAAACTAACATTACCTAGGCTTTTGTCAATTGGCTAATATATGTTCGACTTGATCTAGTTAAAGCTCGACTGTTGGTTCTTTTTCATTAATGTTTCTATTGGCAGGCTCTTGGGCTTTTGTCTGAGACTGTTAAGGTCTTGAGTACAAATGCAAAGCTTAGTAAGAAGGCTTCAATGTCAAGCATAAGAAGCTCATGGCTGCATCTGAACAAGACTTCTCCGGAGTCGTTCGAGAACTTGTGCAAGGAAATATTGACATTACTGAATGCCCCTGATGGTACCTCAAGTACTTCCTTGAAACTGGCAGCAGTATCAGCATTGGAAGCATTGGCCAACAGGTTTAATTCCCAAGATGGGATCTTTAGCTTGTGCATTCGATCTGTATCTAGAGGGATCTGTTCAGACAATTCTGTTCTCTCTAGTCATTGCCTTCGAGCCACTGGCGCTTTAATCAACGCACTGGGACCCAGGGGACTTCCGGAACTTCCTAGTGTGATGGAAAATGTACTGAGGAAATCCCGTGATGTTTCTTCAGTTGCTGCAGAAACTCAGAGAAAAGACAAAAGTGCCACCGGGTCTTCATCAGTGAACTCTCTGTTCATGTCTGTTCTACTAACCTTGGAGGCAGTTATCAATAATCTTGCAGGGTTTTTAAGTCCTTACCTGGGGGAAATATTAAGATTAGTTGTGTTGCATCCTTTGTCCTTTTCTTCCTCAGATCTAAAGTTGAAGTCGAAAGCTGATGTTGTGCGCAAGCTTATTACCGAAAAAATCCCTGTGAGCAGCATTTGATCATCTTATTTATTTTTTATATTTTTCCCGACTAAAATATGCCATCATAGATTGTGACTTTTGCCTTGTGTTATTTGTCTTCATTAGGTTCGACTTCTTCTCCCACACGTTGATGTCATTGCACTCTGATGCTATTGAATCTGGGGAGTCAAGTTTATCAATTATTTATAACATGCTTGGAGACTTGGTTTGTTCAATGGATAGATCATCGATTGGTGCTTATCACGCAAAAGTGTTCGATTTATGCCTGCTAGCTCTCGATATACGCCATCAGGATCCTCCTTCACTTCAGAATATTAATCTTGTTGAGCAATGTGTCATCAATGCTGTTGTTAGCCTGACTATGAAGCTCACAGAGACTATGTTCAGGCCCCTTTTCGTCAAAACGATTGAATGGTCAGGTTTGAATGTTGAAAGTGATGATAATATGTCAGGAAAAGCTAATTGTCGGGCCATCTCTTTCTACAGTTTGGTGAACAAACTTGCTGAAAGCCATCGGTGAGTTACCTCATCTTTTGTTTTTATAGGCCATATTACCTTGATAGCATAAAATTTCCAGCTGCCATGCAAAGTGGTATTTTCACAATGCCTTCTTTTGGAGCATATATAAGAAGAAACAGCGATCTTCTCAATTAATTGATTCTGAACTACCATTTAGTAATTTTTCCATATGAACATGTTTTTACCTCTTTCCACCGGTTTGGGAGTCTCTAATGACGATATTACTAATTGTATTCAGCCAGAACTTATGCTACTTTTAGATGGTAGCACTTTTTCCATGTTAGGGTTCCTGGGTACTAATATTATAATGAACTTTGGGAATTTGGTTATTGCTTTAGTTGCATAATCATCTCCAGTTTCCCTTTCCTATAAAATATTAGATGACCAATCATACTGTAGCGTAACTTTTTGATGTTTAGAAAATTGAAATGGTTGAGCAGATTTAGTTAGAATTTTCTACACATTTCTTTCTGGGTTTACTAAGTTTAAATTATTGCAATACCTCCCAAGTCCGAACCTGCTTTCAAAATAATCTATAGCATCTCTTTTATTGATTCAGTATTTTCTCTTGGCTGTTCTATATGTTACTGTTCATTTTTTAGTTTTTTGTGTTCAAGTATCTTGACAATTGCAATGGATTCATCCTCTTGGGATCATTCTCTATCTTTTGTTTTATATTTCAGTGCAGACTATATTATATTCCTAATTTCCATTTTAATCATGTTATTTTATTTAACACCAGGTCACTTTTTGTTCCGTACTTCAAGTACTTCCTTGATGGATGTGTACGAGGACTTTCTGATACTGAAGATACACAAACTGGTCTGGCTCAGAAGAAAAAGAAGGCTAAGCTTAATACTAAGACAAAGGACAAAGATGGTGCATTATCTCCTGAAGTGTGGCATCTTCGGGCTTTGATATTGTCATCTTTGCATAAATGTTTTCTCTATGATACTGGAAGTCCAAAGTTTCTTGATTCTTCTAATTTCCAGGCAAGGACAATCTCTTACTTGTTGTTTTCACTATTTAAATGTATAATTCTTGGCTTTTTTTTTGTGGTACTGAATTACCAGTGAACCAGAGAGAAGCCTAATTCAGCTCATGTTAATTTCAAGACGTTAGAAGTCTGTAATCTTTTTTGCCATGTTGTGAAGCAGACCCTTTAATACAACATGATTATTACTTCAAGGTGTCCCCCTAAGGTTGAGTGTACTTAATATTGATCCCAAATTAGTTAATCAGAAGATAACTTTGCAAGTTTGTGGATTATGGGATGCTTGAAAATCTTTGTATCAAGAAAGAAAATGTCACAAAGGCTTTATTTTTTGTTGGAAGGAGCAAACCATCCACTTAATATGGAACCAGGCTCTAGTTTTTTTTTTCTATCATACAAAGTACTAATCCTTTGTGGTGGTTTTTTTTTTCTATTATGCCACCAAAACTATTTAAACATTGGTTGGCTAAATAATCAACTATACCATAGCATTCATACTTATTACGCTTTCATGTTCAATTCTCTTTGTTGATTTCCATCTTCTTCCAGGTTCTCCTAAAATCCGTGGTGTCACAGCTTGTTGTGGAACCTCCAATGTCTATTGAAGACCACCCTGATTTACCATCAGTAGAGGAAGTGAATAATTTGTTGGTTGACTGTGTTGGTCGGATGGCTGTTTCTGCTGGTTCTGACCTTCTCTGGAAGCCTCTAAATCACGAGGTGACTTATAAAATTTCCATTCTTTAACCTTTTTTTCTCGCATTTGTTCATTTAGTAATTAGTTGGAATATAAACAAAATTAAAGCTCAAAATTGGGGGTACTGTAAAGTTTTGGATCACTGGTTGTGATGTAAAATAATGCTTGAGATTAGCGGCAAGTCATATCAACTCATCAATATGGGTTAACTTTTGTTGTTCGGGATGGGTAAAACACGCTTCTTGTTGCATCAAACATTAGAACTCTGGCCTTGAGGCTTTGGTAATGATGTTGGATTGTGCGTAGTGGAATCTGCTACAGTTGTATAGATAAGATTCTAGGTCTGCATTTCAAATAGTAGGCAACGTTAAGCTGTTCTATGTGCTTTTGGCACATTCCATGCTTAATTTCTGTAGTTCATTTTCATTTTCCCACAAGTTATGAAGTACTTTTTCCGTTCTGGGATTATTTGTACACTTGGCTTATTCGGTCGTCCCTTAACAATTTGCACACCCAAAAATAGTAATTTTATTCACAAACTCCATCCTCATAATATCCACAATTTTACACAATGCCATTGAAGTGGGGCCACACATAACCTTAACCCATTTCTTCACTTTATGCACAAGGATTTGCCCTACACAAACACAACCCATTTCTTCACCTTATGCATAAAGTAAACCCCTTAATTTGTCATTGTTGTGTCCAAATAATCCCAGGAACAAGTGAGTAGTAATTATACTCAACTTTGAACTTTAATTCCTGTGGTATTAAAGATTGCTATGTAATTGGTGATTGATTTAGCTCTTTGAGTGAATTGGATGTGGAAATTTTGGGGAACAGAAACCCCCTTTTAACCAGTTTCTCCTTTTGGCTACTACGAATGCAGGTCCTGATGCAAACTCGTTGTGAAAAGATGCGTGCACGAATATTGGGGCTGAGAATTGTGAAGTATCTGGCAGACAACTTGAAAGAAGAGTATTTGGTACTTTTGCCAGAAACCATCCCCTTCCTGGGGGAATTGCTTGAAGACGTTGAGGCGCCCGTCAAATCTCTTGCCCAGGAGATTCTCAAGGAAATGGAAACTGCGAGCGGTGAAAGCCTGCGCGACTATCTCTGATATACAAAATTATGATTGTCGTGTGTACCGTACATAAGTAGAGCATCAATTTTGTCTTGTGTACTATTGTTCTATTTGTGCTCACTAATGAAGCTGTATGGTTTTACTTTGGAGTATGAAATCAAGAGGCCCAAATTTTGTCTCTATATTTATATAGAAATAGAATAGCACGAGGAAGTTTATTTTTCAACATTTTATTCAATTTTGGCTTCTTTGAGAATTACTCACTGCGTATATGTATCTTTAAACCTTGGGTAATGGCAAATATGTATCTTTAATCTTTTACTTTTGAAAAAAGATCACCGAATTTTCAAAATATAAATGTTTTTCGTGTTGAATAAGTTGATGAAAAAAAGAATATAATGCTAGTTTTTCTTATTGGAATTTGTTTTGAATTTAGATGTGTAGCGTGGAAATTTATGTAGGTCTTGTGTGAATTTTGGTCACTTTAATATTTTTGTTGTTGTCGTTGTTATGTATGTATTTTCATTGTTATTGATCGTGCCACTATTAAGTCAAAATTGTGTCTGAAAGAAGGTGAATCATTGTGGCCTTAACTTTCGTGCAAAATTTCGTATAAGTTGTGTTCGATCCTAAGGGCCGAACGACCATGAAGCAGTGCATGACGCTCTAGCCAAACAACCACTAAACCGTGCATGAAGCTTTGTTTGAAGCTCTGACCAACATATCGTTATGATTTATTACATATTACATGAACTCACTTTCAATTTTGCTTAAGCGAGAATCAAAGTGTTACGTAAAACGAGAATCAAATTGTAAGAAAATTATTTTTATTTGGGGGAAGAGGGGAAGAGACGTTGCTTTGAGGAGGGGAAAAATAAAAATAATTTTATTTTTGAAGTGAAGGATAGAAAGAATTGTAATTATTTGGGATGAGTTTAATAATATACATTAATTTTATAACTTTAATGAAGTGTGTTGGGTTAATTGCTATCCAGTACATGAATAGAGCATCCACTAGCAACCTAGTACATTCAACTTTAAAAATAGCTAGAGGGTACAATTTTTGTGTGGTGAATTACCCACATTAACCTTCATGGTAAGTAAAGTTTTTTGAATTTATTTTTGGTTAATAAAAATTGTCAAATCAAAATTCCTGAAAAAGCTTACACCTCCGAATTCTTACATCTAAATACAATTTTATCACTCCCTCTTTCTCATCCAACACTAATTCAAAATACATCTATTCTCTCTTTCTCTCTCTACGCTAACCACCACCACCCATCTCTTTCTCTCTCTGTACGGTGGTGGTGGTGAGAGGGTATACGACGGCGGCAATGGACGGGGGTGGGGGGGGGTTCACACAACGTGATTTGAGTTTTTGTGGTGGATCAACGATTTCTTTTTTTGGGATGATTTTTGTGGTCAACGGCGGTTGAGAGGCATAGAGCGGCGGATATGGGGGGTATAGAAGTCGCGGCCGGTAGCGATGGGAACGGGGGAGGGGGGGTGGCGGCGGCGGAAGAGGTGTGACGGATGCGAAGGGGGTGGTGGCGGTGGTGGAGGGTTTCACGTTTTTTGCAGCGGTGGGAGAAAATAGATCTAGGATCTGATGGTGGCGGGGGTTCTCACGACGGCGGAGGCGGATCTAGGATCTGGTGGCGGCGGAGGTTTTTCGGTAAATTTTCCTTTCTTGATTTTATAGTTTTTGGGTGTGGCGGATTGGTGGAGCTTCTATGGGTTTTTGGGTGTGGGATGGAAGGGGATGAAAGAGTGGGGAGACGGAGCTTTTGCCGAGGTGGGGCGGTGGTGGTTTTTGTGGAGACGAAGATGGTGATGGATGGATTTTTTGTGAGATTCTAGGCGGATCTACGGTGGTAGGGATGACAAATCTAGAGGTGTGGAATGGAAGAGAATTTTTTGGTGTTTTTTTTTTTGTAGTTTTGGTGTTTTTTTTTTGTGATTTCTGTATTTGCGAAGAAGTGCTGGATTTTCTGTGTTTTATGAAGAAATGTAAGCAGATGTGAGTGCTTGATTTTTTACGTGTGCATGTAATGGAAAGGGGGGTGTTTTCTGCAGTGTGAAGATGCAATTGATTATGTGTGTACGCAATTTTTTATGCGTGTATGCAATGAATTTTAGTATATATAATGTTTTTAGTATATGCAATGTATTTTTAGTATATGCAATATAATATATTTTAGTGTATGCGATTTATTTTATTTTATTGAACAATGCATTTTTATAGGTATATGCAATTTTTTACTTTGAACAATACACAAAAATTACAATAAATTGCAATTATTAAAAAAATTAAAAGAATTATTTAAATTACAATTTTTCTATAAAAATTGTGGATGCGACCCTTCATTGTACGCTAAAAAATAAACTGCTGCAAAATCTTCTAATAAAATTATTTTATTACTTATTAAAATAGTAAGAAGGATTTTTTTTTCTCGCTAAAATGGAGATAATGTATTATTGATAATGTATTAAGGATAGGGAATTTGAGATTACCACAAAATAAATGAAGGATTTGAAAGGAAAGATCTCTGCAAAAAGTGGGTGAAGCCTGACATTGCTTTTTGTCCCATCAAAATTACTTTTACTTTATTTAACTTTAATAGATAGAAAGTAGACTTTAATAAATGAGAAGCAGAGGTAATTTGGACTTTGAACACACATCAAAAAGTCATTTTGTACTGCATTGCTATGTTGTAGTTAGCAATGCACTTAATAGTTCTTACCCCAAGTGTGTTTAGTAGATGGGGTGTGTTTAGTGGGCTCCTTTATATATTCACGTGTTTGTGTATATTATATACTAGAATGTAGCCTCGCGTATTACGCGGTATGAAATAAAAAAAATTATATTATTATTTTTAATTTAAATATTTTAAAAATATGAATTTTATTAATTTAATTCAATTAATTTAATTCAAGATTATTAATATATTTAAATTTTTTAATATTTTATAAATGCAATATGAAAATTAATATTCGAAAATGATAAATCATCGATATTATAATTTAAAAAAAGAGTAATATAATGCCCGTATTAAAAATACATGTGGTGGTAGTAAGTTTATGCAAATCTAATATTATAAATTGTCTGATAATGTTGTGTAAAATACGAACTATCAAAATAAACACCTACAAAACAAAAAAATCGAACATCAAAAGTAAAAAAAAATAAAAATCCCGCTGAAGAAAAAATCGAATATCAAAAGTGTTGGGAAATGAATTTAATAAAGAGGATTTTGATTAGATCCCAAAACCCCTGAGTATGACATGTTCAGGATAATCTTGATAGATGAGTCATGATTCATTTTTAGAGTGTTCAGGATAATGTCTGCATCGTGTATAGTCGGCAGATATAGAATAAATTAGATTCAAGACTCGAAGAAGTTTACAAGAAACTGAAGTTTCAATGTGAAACCAAGTTTCAAGACTCGATGAAACCCGGGTTTACAAGACTCGATATGAAACGAGAATCAAGACTCAAGATGAGATCGAGAATCAAGACTCGAGAATCTCAAGGCACAAGAATTATCAAGACTTCGAATAATGTCTTGAATGCTCGAGATATCCTGAATGTTCCGAGGCAATCGGTCGAGAATATAAATAAAACGTGGACCAATGAGAGGAAAGACAACCGAAAAAAAAAAAGTCAAGAACATACAAAAGAATAGTATGGATTTGAATGTGATTCTCTCCAATCGGTAATATTCAAATCCACACTATAAATACAAGTTCTTCCATCAAATTAAGTGTGGATCTTGGCGGAGAATATAGCACACGATGCTTCTGAGCTAAGAGGAGTTATACTCAAAGCATTCCCCACCCTAGAACACAAGTCTCAGAGATATACAAATATATTCAAAGAGTGTTCTAGAACCCAACCTAAGCAACCCACGATGTATCATAAGCTTAGAGAGATTTTCCCAACCTTAACATTGAGGCTAAACCATTGTAAGGTAAAATCTCACCATAGTTGGAGACAACACCAAACCCAAACCCCATTCTCGTAAGAGATAACGAGTGACGAATTGAGGTAGTTGTTAGGCAATCCCGAGTGAGGGTGATAAGTCCCGATTGGAGTGTGAACTCGTTAAACATCTAGAGGCGAGCCCTAGAGGGTGATAAGTCCAGAGGCGAACCCGAGAGAGTGATAAGTCCAGTTTGAGTTAGTAAACTACAGAGGTAGTCAGAAAGCTCAGAGTTGTAAAGGTTAGTAAACTACAGAGGTAGTCAGAAAACCTTAGGAAGTGTTTGAAGGAATTTCCCTAGGAACAGGGAGAGTGGATGTAGGAGCTTGAGTCTCCGAACCACTATACATTGTTGTGTTGTTTACTGCTTTACGTTCTTATCTTGTCGTACGCATTCGATTATAAGCAAAAACACAACACATGAGCTTAAAAGAGAAAAATCTGGAATCACCACTCCTTCACCCCTGTTTTATATGCATCGCAACGAAATGTTTTGCTTCCGCACGCGCAAAATGGGTTTTCCCACCGGGACCAACAAAAAGCATAAAATTAAAATTTATAGAAAATTTGAAATAGATTATATATAGGATTTGATTATTAGAATATCTTTTAGGATTTGATTATTAATATATTTGATTATAAAATTTATAATATCTCATGTAATGTAGGATAAAGATTAAAAAAATACAAATGTATGGTTGAGATTAAATTTAAAATTAGAGTTATTGAGATTAGAGAGATTTTGAAATAGAGTAATTTGGATTTACCTAAAAGTTTGTCTTTATATATAGTAGCATAAAATTAAAATTTATAGAAAATTTGAAATAAATTATATATAGGATTTGGTTATTAGCATATCTTCTAGGATTTGGTTATTAATATATTTTATTATAAAATCTATAATATCTCATGTAATGTAGGATAAAGATTAAAAAAATACAAATATATGGTTGATATTAAATTTAAAATTAGAGTTATTGTGATTAGAGTGATTTTGAAATAGAGTAATTTGACTTTACCTAAAAGTTTGTCTTTATATATAGTAGAGATGTGTTCAAGTACTTTATTTTCTTGAATAATTGTAACTCTATAATTTAAAGAATCCCATAATATATCTACAGAGAATGAAGATCTTGAAGAAACTCTAACCTAATCAGTTGCTATAGTCACCACTGTTATGATTTTTGTCCATTTAATTAATGAAGATCAATTTACAGGTTGGGGAAGGTGAGTCAAATGATTTTATTTGTTTAATTTTTTCAAATTATTTTGTTTATAATTTTTATTGATCGGAAAAAAGAAATCTCCATTAAACATTACTCCAAAAAACAGTGCAAGAAATATAAATAGTATTTCCAAAAAAACCCAACTCCTTGCCTTTGCCTCCTCCCAAATATTTGTAGCCTCTGGTTTGGTGCCGTTAAAAATTACCTCGTTCCTCGCCTTCCATAAAGACCACACAATACCGATCCACAAAGTTTCGATCGATCTTGTGTCTTTGTAGAAACTGGGAGATTACTATGATGAAGAAAATTTCTGATAGGGTCACGAAACATTACTGTATCAATATGTAGCCATTTAAAATACCTTGTCCAAATGTCTCTTGCCAATGAACAATTAAACAAAAGATGTGATATGTCCTCGTCCTCCACAACACATAATTCACATAAGGGATTACTCACTACATGAAGGATTCTCCGTTTGATGAGGTTGTCCTTCGTAGCTATGCGTCCCCTAAAAAATTTCCATACGATAGCTTGTGTTCTCCGTGGTACGTAGCTCCTCCATAGTTTTCTGAAAGCCTTCTGTGTCTCAGTTCCGAAATCGTCAGTTGGGAGAGTTGCTCCAGTTGTGTGTATGTTGTCTTGGTTGGGTAAATGTCGTTGTTTGAACTATCCACTCCCAACTGTCCTCCTTATCATGTTGCAAATGATTCATGTTTATACAAAATACAAATTGATTAAGAGTTGCTGAATCTCGTGATATTGGTGTTCTAGTCCAATTTAAGTTCCAAATCCAGCCTGCTCCCTCCCACTTCCTCATTTCACTCATTTTACACTCCTTTTGTCCACTCAATTTAAATAACCTATTGAATCTTCTACCGAATGACTCATTTTCCACTCATACATCCCTCCAAAAAGAAGTACCCTCACATTCCCCATCACCCTTTTAATTTCACTCACCAACCTGTTATTACTCGAACCCCAATAAATGTCACAGATTTCCCCCTACCATCCTGATGTCACCCTCTTCGTACAATTTCCTACACCAGCCCTCACTTGCCTCCCGACTCCCTCAAAATCGAAACCCAAACCCCTAAATTTTGATTTAATTACCTTCGCCGACAACCTACCCGACTTGTTTAAGAACCTCCATACCCATTTCCCAAGTAGAGCCCGATTGAAAATTCCCAAACTTTTAACCCCAAGGCCCCCATAAAATTTATCTTTGCACCCCCCCACCACACACACACACACACACACACACACACAAACAAGAAGGTATAATTGTTTTCTTAGATTTGTTGTTGATGTTGCTTTAAGTTATGTTAAAGTCACAATATGTGATTCATTTTGATCTCATCTTATTTGATCTTTGCTTTTTGATTCATTTGACACAATTTTTTTTAGTAGGCAACACAAGATTTAAATTTATGTTCTCATGGCTAACTCTGAAGAAAATAATATTGTGTTATCTCATTTTGCCAATGATCGACTTGCCTTTACTACCTTATACTATATTGAAGTTATTCTATGTGGAACAAACATAGATGTTCCGATACGTTTGAACAAGGAAATACCATAAGTCAGTTTTTAAATAAATCTTTAAATAATTATCAATTAATAGACATATATATGGGAAAATAAAGTTAACTTACATTCTAAGAAATTTTTATGTCTCATTACTCAAACAATTATGTATGTTATATTTGATATGATTATCTTCAAACATGCAAGTTTATATGGTTATATATATGCTAGAAATAATTTTATTTATCAATAAATTTTCACAAATGACTAATGTTTAACTATAATGCAATAAACGAAAATTTAACAAAACGGTTTCCACAAAAAAAATAAAATAATTTTTTTTACGAACTATTTATATAAAAAGTACAACATACATTATTAAACTAGCAGTTAAAAAAGTGTAGAGTTTATAGGGTTTCGGCTATGCTAGGATGTCAGGCAGTGTCTAGCCCCTCATTTTCTTGACATGTGTCAAGTGGTCCCACCATTTTTAAATTTATATTTTATTTTTTAAATTTTAGCATGTAGAATGATTCTATTTTTGTATCTAATATTTAAAATTACGATTGAACTCAAACCAACTATGATTAACGATTTGTATTTTACTTTTACATCTGCTGCATGTTTTTAGTTTTTAATAAAAAGTAAAAACTATCAAGCTATATAATAAAATCCGTAAAATTAATTTTGTTAATAAGTATATTTTTCTAACTTTCATTCTTGTTTCCTTAGCATATATTTTTTTGACTTTCACATATTAAAATTGACAAAAACTCTTATGAAATTGTCTCATATATGAGATGAAATACAACTTAGCACAAATTAACATTCACTCATTTCAAAATGTTAAAACATCAATATTTACGTTATGTCCTGTCTCACCATGGCTCATTAAAATTTTAATACAATAACATTAGTACAATATATTACTCCATATAATTATGAGTAGGTCTTATGTGAAAATTTTTACATGTAAAAATGCCCATATTTTTGCCCGGGTCAACTCGTTTTTTGGGGTCAACCCATTTTGACCGGTCAAAACGATATATACTGTTAAACCAGTTCCTAAGGTCATGTAAATCTTATAGCCTGGTGGAGTGAAAGACTTGTTTAGATCAAGTATATGCATGTTCGAAACACTTGCACAACAATTTAATAATTTTTTCATTTTTTTATGGACATATTTAAAAATATTCGTCTCACTAAAAAATCTATATATACGTGGCCAACATAATTTAAAATAATTATCGTAGTTTTTTTAAGTATATTTTATTTAATTATTAATTTTACAAAATACACACGAATTAACACATAAATACAAACGTTGAACATTTTTCATTTGGAAAAACAGTTTCGAGAGTTTCTCAATTTGTTTTCTATACATATCATCCAGAATTATGAACTAGTATTTTCCTTCAAGTCGTTTCCGAAACATTTCTTATAAGTTGTAACATATGTTGGTATCTTAGCTTCCCCTGAAGGTAAATTCAAAACATAAAAGAAGGTAAATTCAGAAAGATTTTAAATCGAAATAAAAGCAGTATTGCAGGCAAAACATAAAAGTATTACATGCGAAAACATAACAATATTACATTCCTAACAAATAAAAAAGATAAATTCTAAAAGGTATTAAATGCAAAACTGATTCGGTATTACAAGCAAGATATAATGATTATGCATTCAAATTTCAGAGTATAGAAAAAGGTATTTCTGAAGAGTATTAAACCGAAACGAAAACAATATTACAAAAAAAAATATAACAGTGTTACATGAAAAAAAAAAAAAATTACATTCAAAATATAAGAAAAAAGTAAATCCTAAGAAAGATAAAAATCGATATTACGGGTAAAATATAACAATATTACATGCATATATATTTGAGAAACTATGAGATCAGTTTCTGCTCCACATTCTAAAGTTGTGAACACTTTATTTTTCAAGTCTTGAGTTAAAGTTCTAATTTATTTAAATCGACTAATATCAATGAAGATTGAAACTAGAATAAAACACACTTATAAACAAACAAAAATTGTGAAATAAACACAAGAAAATGGGAAAGACATAATGATTTTTTTATATAAGAGTATTTGTTCAAAGACTGTGACCCATGATTTTTTTTTTTTTATAAGAGTATTTATCCAAAAACTGTGACACATTCTCCGACCGCGTATAATCCTAGCAATATTTAAATAATCCTTTTCATTTGTTTGATATTAAATTTTATAAACCAAATATCATTGAAGACATAAAATTTAAAACAAAAGAATTAAAACATATAAAAATAATTTGACCGCTTAATTTTATCATACTCCCTCCCTCGAGTGATTACCGCAACACTTGTCTTATTTGGACATCCCAATAATACTGCAACACTCCTAAAATAGAAATAACACAAAATACTAACACCCTCACAACATTACTTAATTTTCAAAATTGTCACTCAAATCTCTTCTTTGTTTCAACTCAAACCCAAAAAGTCAACATCTCCACTTTGAATTACCCACAATTCCCTTTCTTTATTATACTCAAACCCAATTTTCATTTTTCTCCTTGGTTTGCGTGCCGTTTTCAATGTTGCAGTCCTCTTGAGACGGAGGGAGTATATGATAAGTATATATAGAATTAAAAAAAACATAATTCAATGATAACATGTCGAATTGATGAATCAGAAATTGTAGAATCTATCAAAGAAACTAAAAAGTTAAATTTTTTCTTAAAAACCCCAAATGGCAGCGAGATAGGAGAAAAAACAACGTGCAAGACGAGAAAGAGCAACGAATAAGCAAAAAGGTAGTAAAAACTAAATCATTTATAATCGTTCGATGACCAAAATCGTAACAACAAGTCGTTGTAGCCCAGTGATTGCATCTTGCCTCTCGCACTGAACTCCCGAATTCGAACCCTGATTGAAGTGCCTTTTATTTTTTTAACAAAAGTATTTTTACAGATTTTGACATAAGACTTTATCTATGATTATTATGCATAATAATTCAAAATATGAAGATAGGAGAAAGTGAAAAATATAATATCTCATTGTACAATTTTGACCAAATCTCTAACCACTCACAGTATTTAAATTTAAATAATCAATAATCTAAACATATGTTACAAGGCAAAGTTTAGTGTGAACAAATTTTACGGTGAAATTGATTAAGGAGTGTGACTTATATTACTAAAGTGTGTGACTTTTTACTGTAAAATGTGTGACTTTTTACTATAAAGAGTATTACTCATAAAAGTGAAGGGTGTGACTTATATTATAGCAAAGAGTGTCGTAGTGATAACTGAAGTGTGTGACTTATATTATTAAAGGGTGTGACTTATATTATTAAAGTGTATGTCTATAAAAAAAAAGTGAGTTTCATGGTGAACAAGTTTCACAGTATAACATCTCATGTTACAATATATTATGTGTATCTTTCAAATTAACTAAACCCAAATTTATTGGACTTATCCTTCACCTCTCTTCCATCTCTCTCCTAAAAAATTTCACACCTGTGGCATCTCTCTGGGGTAAAATTTTTTTAACAGAAAAATCAAAGGCACTAAAATACACATAGTAGGAGCAAAATATGCAAATAATGTACATGATATATATTTTTAGGCAAATTTTCCTGTCCACCATTTGCATCAATTCTAAATTGGTGCAATTGGATTTTCTTTTCAGTTTTTTTTCAAGGTTTTTTTTTTTTTTTTTTATCAAGATGCAATGGAGATTGGTGTGCGATCTGCATCATACTCTTAGAGAGTGTAGTAAGATCTCACTTACTACGAGATACTAGGTATCTCATGATGGATGCACAAATACCTTAGAGGGTATTGGTATATTCATCCAAGAAATCGTTTGATGTAGTTCCACTATATGTGTCTACGTGTTGGGGTTATACTGGAAAATATGCTTTTACTTTGTATAACCAAACTGAATTTCTGTCTTATTTACTGAAATAAATTATTTATCACTGATGCTTTAAATATCATTGAATGTTACATATATTTACTGCATAACTGTTCAATAAATAGTACGTGTTACATTGTAGTTAACTTAGTGATACCAGATCACGGAAGATTAAATTAACAGTCCCTTGTAACTAAAAGTACATCGTTCACGACCTAGATGGAAATGAACAATCCATCGTGAAAGGTTGAAGTGTAAGGCTCATATTGGCTTGTCTTGACCAAGAGATTACACTAGTGCATGACTGATGCACTGAATAGGACCTACAGGAGGATAAATTCTTCAAACTGAACTAGGAAGAATTAGACCTCAGTGGTTCGTTATTTCTTAATCTTCGTCCCTTAAATATGATCGTGTGTGGTTAGTAATTATTGCTTTGACTTATGACGGGTAGAGAATCAATGAGATTCAATACTTTATATCTTGGGCAATATTATTGGTCACATGCGATTGCTAAGATTTAATCTGAAGAATCGTGGTAAAGCACGCTTGTGTTCGATTTGCCCCCTTGGGAGGTTCATAAGATTTATCATATCAAATCTTGCAAGTGGAATTAGTTTCCGATATGGATAATAATGTTGAACCGTTCCTTGACCAAGGACAAAAAGATATTAATTAATGGAAAGCTATTTTAGTGGCTTGAATTAATTAATGAGCTAGATAATCTTAAACACGGGAAATAATAACCGGGAGCCATATTAACAATAATATGGGTTAGGATGGATAGTTCAATATTAATTATGTAGTGGGATTAATTAATATTTATGGGCTTGAATAATATTGTGGCTCAATATTGGAAATTCAAGATCCATTGGAAGATCCAATCTTAATTCTCCTAAAGGCCCCTCAAGTAGCCCAAACATAATGTCCAATAACTGAAAATGTGTTTAAAATAATATAAATTATGGTTGCTTAATTTTCCAAAATTTTCGAAAATTATAAATAGAAGGGGAGAAAGATTTTCTTTGAATTTTGTTATGGAATGAAGATATGTATTCTTGGAATACAAGATTATCTCATTAAATTCAAGAAATCTCCACTTGGTTATTTATATGGGGATTTTCGAAATTAAAGAAAAAAAAGAAGGAAAATAAAGATTTTCTTGAAAAGATATTATGGAAGATATGTATTCTTTGAATACAAGTATATCTCATAAATTCAAGAAGATCTAAATCTTGGAATCTTTATCCTTATTTTTTTGAAATTCCATAACAATAAGAGAGTGGGATTTTTATGGAATATTTTAATTATGGAGAAAAGAATATATTGGATATATATTCAAGATTTCTTGGAGATCAAGAAAGAGATTTTCTCTCCCTTTTTCCTAAGAAAAAATCGGCCACTACCTCTTATAAATAAGGGATGATTTTTTCATCCCCAAGTGCAATTCCATGTGTTGGGAAAATTAGAAATCCACAAAGGTGGTGCAACATATAATTTATTTTTCCCTTTTGTTAATTGTTCGCGAGCATCCTACCACCAGATTGACGAGCAAGGACTTGAGAATACTTGGGAAGGTCTTTTGGTGTGTTCGTGTCAACGAAGTCCATCTTCTCAACGATTGCCACTCCAAAAGGTTAGTTCACGTAAACCCGTAGCAATTCCGCATGCGTTGGATTTATGTGAACTGTTTATATGCATGATTTGTTGTTGAATTATTATTTGAATTAATATAGGATTAACTCATGCTAGTAATAATTGTTAAAATTAAATTTGTATTTAAATATTCATCCCGAATAGATCCGGGCAATTAATTCCCCAACAACTGGTATCAGAGCCTCGGTTTCGGGCTCTGAGTTTTAAATTATAATTTAATTCGTTTTTATTAAATTTGAAATTGGATAGTAGAATTGCTAGATCGTTTTTGCAGGTATCCAATTGTCATGGTATTTGATGAATGTTTATATTTATGCATGCATATATAAATTGTGATTTTTAATTCGATTCGTTCGAATTCGTTTTGCCTCGTGAGAAAATCCACGAGTAGATTAGGATTTGTTTGATTCGTTCAATGTAATAGACTAGTCTAGATCTAGGTTTATTTATTTTTCGTAAATAAATTATAACCGGATCGTGAGCCAAGACGGAGACGATGAATTAAAGACGGACGGATGGGCTGTTTAAACGGATCGGGGCCGACAAGACACGGGCGCCAAGAAGACCGCGGCGCGATCGGGCGAGGCGATGGGCGGCGGACCTAGGCATGGGCGGGCGACGAAGACGCCGACGCTGATGCGCTCGCCGAGGGTCGCTGAAGGATCCGAAAGGCCAGCGGCGACGGCGCCGGACGCTTGTGCATCGCTACAAGATGGGCGCCGATCGACACGGACGGGGGAGTGCAAGGCGCGCACTTCTACCCGTGAGCTGGTCGATGACATTGCTTGACGTGGCGATTCTATTCGAGACAATCAAACGGGAGCTTTTCGAGACGAACAATGAAGGCAAAGAAGACGATTTCTCGAGATCAAGACATGACACAAATTAACCGTGACAATTGGATATATGTACCTAATGTATTTAATTTTGTTTTGATGTTTGTGCATTATTTTATGCTTATTTAAATTGTGTTTGAATATGCGATGCATGAGAAAATATTTTGAAAAATTTCACATTCGAAAATTACTAAGTATGTTTAAATAATTAATTGACAATTTTATTCCAGATAATAAAATTGAATTAATTTTGACCTCCATGATTTATTTATTTGTGAATTCTTTTGGAGAAATTCCCCCCACGAGACGGTCAAAAGATGGCTTTCACATGAATAAATTCCAAACAGATGATTGTGGATTATTATTAGTGGCGATTTATGACCCCCCACGAGGCTCGTTCAAAGCGAAATAATAATTTCAGATTTAATCATGGTTTTTACTTGGGTATAAAATTGATATCCATATACTTCCCTCAAGTCCCCTGTCAATTTTATATTGGTCAGTAGAGCCAACTATTAATCTAGATATTAAAGGTTTGTAAATCGTTTTTATTGTTTGTAACCTGCTTGAATGTGTTTAAATAATGACCCACCCCACGTGGCTTATTTAAACTGTTTTGAGATGTTGGCTGATGCATGTACATATTTTTTTGAGATTTCAATATGATACATGTGATTGAACCTTGTGATATATTTGTGCTTATGCAAATTGTTATTTATTTCAGTTCAACATGTCGCAACCTTTTAATCCACTGTTCAATATACTTAAAGACAATTTGCTTACTGGTGAAAACTTCGTTGATTGGATTCGTAAACTTACTATTGTCCTCACTGCACAAAGCCATAACTGGGTTCTCACTACACCTAAACCAGAAAAGCCAAATGATGAGTCAACTAAAGCGGTTAAGAAAGAGTATCTTGTTGGGGGGCGTTCAAACGAAAATGACAAAGTGTACCATCTTGGCTTCAATGTCAGATGTGTTGCAACACGAACACCAGAACGTTGAGACCGCTACAGACATCATTACTAGTCTTAAACCGACGTTTCAACATCAGAACTGTGTGGCTCGTCAGATCACCATGAGGGACTTGCTCTCTATGAAAATGGTGGAGGGAACACCCGTAAGGGAGCATGTTCTCCAGATGATAGCTCACCTTAACAAGCTTGAGGTACTTGGCGCTGAATACGACATCGAGACCCAAATCGATTTCGTGCTTCACTCTCTGCCGAAAAGTTTTGAACAGTTCAGGCTGAACTACTAAATGAACAATCAGAAGTTCTCGATGATTGATCTGTTGCAAGCTTTAGTCTCGGCAGAGGCGATATTAGGGCAAAAGAGCCAAGCCTTGGTGGCAAATGGACCTTCTTCTTCTTCTAGGCCAAAGTGTGGTAAGAACAACAAAAAGGATAAAGGCCACAAACAAGTGAACTCAAGTGTTGCCAAGGGCAAAGAAAAGGTAAAAAGGGGTGGAGGAGTGAGTAAGCCAGCTAAGGGGAAGTGCTTCAACTGCGGTAAAAAAGGACATTGGAGGTCAGCCTGTTCCAAACCCAAAAGGAATGGAAAGAAAGGTAATTCTCACGCACTAGTTGTTGAAACTTGTTTAGCGACGTATGCCTCCCATTTATGGGTGGTGGATACGGGATCCACTGATCATATTTGTTTCACTTTACAGGGGTCAAGGGGACCCGACAACTTAGTGGGAGTGAGACCCTCACCACACTGGGCGATGCTACAAGAGTGGCAGCTGAAGCAATGGGAGAAGTGCACCTGTCTTTTGAAGACAGAGTTTTAATTTTAAGAGATGTTCTTTACGTTCCTAGTTTTAGAAAGAATTTGATTTCAGTTTCTAAACTTTACCTTGATGGATATTCGGTTACTTTTCACAAAGTTGTCACCATTTCTCTTTATGATAAATTTATCTGTCATGGAACGTTGTCGAATAATCTCTATACAATTAACTGTGCACACCACTCACGAAATGCATCCTATAACACATCTACTGTTTCCGATAAAAGAAAACGTTCATCAGACGTGACGAGACACTTCTATGGCATCTAAGATTGGGACATTAATCCAAAAAGGATTCAAAGGTTGGTAGAAGATGGTTCAATGGAGTCTCTCCGGGTTGAACCAATCCCAACTTGCGAATCATGTTTGGAGGGTAAAATGACCAAGAGGGCATTGAGAGCGAGGGAATAGAGCCAAAGAAGTGTTAGAA
Organism: Stenogyne calaminthoides; assembly: GCA_037126765.1. Lineage (NCBI taxonomy): Eukaryota > Viridiplantae > Streptophyta > Magnoliopsida > Lamiales > Lamiaceae > Stenogyne > Stenogyne calaminthoides. Next base: position 26,499,081 of record JBBCBC010000016.1, read on the forward strand.
ATCGTTCACACAGACGTATGTGGTCCAATGTCAATCAAAGCAAGAGGAGGTTATGAGTATTTCGTCACTTTTATTGATGATTACTCAAGGTACGACTATATTTTCCTTATGAAGCATAAATCTGAGACCTTTGAGAAATTCAAAGAATTTAAGGCTCAAGCAGAGAATCATAGGGAAAAACGTATCAAGTCTCTACGATCCGATCGTGGAGGCGAGTACCTCAGCGATGAGTTTTTGAACTAATTGTTAGATGAAGGGATTGTATCCCAGCTAACTGCACCAGAAAAAACCCTCAACAAAACGGGGTTGCAGAGCGAAGAAACATAACTCTTTTAGAAATGGTTAGATCAATGATGAGTTATGCGAATCTACCCAAGTCGTTCTGGGGTCATGCGTTGGAAACAACGACTTATATTCTGAACTTGGTGCCATCCAAATTGGTTCCCAAAACTCCCAAAGAATTGTGGGACCCGGCGACACATGAGCCGGGTTTTTGAGACACATGATCCTCGAGGAACAAAAACAAAAAGGTGTATGTTCTATGGTCCAAGATCAAAAGATGGTAATAAGCACCCACTTTAGATTTTTGGAAGAAGACTATATGAACAAAGAAAGCCCGTGAGATTACCTTAAATGAGCTAAGGGGCTAACCTCGATTACTAACTTGCACAAGATGACATACCAAATGACACACTTACACAACCTAACCTCGTCAGAGTGGGAGGGATGTAAGACACGACCGAGAGATTCATAGGGTAGGAGAGTCCTCGGACTTAGTCCCCCAAAAGATGAATCGCACCCATGGACTTCTGACGAGGCAATCCAAGACAAGGATCACGGTTTCTTGGCAAACAACAATGGAAGCGAAATGGATTCTATGGATCATAACAGAGTCACGGGAGCTAGTCGAACCACTTAATGGGGTCAAACCCATTGGTTGCAAGTGGGTATACAAGAGAAAAAAGAGGACCCAGACGGGAAGGTGGAAACCTTCAAGGCAAGGCAAGGCTTGTGGCGAAAAGGTTATACTTTCGTAAAGAAGGGATCGACTATGAGGAAACCTTTTTCACCAGAAGAATGCTCAAGTCCATCCGAATCCTCTTGTCGATTCTTCACAAGATCTCGACCTTGAAATCTGGCGAATGGATGTCAAGACGGCTTTCCTTAATCTGAAGTCTTGAAGAGGAAATCTATATCTGACAACCCCAGGCTTCATTGAAAAAGGCCAAGAACACCTCGTTTATGGCTCAAGAAGTCCATTTATGGACTCAAACAAAGATCCGAATCTTGGAACCAATGTTTTGATCAAGTAATAAAGTCTTATGGGTTTGATCAAAACGAATCTGAAAGTTGTGTGTATGCAAGCGTGTCGAATCGCATTGGTATTCTTAGTACTATCGTGTAGATTTACATTCCGCTCATCGGGGATGATGTAAAGGTGTTGTCGGGCGTAAGGGCATGACTTTCAAAAACAGTTTGATATGAAGGACTTAGGGAAGCGAAGACATCCCCAGGATCAAGATCACTCGAGATCGCAAAAATGATGATAGGCTTTTGGCAAGAATCATATATATACACCGCTCTTGAAGCGATTCAAAGATCACGAGATTCCAATAAAGGCCGTGACCTTCGGACATGGAATCCATCTATCCAAGGAAATGTGCCCTGTTGTCTTCGAGATATATCACACGTCGGCGTCACCAGATTGATCACACGTCGGCGACGACGATTTATCACTGCGTCGGCCCGAGTCCCATCGAGACCAGCCCGGAGTCCCACCGAGACCACGTGATTTGTCGTCTTTACGCGTATGTTTTGTCATCTTTATCACACGACTTGTCGTCTTATCGATTTGTCGTCGGCTTAACGATTTGTCGTCTTATGATTTGTCGTCTTTGGTCCCTCTTTATATAAAAGACCTCCAGCGATTCAGAAAGGGACGACACCTTTGGAATGTTTCCCCATTCCACTTATATACCTACACTACATTTCACATTTCAGGAAAAACTACGGTTCTTCCCGCAGCCGTTTTGCTTCGATTAATCATTTTCTTTGTGAGTTGTTACCAAATTAGCCACATAATACACTCCGTAAAAAAACAACTCGCGACAATTGGCGCTAGAAGGAGGGTCAATTGAAAAATTCGTCAAGAACAACGTCGAATTTTCGAATCCAAATCCAAAACTCTCAAGAACACAACCCCCAAAACCAAGAAATCTTACACAGACACAAACCTGTATACACAGATACAGAGATATACAGTTGTACAGATGAACGGAGGAAGAGCAAGGGGGCTAGAAGGTGCGCGCGCCGCCGCGGTACCGCCTCACCACCGCCACTTCCGGCTCCGCGGCCGCATCACCAAAAACCCCTAATCCAAAACCAAAAACCCCTAATCCAAAATCAAAACCCCTATACACACATACACACCCATGTGTACATATACAGATACATACAAAAAAAGAAAAATGGGATAAAAGAATTAGGGAAGTTGAAGATCAGGGCCGTGGAGCCGCTGCACCTCTGCCGCCAACCGAGCACCACCGCGTCGGCATCGCCGACGCCACCCATCTCCTCCGCTGGTGCCCATCTCCGCCGCTATAGCTTCAAGCTTAACCGAAGGCCACTGCCTCCATCACCATCTTCATTGAGTAAAGTAGAGCAACCGCGAGCCACCGCCGACTCGGCGCCGCCCGCCTCTGCCACCAGCACCGTCGCCGCTCCTCGGCGAAAAGGCTACCGAGCCGCCACCGCCTCTGCTCCAAAATCGACGCCGCGGCACCGCCTCTGCTACCAGCACCGTCGCCGCTCCTCGGCGAAAGCCGCCGAGCCGCTATCACCTCTGCCCCATACGCGGAGCCAAAATTGAAGCCGCGCCGGCATCGCCGACGCCTCTCATCTCCGCCGCTCGTGCTTCGACTCCACCGCCCAACACCGCAACACAGAGCCAGAGCCTCCGTGCCTCAAATCGACCAACGCCGCCACACCGACCTCGCCACCGCTGCTTCACACGAAAATTGATTTCGTAGCGCCGCGTGGAAAGGCTTACGACGCCGCGTGTTCTTGCTACTGAGAAAAGAGAGGTGCGTATTTTTTTTGATCTGATCTTATACTTTGGGCCCTGATTTTGGTTGGGTTACCAAAATTAAAATACTGGCTTTTAAATTTGTTTGGGCTTGAAAATTTTTTAAAGTTATTTGGGCCTGAACAAGTGATGGGCCAAAGAAGACTGCACCATTTAAAAATCTGGGCCCCAGAATTTGGGCTGATTAAATGTTTTGCTGGGCCCAATTTTTAATCTTATTTTGGGCCTGTTTTCATAAATGTGGGGATGGGCTAATTTCGATGGGCTTGACCAGTTTTGAACTGCTGGGTTTTGACTTCATAAATTGGGCCCAAGTATAATTAATTATTGGCCAAGAATTGTGGCCCAAACAGTTGGGCCATTAATTTATGGGCCTGGGCATTTAACTGGTGGATATTTGGGCCTGGGCTGTTGGCTTTATTTTTGGGCCCGGTTATTTTTCGGCCCAGAAAAAAAAAAAATGCAGCGCCAGCAGTCCGGGAGAAGAAAATTAAACAAGCAGTTCGGGAGAAGAAAATTAGACGAGCAACCGGAGTCCCGCGAGTTACTCAAAGATTCTACGGGTAGTCCTTTTACCCACCCCACCAGGTTTATTATATTTATGTCCTCGTGGCTTTTCATTCTTTCATTTATTATCATTTAATTTGGCCGGTGGCCTGCGAAAAGGTCGCACCTAAGTCGGACGACCCGAACAGAGACGAACGAGCCCAGGTCTATGTTCACCGACGAAACGAGTTCAGACTCACGATTCCCCGCACAAAAAGTGAGTAATGGGTACGCAAATGCGAAAAGACGACTCAGACTTACAGATATTCAGAAGCCAAAGGGTGATGAGCGCGGGTCGCAGCCTAAATAAGACGGGCTTAAAGACGGGCTGATCGCGACTCTAAATAAGACGATCGCGAACCAAGAAAAGGGTTCATAAAGAACCCATCCGTCGCACCTAAATAAGACGATCAACCGACAGGTAACGCCAATAAGACAATCAAAAACAAAAGAAGTCGAGCGACATAGTAAACCCAATGTTCAAATCATTCGAAGAAAATGGCACTACCTACCAAATTACAAAAAAGCCACTTTTACGATTATGCTCCGGCCACTTTGCGAAAGTACTACCGCTTTTTCGCGACGATTATGCTCGCTTACTCGGCGCAGTACATACCGCTTTTTCGGGCGCAAGACTAATACAAATTTTTACGACGATTATGCCCGGGCTTACTTAATAGTACTACCGCTTTTTTCGACGACGATTATGCCCGCTTATTCGGCGAAGTTATACCGCTTTTTCGACGACGATTATGCTCGCTTATTCGGCGCAGCTATACCGCCCTTCACCGGGAGAAGCGATTATGCCACTTTACTTGGCGGCGCTTATCTACTTTCTCGGCGGCGATTATGCCCTTTTCGTATGAGCCTGTATCTGGCGGCAATTATGCCAGCCTGCCGGCTATCTGGCGGTATGCCAGCTGCTATTTACGCTTGTCCCTTATACCGGCGGCGATTATGCACACTTCTTTCGGTAACCATCGCGCCTGGCGGCGATTATGCCACTTTTCGGTATGATCCTCTGCCCTTCAGCGGCAATTATACCCGCTACTGGCCGCCGAGCTATCTGCGCCTTCTCGGCGGCAATTATGCTGCTGCCACTTCGGCCAGCATACCGCCTTCTCGGCGGCGATTATGCCCGCTGCTGGGCGGCAATCTGCCTTCTGGCGATTATGCCCACTTTACTCGGCGCGAGCTATCACCGGCTTCCGGCGGCGATTATGCCCTTTACTGGCGTCGGCTTTATTAACTGGCGACATCCGATGCCGTTTTGGCGAAAGTATTCTCGCGCTACCGGCGTCGAGACACGTCGGCTTTCCGCAGCTGACGACGGCCCCGCCTCGCCGGCGTTTCGCTAACTTCGGCGTCGATCCGCCGTTTTAGCCCAATATTCTCACGCTACCGGCGTCGGTCGTCGACTTTCCGCGGCGACGACCCGCGCCACCTCGATTATCGACTTTACGCTAACTTCGGCAACATCGATCCGCCCGTTTTAGCGAAGTATTCTCCGCTACCGGCGCCGAGGCCGTCGGCTTTTCGCAGCGACGAACTTTTGCCACCTCGGCGTCGGCTTTCGCTAACTTCGGCGATGTCGGTCGCGTTTTAGCGAAGCATTCTCCGCCTTCTCGGCGATGAGATCGTTAACTTTAGCGGCGACGACCAGCCGGCCTCCTCGGCGTCGACTTTCCTTCTTCGGCGATGTCGGTCCGTCGTTTTAGTGAAGCATTCTCCGCCTTCACCGGCGTTGAGATCGTCGGCTTTCCGGCGGCGACTAGCCCGCCGCCTCGGCGTCGAACTTCCGCTAACTTTCGGCGATGTCGGTCGCGCGTTTTAGCGAACATTCTCCACCATACCGGCGATGAGAGATGGTCGGCTTTTCGCCAGCGACGACCGGCCCGGCCTCGCCAGCGTCGAACTTTCCGTAACTTCGGCGATGTCGATCCCGTCGTTTAGCGAAGCATTCTCCGCGCTTCTTGGCGTTGAGATCGTCGGCTTTCCACCGGCGGCGGTGCCCGCCGCCTCGGCGTCGGCTTTCCGTAACTTTCGGCGATGTCGGTCTGCGTTTTAAGCGGCATTCTCCGCGCTTCTGGCGTCGGGCCGTCGGCTTTCATAGCGACGAACAGCCCGCCTCCTCGGCGTCGGCTTTCCGCTAACTTCGGCGGCGTCGATCCGCCATTTAGCAAAAGTATTCTCCGCGCTTCACCGGCGTTGAGATCGTCGGCTTTCCGCAGCGACGACTAGCCCCGCCGCCTCGGCGTAAACTTTCCGCTAACTTCGGCGATGTCGGTCCGTCGTTTTTAGCGAAGCATTCTCCGCGCTTCTCCGGTGATAGGAGCGTCGGCTTTAGCGGCTGACGACCAGCCCGCCTCCTCGGCGTCGGCTTTCCGCTAACTCGGTGATGTCCAGTCCGTCGTTTTAGCGAAGTATTCTCCACCTTCTCGTCGTTGAGATCGTCGGCTTTCGCAGCGACGACTAGCCCGCCACCTCGGCGTCAGCTTTCCGCTAACTCAGTGATGTCCAGTCCGCCGTTTTAGCGAAGCATTCTCCGCCTTCTCGGCGATGAGATCGTCGGCTTTCGCAGCGACGACCAGCCCGCCTCCTCGGCGTCGGCTTTCCGCTAACTCGGCGATGTCCAGTCCGTCGTTTTAGCGAAGCATTCTCCGCCTTCTCGGCGTCGAGATCGTCGGCTTTCACAGCGACGACTAGCCCGCCACCTCGGCGTCGGCTTTCCGCTAACTCGGCGATGTCCAGTCCACCGTTTTAGCGAAGCATTCTCCGCCTTCTCGGCGATGAGATCGTCGGCTTTCACAGCGACGACCAGCCCGCCTCCTCGGTGTCGACTTTCCGCTAACTCGGTGATGTCCAGTCCGTCGTTTTAGCGAAGCATTCTCTGCCTTCTCGGCGTCGAGATCGTCGGCTTTTGCAGCGACGACTAGCCCGCCTCCTCGGCGTCGGCTTTCCGCTAACTCGGGGATGTCCAGTCCGCCGTTTTAGCGAAGTATTCTCCGCCTTCTCGGCGATGAGATGTTGGCTCATTGTTTCGGCATGATCGGTCGGCCTCTATCAGCATTAACCTGCTTGCCTTCATCGACTTTGGCTCTCTCATGAGACCACACAGTCAGTCAGACGATTTGTCTGGGTAAAAGGTCATATGGCTCGGCCGTAAGTGGTCGACGACGAAGCCGCAAAATTTACTCCTCTCATCGCACATCTGATCTGGGGAGAAGAGTCATAAAGCTGCTTTCGACCGTAAGTGGTCGACGGCAGTATAACTCTCTAGCTCCCTCAAGTATCTCTAGCTCTCTCACGAGCCATCTCGGAAGACACCGCTCATCTCGAGTAGGATCCCATCTAAGCTCTCACGAGCCGTTTCGGAAGACCTACTCATCTCGAGTAGGATCCCATCTAGCTCTCTCACGAGCCCGTCTCGGAAGACACCTTCATCTCGAGTAGGATCCCATCTAGCTCTCTCACGAGCCATCTTAGAAGACACCTTTCATCTCGAGTAGGATCCCATCTTGCTCTCTCTCACGAGCCATCTCGGAAGACACCTTTCATCTCGAAGCGGATCCCATCGGCTCTCGATGACGAGCCATCCATGAAAGATCTGCTCATCCCCAGGGATACCATCCGGCTCTCCGACGAGCTACCACAGCGACCATTTTCCCCGCGGGCATAGAAAAAGACTTGTCGACGGGGCTCTCCCCCAAAGTATGAGCACATAAAAGACTTCGTCTGATGGGGCTCTCTCCCAAAATCTGAGCCTGAAAAAGACTCAGTACGTAGGGCTCCCCAAAGCACGAAAGCACGTAAAAAGATCAGATAACCCGGCTCTCCCCGGCACGAGACAGTAAAAGACTCGCATAACGGGCTCCCCAGCACGAAAGCATTAAAAGATTGCATAACGGGTTTCAAGCACGAGCACGTAAAAGACTCAGACGACGGGCTCCCCGGCACGAAAGATAAAAAGACTCAGACGTAGGGGTTTGCAAAGTACGAAAGTACGTAAAAAGACTCAGACAAGAGGTTTCAAGTAACGAAAGCACATAAAAAGACTCAGACACGGGGCTCTCCCCAAGCACGAAAGACACAAAAGACTCGCATAACCCGGCTTTCCAAATACGAAAGACAGAAAACTTCGTAAACGGGCTCCCGGCACGAAAGACAGAAAGACTCAGACGACGGGGTTCCCCCGGCACGAAAGACAAAAAGACTTGTGACGACGGGCCTCCGGCATTTTAAAGAAAAGACTCAGACGACGGGCCCCAAGGCACGAAAGAGATAAAAGACTTCAGACGACGGGCCCCGGCACGAAAGCACGTAAAAGACTCATACTGATGGGGCTCCCCGGCACGAAAGCACGTAAAAGACTTCGTCATAATGGGGCCCACCTCAAGCACGAAAGCACGTACTAGATCGACGCATTTAAGGTAAGATCCTCTATGCAGGGGCTCATTCCGAACGATCAAGATCTCATACGGCACCCGAGCAAGCTCGGAGGTAAACAATGCGACTACAGATACAACAAAGCATGAAATCTGGTCGAGACATGGAACAAGATCAAGCTCTGAACAACGTCACAGCCCGATCTTGGGGGCTATTGTTGTGCTCAGATATATCACACATCAACATCACCAGATTGATCACACGTCAGCATGATGATTTATCACACGTCAGCAGGTCCCACCGAGACCAGCAGGTCCCACCGAGACCACGTGATTTGTCGTGCTTACGCATATGTTTTGTCATGCTTTATGCACATGACTTGTCGTGCTTATCGATTTGTCGTGTTTAACGATTTGTCGTGGCTTATGATTTGTCGTCTTTGGTCCTCTTTATATAAAGGACCTCCAGTTCATTGTAAAGGGACGTAACAATTTGGAATGTTTCCCTCATTCCACTTATATACCTACACCTACATTTCAGGGAAGAACTACGGTTCTTCCCGCAGTGTTCTTGTTCGATTAATCATTTTCTTTGTGAGTTGTTACCAAATTAGCCACATAATACACTCCGTAAAAAAATGACTCGCGACATGCCCTAAGACACAAAAGGAGATAGATAACATGAAAGACATTCCTTATGCTTCACTATCGAAAGCCTTATGTATGCAATCTTTGACGAGACCGGATATCTCGCTTTTCTTATTGGCATGGTGGCAAGATATCAAAGTATCCTGAAAAGAGCATTTGACGAAGCGGAAGAACTGGGATATTTTAGTTTTGATGAATTATGCTGAAAACATTATCAACTTGTGTTTTTGAAGCTAATCTACGATAACAAGCTCGAGGGGAACGAGAGAACAAATTGAGGGGGAACTCACGAAATCGACGTAGATGATCGAGATCGACGAGGTCATAGGATGAGACCGACGAGATCGATAAAGTAAGACGAGTCCCGGAGTTAACCGATGAGCCGAAAGAAAATCGTAAGAGAAGAAAAGCTAAGCCACCGATCGGAAGATCGATGACCGGGATGACCGATCGATGACCGATGACCGATCGGGATGACCGAATCAGACCATCGATTTGATCGGAGAATCGGACTCACCGATCCGGGTGATCGAAGAGCGGCATAAGCCGATAAAAAGAATCGACCGTAAGATCGTAAACGAATGTTGCAGATCGGAAGAGAGTTAGATGAGATCGATCGAGATCGACGCGATCGAGATCGATATATGAAGATGAGCAGATGATCAAGATCGACGTGATTGAGATCGATGTGCTAAACCGACATGCTAACCTAATATGCTAACCTCGATGTACTAATCGATGCAGATAAACTAATATCTTGACTGATGCTTATAATCGATCCGATCATGTGAAATGATCGATCAAAGAGAAGAAATCGATATCGAAAAAACCAGAAATCAGATATCGATCGCGCGAGAAGTCATCGAAGAGAAGTCATCTGAAGTCATATTCACCGAGAATCGAAACGCCGCCGATGATCGCTTAGCTGAAAAGCAGTGACTGAGGGTCGATTGTTCAAGACAAGAATCGAACTCGGTCGGCTGAAAGTCGAAGATGCTTCGACGTATAAGGTCCGTCAAGAGAAGTCACCAAGGCTCGGATGGAATCAAGACACCGAGACTCGAAGAATCTCAATGATTCCAAGGCGAGGAATTTGAGGAATATAAATTGTTAGAATCACCGACGCGGACCAACGAGAGAAGACAACCACTGGAAAAGCCGCAAAAAAGCTACTGAATAGTATGGATTTGAATGCGACTCCATCCAGCGGTAACATTCAAATTCACACTATAAATACAAGTTCTTCCTTCATAATTCGGTGTGGAGAAATGCGTGAAACATCCAAAAAGCCAAATCATCCAGCATTTCCACCATAGAACACTGAGCAAGAAATACACACATATATTCAAGAGTGTTCTATCCTATATCTAAGCACAAATGTAATATCCTAAGCTTAGAGAGATTTTCCCAACCTTAGCATTGAGGCTAAACAAATGTAATGGAAAATCTCAACCTAGTTGGAAACCAAACAAACCTTACCCAAATCAGTTTGGTAGGATAAGTTTGTAGGTGAGTGTGAACTCGGTAAATATCTAGCAATCCCGAAAGGGAGGGTAGGCAATCCCGTGAGGGAGATAAGTCCCGTTTGAGTGTGAACTCGGTAAACATCTGTTGGGTGTTGGACTAACACGTTAAACTAAGTCCAGTTGGTTAAGTAGGTGCCCCTGCTGAAAGGGAAGAGTGGATGTAGGAGTTGGACTCAAACCACTATAAAATCGTGTGTTATTTACTGCTTTATGTTCTTACTTGCCATATGCATTTGATTATAAGCAAAACACACATGGATTGGTTTGAAAAAGAAAAATTGGAATCACTCTGCCCTCATGGTTTTTTCGCATTTCATGGTTTTTTACCGGGACCAACAAGAACATTCTGAAGTATCTGAAAAGAACTCGAGATAGAATGTTAGTTTATCAGTCAGATAGTCTAATCCCCATCGGTTACACGGACTCGGATTTCCAATCAGACTTAGATTCCAAAAAATCTACCTCCGTTAGTGTGTTTTTGCATGGGGAGAGCCATGACATGGAAGCGTTAAGCGAAAATGCATCGCCGATTCTATCATGGAAGCCGAATATGTAGGCTAACTGCGGGCGTGAAAAAAAGGTTTGTCTCAAGAACTTCCTAGTGGACTTGGATGTAGTTCTGAATTTGCCCAAAGACAATCATCATTTTATTGTGATAATGCCGAGAAGCGATTGCAAATTCAAGGGAACCAAGAGCCCACAAGGCCAGCAAACACATTGAAATGAAATACCATCTTATACGAGAAATCTTTAAGAGAGAAGATATAGAGGTGGCAAAGATCGCGTCAGAAGACAACCTAGCGGATCCATTCACAAAGGGTCTGCCTCAGAACACATTCGAGAGACATGTAGAAGGAATGAGTCTCAAGACAGTTGCCAATCTGCTTTGAGTATAAGTGGGAGATATTATTAGGTTCGTGTAGGTGACATTAGATGTCACGACAGAACTACACGAGACATCTTTGTAGTATACTTAAAAACATACTTTGAGTATAAGTGGGAGATTGTTGGGGTTATACTGGAAAGTATGCTTTTACTTTGTATAACCAAACTGAATTTCTGTCTTATTTACTGAAATAAATTATTTATCACTGATGCTTTAAATATCATTGAATGTTACATATATTTACCGCATAACCTGCTCAATAAATAAGACGTGTTACATCAGTAGTTAATTTAGTGATACCGGATCACGGAAGATTAAATTAACAATCCCTTTGTAACTAAAAAAGTACACCGCTCACGACCTAGATGGAAATGAACAATCCATCGTGAAAGGTTGAAGTGTAAGACTCAGATTGACTTGTCTTGACCAAGAGATTACACTAGTGCATGACTGATGCACTGAATAGGACCTACAGGAGGATAAATTCTTCAGCACTGAACTAGGAAGAATTAGATCTCAATGGTTCGTTATTTCTTAATCTTCGTCCCTTAAATAGGATCGTGTGTGGTTAGTAATTATTGTTTTGACTTATGACGGGTAGAGAATCAATGAGATTCAATACTTTATATCTTGGGCAATATTATTGGTCACATGCGATTGCTAAGATTTAATCTGAAAGAATCGTGTGCAAGTGCGCTTGTTCGATTTGCCCCCTTGGGAGGTTCATAAGATTTATTATACCAAATCTTGCAAGTGAAATTAATTTCCAGTATGGATAATAATGTTGAACCGTTCCTTGACCAAGGACAAAAATATATTAATTAATGGAAAGCTATTTCAGTGGCTTGAATTAATTAATGGGCTAGATAATCTTAAACACGAGAAATAATAACCGGGAGCCATATTAACAGTAATATAGGTTAAGGTGGATAGTGCAATATTAATTATGTAGTGTGATTAATTAATATTTATGGGCTTGAATAATATTGCGGCTCAATATTGGAAATTCAAGATCCATTGGAAGGTCCAACCTTAATTCTCCTAAAGGCCCCTTAAGTAGCCCAAACATAATGTCCAATAACTGAAAAGATGTTTAAAATAAAATCAATTATGGTTGCTTAATTTTCCAAAATTTTCGAAAATTATAAATAAAAGGGGAAAAAGATTTTTTTTTAATTTTGTTATGGAATGAAGATATGTATTCTTGGAATATAAGATTATCTCATTAAATTCAATAAATCTCCCACTTGGTTATTTATATGGGGATTTTCGAAATTAAAGAAAAAAAAGAAGGAAAAGAAAGATTTTCTTGAAAAAATATTATGGAAGATATGTATTCTTGGAATACAAGTATATCTCATAAATTCAAGAAGATCCAAATCTTGAAATCTTTATCCTCATTTTTTCGAAATTCCATAACAATAAGAGAGTGGGATTTTTATGGAATATTTTAATTATGAAGAAAAGAATATATTGGATATATATTCAAGATTTCTTGAAGATCAAGAAAAAGATTTTCTCTCCCTTTTTCCTAAGAAAAAAATCGGCCACTATCTCTTATAAATAAGGGATGATTTTTTCATCCCCAAGTGCAATTCCATGTGTTGGAAAAATTAGAAATTCAGGTGGTGCAACATATAATTTATTTTTCCCTTTTGTTAATTGTTCGCGAGCATCCTACCACCGGATTGACGAGCAAGGACTTGGGAATACTTGGGGAGGTCTTTTGGTGTGTTCGTGTCAACGAAGTCCATCTTCTCAACGATTGCCACTCCAAAAGGTTAGTTCACACAAACCCGTAGCAATTCCGCATGCGTAGGATTTATGTGAACTGTTTATATGCATGATTTGTTGTTGAATTATTATTTGAATTAATATAGGATTAATTCATGCTAGTAATAATTGTTAGAATTAAATTTGTATTTAAATATTCATCGCGAATAGATCCGACAATTATTCCCCAACACTACGGGTGTCTCGTTAGTGGGAGCGATGCGATACTCCTTTGACTTGAGGTCAATACGCACGACATGTGTGGAGTGATGTATTTTGACCATGACCGACGCCCCCTTCCATGGGTAGATATGACTTGGATTGGGTTCATCACGAAATGCATGTGTGTGGTAGTTGAGCCAAAATTAGGATTCATTCCTCAAAGTGTATTTAGACATAATATTCATCTTCTCATCATAATTGGATCTAAATCATCGGCCGATGGACGTCAACTTAGATTTTGTGGCTAAGTGTGACATACATGATCAATTAGTGATTAGAGATAATATGATTAAGTTATTTGAATAGACACTTCATCATGTTCAACACTTAATCGAGTATTCGCGAATGACATGAGGAAATCGTAATAGCCCATGTTTCAGTTACATTAGTTGCACGTTTCTCGCAACGTACCTCATATATTAAGAATGTCTGATTTATTGTCTAGGGTTCAATTAAGATCGTTAGTTTGACTAATCGCTCGATATATGAGGGCCTATGTGTCACACAACAAGTAGTTCCCCTTTACGGATTATAGTTGGTTGATTAAATGTTAAATTAGATTTAATATTTAATTTATGGAGAATTAATTAATAATAAATTAATTTGGAATTAATTATTATTAATGTTTAATTAAATTGGATTTAATTAAATAGGATTCCCAATAATAATATATGGAATATTATTATAGAATTTAATATATATGAAATCATATCCGTAGAAATTTGATATACATGAGAATTAAATCCATAGAGATTTTATATATGAGAAATAAATCTAAGAGATTTATTAAGATTAGAGATTCTATTTCTTAATCAGGTTAGCTTAAGATTTAAGTTGGGCTTCCCTATATATACGAGCTCTTAGGAATTTAAAAATAACATTAATTCTTCATTTTTCTCCATAAGATCTAGAGTTAGAATTTTTCTAGCAAATTCATTTCGGGATTCAACGCTGACAAATCCGTGCAAGTCCGTGATTGGAGATTACGTTGATACCATAGTAGAAAAATATGTGTACGATTTACTGTAAAATTTCTCTTTATATTTATACGTATTCAATTATTCAATTAATTGTTCGTTATTTATGAACTGTTTATTTTCGCTACGCATGTATTTCGTGTTTACGTGTCTCTAAATTCCAACATAAAATACATACTGATTTAAGCTACAAAAAAATATTAATGTTTTACGTGCATTAGGCATTAGCACACTTGCACCTTCTCCATTGACCAACATGACTTGGCTCACACACAATTACACATTAAATATTCACGCCACGCGCTTTAATAATAAAATAAAAACTTAAGGCACGCGCGTGGGAGGCGTGGGGTGGGTCCGGGAAAGAATCCCCACAGGGTTTTTCTTTTCTTTTCACACCAAAGAAAAGAAAGGAAACGTATTTCTACACCAAGTTGAACTCCCACCAACAATTTATTCCTTCCTTCGTCTTCTTTGACCATACAACATACCATTCTTCAATTTCAAATCTTCACAGATATGTTTCGCTTTCATTGGTCCACCATGTTTTTCTTCAAGACTATTCTCCCTTTAATCTGCATTTTGCCCTTCGCATTCCCCCAACAAACCACCGACACTTTTCCGAGGCCTTTCATCATCGAAATTAACGAAGCCCGTTTTGGAAAATGGTCCGCAGAAGAAGTAGAATCGCAGTGTTTGAGTTTGAGGGTCGCTGGAGAGGCCAATAATTTAAGCCCATGGAAGACGATTCCTGAAGAATGCGCTGATTACGTGAAGGAATATATGACTGGCTCTGGGAAAGGTTATGAAATTGATCTTCTAAGGGTCAATAATGAGGCCTCAAAATTCGCAAGAAGCGTCAATTTGAGTGCCGATGGAAAAATTGCTTGGGTTTTTGATATCGATGAGACCCTGCTATCGAATCTTCCCTATTATACAGAGCATGGTTATGGGTATGTAACCGTTTCCACTTTTTCTTTTGGCAAATTCTTTTTTTCACCGAACAATATTAGCTGTATTAATTGAACAGTATTAGTTGTTCTCAATGAAAAGTATTAGTTGCTTTCACTGAATAGTATTAGCTCTTTTCAATGAACAGTATTAGTAGTTTTCATTGAACATTGAACAGTATTAGTTGTTCTCATTGAAAAGTATTAGTTGATTTCACTGGATAGTATTAGCTCTTTTCATTGAACAGTATCAGTAGTTTTCATTAAACATTATTAGTTGTGCACCAGTTGCATAGTGCACATACGCAAGTTGTACTCGTTTCTTTTTACATTAAAATCATGCAAACTATATTCTTTCTGATGAAATTAGTTTTGCAATTTAATATGTGGCACTCTTGATGTAGCTTGGAAGTTTTTGATAGTACAAAATTTGATCAGTGGGTTGAGATGGGAATGGCCCCTGCTATAGATCATAGTTTGAAGCTTTATGAAGAGGTCTTAAGCTTGGGATTCAAGATTATCTTCTTAACTGGTAGAAGTGAAAGGCATCGAAATATTACCATGGAGAATTTGTCGCAAGCTGGATTTCGAAAATGGGATAAGCTCATTCTGAGGTAATCAGTGTTCTATACCTTCTTCTATTAATTATCTTGTTGGATTTTCTTGTTACATTTTATTATGTTTTCCTTGAATGAAGAACAAGTATCCATACTCTTGTCCATTAAAACATGGATTATAAGAATATCGATCCTCCTAAATTTAATCTAATAGGAGACTTTACGCACATGATATTTGTTTATTGGTATTTTACAAATGTTGTGGACTAGTAAAGAATAATAACAGGTCTTTGCGAGAGTTTAGTGACGATGAGGAAAATATATGATTTTACCTAATATAGTTGGTTATTAGGTTTATGTAACGTTAGGGGCAGGCTGCCATAGTATCTGAGGATGCTGTAAAATACTCTCGATTCGAAAATCCAGGATTGGAACTGATGTCATTATTTGATTTCTCCTTTGCTTTTTGTAAAGTCGTAGCAAGAAAAATGGCGATGGGAAGATTAATCTAGATTCATATATATCAATGAAAATGTGTAGAAAAGGTTATTGATGAGCCTAATACTGGAAAGGTTGTATTATGTCATTAATGTTGAGTTATTTGAATATATTATTACTCTAGATTTCATATCTAGTATTGAGAGATTATGTCTAGTGTTATACGTAGCCACCACCATACTTATACAATCCTTCATTCTAGTTCTCATATTTATACCTAAGTTGCCAATGAGGACTTCTTTAAGTGGCATCCAACAAAAAATGGCCTTAGTCTGGAGTTATACTTGTTTCACGTAAGTTAAATCCGTGAGTCTTGAAATTCACATAGGCCTTAGTGTATTAGTATTAGTTAATACTAGTTAATTGTATAGTTGTTGTTTGTAGTTTGTATTCATTCACCTTTAGCTAACGCAGATGAAATAATTTAATAAAAAAGGGGAAATAGACGAAGGATATATGTTAAATCTTTGGCATCTGCTCAAGTTAGCCGTCAATCTTGGTTCGAGTTTAGTTATAAAATACTAGTATGCTTGCATGCATTTAGTAACCTAAGATGATTGCAGTTACTTGAAACTTGAAAGTAGATCTTAAACAACACACATATGCAATAAATCAAGGGATTGCATTTTATGTTGACAAAGTCTTGTATGCACCAAGTGCAACGTGCAAATCAAGTGCATTTTAAACAGTATTAGTTGTATTCACTTAACAGTATTAGTTATTTTCACTGAAAAAAAAATTGTTTTGGACGTGCAGGTCATCAGAGGATCATGGAAAGACAGCAACAAGGTTCAAATCGGAGAAGAGAAGCGAGGTGGTGGAGGAGGGTTATGCAATAGAGGGCAATTGTGGAGACCAGTGGAGTGATTTATTGGGTTCTTCCATTTCGACACGTTCCTTCAAGCTTCCAAATCCCATGTATTACATTGCTTGATCGGACAATTCTTTGTGATTCATTCATCCCTGTGTAAAACTGGGAATGCTATTCTTATGCCCCATCAACGCATATTCTTATATCTTGTGTGTTGATTAATAAACATATAATTTGGTTTTGTAGAGATTGTGGCAAAATCAGAGAAAATGAGTATATTGGGGTACCTAATTAGCTAGAAGATGTGCATCATGAGTATGTTAATAATGATTTGTGCATATATATAAATGGATTTGGTTTGGTATACGTATGATTAAAGGCATGATGGATGTTGAGTTAAATTGTTGGATGGCATAGTCTTGTGTGAACCAATTTTATTGTGCAATTAGTTTGCATATTGTACGTATTTTTTTACCGTATTATTTTTTTATTTAAAATTTATTAATTGTTTTATTATAAAGTATTAGTTTCAATAAATGTATGATAAAATTAGTTTACATAGGATCAACTCTTGAAAGATTTGGGAATTGTGTGGTTTACATTGACAAGGAAACTTCTTGTAATAATTGTTAAAATGATCAATGCAGCATTATGTTCTTGGGGCAGTTGGGAAGAAGTTTACTTATTAATATAATTATTGGAGTCCATCACCTATAGATACAAAATCTACATAAATATTATTATAGGTCAAAAAAAATTGTCCATTACAATTAGGTGCAAAATTACTAATAAAAAGATAAAAATATCCTTACTTTTCCACGTTCTCTTCACACCACATCACATACTATCTCTTATTTTTTTTTTGTTGAATTTCGCGTAAGGGAATTGATTAGAATAAACAATAGAAAGATATACATTCATCTCTTATTTTTTGTTTGTTGTCTTTCCCTAAGGGGAATTGATGAAAATAATAAATAAGGATATACATTCATATTTATTTCATTTATATTGAAATTTTCATATCTAAATAGAAAATTACAAAAATTTACATATTTAAAATTCAAAAATTTACATATCTTCAACATGCACAAATACACATATATATAAACATAGCAAAAAATTATGAACCAATTCATAAGCATAAATTTATGAACTTATACAAACATTTTCCCAATCATAGAAAAATCCAAAAAATCTCTACATTCAATTTTTTTCCTGAATCCAAACAAGAATAAAAAATTCTCACTGATTCCGATTCCGACAAATAATAACCAAAACATGAGTAATATATTGATCTTTGAAGACATGCAAATCCCATCTAAAAATACAAATCAAACTAATTTTTTTTTTAATAAAAATGTCGTCTATAATTATTATTATTTTTTTTAAAAAAAAAAAAAAATTTTATTACCAAAGATGTCTCGGCTATATTGAATAGCTAGGAGCTTAAAAAATCCTCATCCGTCCACCAATCTTATGGTTGATACTTTTGGCACAGATTTTAAGAAAAAAGTAGAAAAGTAGATAAAGTAAAGGTATTATGGAGTATTGTGAGATTTATTTATTAATAAAGTGGTTAGTTGTGAGCGAAAGTACAATGACATTTGAAGTAATTAAATTATGATTGAAAGATAAAGATAAAGTGACTTTTTCCATAAATGAAGTGTGCATAAAATTGATGGACAGACAAATAAGGCAAGTGTGCATAAGATTGGTGGACGGGAAGGACAATTTACATAAAAATTAAGATCCCAACAAAAATACTGGGTTTACAAACCAAGAACTAAAAGAGGCATTATTATTAATAAAGTTCTTTACTAAGGTCCAACTTCAAAGCCGCCCTTTTATTTCGTCCAGAAATTTTCTAGTATTGAACTACGCACCTTCAAAAATCATCTTGTTATGTGTTTTTCATATGGTCCAAACTACACAATTCTATAAACAAACACCGAAGATCGATTTTTTTCATCGTAAAGAGCCTGAAAACATGTATAAGTGATCTTTAACGTGTGCATGAGAGGGGAGAGGGATGCCTATCCAAGATAAACATCCTCCCCAGATTGCCGGAGTGCCAGGACAAAGAAGGAAAATATGGTTGGCTGACTCTTTCGAGATTCCGCAAATCGAGCAACAAGTATCATTATTTGAGAGAATTCTTCTTCGATCTAGATTTGACTTTGTAGATAGTCTATCCCACAATACCCTCCATGCCGTGGTGGAGACCTTATGGGCGGCGATCTTATTCCAAACCAAGGTGAACTCGTTTACTATCCTATTTTCAGTGCCCCCAAACACTTCCTTCGAGATCAAGTACTCTTTATATTCCCAAACACCCTCTACCTATGATCCCATCTCAAATATAGAGCAGTTTTTATCCTCACTCAAATGGAAACATCTAGGAAAATTGTGACACAAAGATTTTATCCTCACTCAAATGAAAAAGACTAGGAAAATTGTGCCACAAAGACTCATCCCCTGCCAAAGCCCCATGCCAAAACAGAGCACTAACCAAAATCCAAAATACAAATCCAGCAAATATGGGTGTTGTCAACATTACAAATTCAAAATCCAAATCCAACAATACAAACCCATCGTAATCAAAATCACAATACGGGACAAAGCTAACATGTCTCTCTTCACGCCACAACATTGCCGCCGCCGCTCCAGAATTCACCGCCGCTGCCGTTTTGCGCGTCTCGCGCATCTTCTCCGCCGCATTTTACACCGCCATCCCCTTACAACGATGTCATGTGATAGATTGAACCTTTATTTAAAGCAGTTGCTCACGGATCAAAAGGAGAACATATAAAAATAGAGGGGCAAGATAATGAAATAGAGGGATTGTCATTTTGTTTATACATTAACCCACCTTTCTTTTACAAATAACATATTTTTGTGTATACAATAATGTAATTTTAAATACATTATACTCCCTCCGTTCCCCCACCATTTTGCACACCCCAAATATAAAAAATGATCTCACAATTTCCACCATCCATCTCCTTTTAAAAGTCAACAAAATACAGGATAACAACTTTTTTTAAAATGTGTGCCCAAGAAAGGGTGCAAAATGGTGGGGAACGGAGGAAGTATATGTTACTTAAGATATATATACATATATTAAAAAGATAAGTATGTTTTATACATGTTTGCTCTTATGGTGACACGATATAGGAGGCGAGATTTATATTTCTTAAGATATATTTTTCATATATTGAACCAAAACGACCCATAAAAAATTTTCACTAATGTATGGATGATTATGGACATGTTTATTGTTAATCTTAGTCCGTGGTGTATATAAAAGTTTGTGTTTATATAATTCTTTTATAAATTTTATATTTTTTTTTTTTTTTATCTTCTTTACAATAAATTTTTTTCAAAAAAAAAAAACTGTAATTTTTATTCTTACTTTTTTGAACAATTTATCTTTTTTTCTCCCTCTCAATTTTTAAAAGTATTCTTTATGGACAAAGTCTAACATGAAATGAAAAACTTTGAAAATTGCCTTATTTTAAGAAAGAGGGACAACAACACAGCAGCCAGCAGGGGTTGAACCCGCGTCACGTGACTGAAACAAGCTAAGCATAACCGCGTCTTCTACACCAATTTAGG
Source organism: Stenogyne calaminthoides (assembly GCA_037126765.1). Taxonomy (NCBI): domain Eukaryota; kingdom Viridiplantae; phylum Streptophyta; class Magnoliopsida; order Lamiales; family Lamiaceae; genus Stenogyne; species Stenogyne calaminthoides. Next base: position 26,519,560 of record JBBCBC010000016.1, read on the forward strand.
TTAAGAAACTGAATTTTTCGGTATAATACTCGTGTTTTCCATTTTAATTAAAAATAAAAAATATAAGTGTTGGCTTCAAGATTCGAACCCTGGCCTGAGGGAGCAAAAGCAGAGACTCTAACCATTATACTAAAACCTCTTATATTTTATATTGAGATTTTTATATAAATCATGTTTTGTTTAATTTTAAAAGTATATACTTGTTTTTAATAAAGAAAAAAATATTCTATACCTATAGGATTCGAACTCAAGCTTTAATGTTAAGTGAGAAGATTCCTTATCACTATACTACAATCCAATAAATATTTTGAGATTGAAACTTTTTAAATAATAAATTGTAAATTTTAATTATATTTTTTTAATTTTTGTAGATTGCATTATGAATCTATTAATGAATAAAAAGGATATTTTTTTTATTAATAATTTAGTTTATAAATTGATTCAAAATTGTATTTTTTTTAAAAAAAATGTAACTTTTTTATTAAATACCCTTCATAACTTTACCATTTTTTCTTTATGTTTTTTTTTCTTGTTATTATGTTTTTGTTTTATCTTTTTTTTTTTAAACAATATTACAAAAAAAACCAATGATTGTATCTTTTTTTCCCTCTCAATTTTTAAAAGTATTTTTTATGGACAAAGTCTAACATTTTTTAATGAAAATTTTTTTAAAATTGCATTAATTTAAGAAAGAGGACAATAACAATTATCTAAATAAATATATTAGGTTGAAAAATATTTATTAAATAATCAATGTGCTATAGTGGTCAGTTTACTTAAAACAATTTTTTAGCATTTAAACCGCGTCTTTACATATATTGGTAAACCTTTTTTAGGTTAAGAAAAACCACATTAATTTTTCGGTATATTATTTCGTTTTAAATCGTGCACTCTCATTAAAAGTTATTTAAAATAATCTCAACTATATATTTTAGTTATGATATTTAATTGAATTTGATTATTTTATTAATTGTAAAAAATATTTTTTAATTTGTTCATAGTGATTAATATTCACGTTTTGTATATATTGCAGGGAATTGAGGTAAGTAATTTGAGTTATGAAATCGTTTATTATTTTATAAATTTTTTAATCTGATTTTAGTTGTATATTTAATTGAATTTCATTATTTTATATTGCATGAAGTGTTGATGTAAGTAATTTGAGCTATGAATTGGTTATGAATGTTTATTGCAATTGTGAAATTATTTTGTATATTGCAGGAAGGGTTTTTATATTGCACGGAGTGTTGATGTACGTAATTTGAGTCTTAAATTAATTGTGGAAGTGTTCCTTCTAATATATTCTATTTAATTTTATTTTATTATTTTATATTGGAGAGTGTATTGAGTTAAATAATTTGAGTTATGAATTGAAATATTGGTTAAATGTTTGATATATTCACGCTAAAATATACCTGCCCATATATATATTTATATATATGATTAATTAACAATTAGTATGCGTATATTGTCCCAACAATTAATATATATATATATATATATATATATATATATATATATATATATTTATTATGTGTAGTTCCAAAGACAAAAAACAAGCGCAAATAATTTTTATATTACAGGTGTTTTTTATATTGCATGGACTATTGAGACAAATAATTTGAGTACTGAATTAATTGTAAAAAAATACTTTTTAATTTGTTCATAGTAATTAATATTCACGCTTTGTACATATTGCAGGGAATATTGAGGTAAGTAATTTGAGTTATGAATTTATTTATTATTTTATAAACTTTTTAATCTGATTTTAAGTTGTATATTTAATTTGATTTTATTATTTTATATTACATGAAGTATTGAGGTAAGTAATTTAATATATAAATTGGTTATAAATGTTTATTGTAATTGTGAAATTATTTTGTATATTGCAGGGAGTTTTTTTTATATTGCACGGAGTATTGATGTAAGTAATTTGAATATTGAATTAGATGTGGAAGAGTTTCTTTTAATATGTTCTATCTAATTTGATTTTATTATTTTATATTGAAGAGAGTATTGAGATAAGTAATTTGAGTTGAATTGAATTATTGGTTAAGGTTGTACTTCTACTTAGAATTTTATAATGTATTTTTGTATTTTCTTTTTATAACAAATGTTGTGGAGTTAGTGCATTAGAAAGGGAGTGATCTCTTATTTATTCCATAGCAGATGATTAATTTACACCTCATGTGTGCATATTTCTGCAATCAATGACCAGGAAGAGATGGTTCTTTTTTAAAAAATATATAATTTAATTCTTTACAAAGATATAATATTCAGTTACGTAAAGTTAAATATGTCATATACAAATAATTAGTATAACAATTAAAATTTTCAAAGATAAATTTATAAATCAAATCTTGCGTAGATATGATTAGTTATAACTCTTTAGAGTTATTCAAAAAATTAGATTTTTAGAGATTTTGTTAAATATACAAACAATTAGATTTTATTTTTCAAATATTTTGTATATTAAATATTTGTCTGAAAAAACTATGTATAAAATCTTGCCTAGATATAATTAGCTATAACCTTTAAATTTTTTCAAATAACTAAATTTCTCAAATTTTTTGAATAATAAATATTTCACATTTACAATAGAAAAAAAATTAATTTATCTCTTTAAATTGTGAAATCATTCATAATAAATAAAAAATATATTAGAATTTCTTTTAAAACATCAAAATTATTTCAACCCCTCGTAATACGCGGGTATACGAACTAGTAACTAAAATTTTCAAATCTAGAGAATAATTGGATTTGGATTTTTTTTTAAAAAAAACTGAATTTTCAATTTTTTTGTAGCCATAGTTCAAATTTAAAGAATAATTGAATTTTTAATGTTATTTAATTGAATAAAAAAAAATTAACCTGCGCCAAACATATTTAAAAAATAATTGAATTTAAAAACAAATTTAAAGAATAATTAAAACAAATTTAAAAACAAATTTAAAGAATAATTGAATTTAAAAAAAATATAAACTTGAGCCAAGCAAGGTTCAAATCCATGCTTGGCAAGCACAAAGAGTTCTCACCCACCATTAAACTACAAGACCGCTTAATGTTTGAATCTGTCCCTTATATCATTTTGTCTATTGTTATAGTCCAAAAAATAGAAATTTTTACATATAACATACTCTTTTTTATTTTTTAATAAAAGTATTCATAATTTTTATTTTAATTATTTCTTAATTAAAGAGATCAAAAGAAAAGAGATACTTATATGAAAAAAAAATCACATTACAATTTTAAATTGCCTAAAAAATGGTGCGTTAGTTTTTGTTCCAACTTCCAATCTAAAACGGAACTATTTTACCTGGCATTCAGCTACAAACCAAACCAACAAGAAAAATCGACGATAATATCTCAACATTATGATTTAGATGTATATATAGTGCGTGAGAAGATATAGGAACTTCCAGAATGAAAGCAACAGTAATTTGTTTTATACAATGGAATATGGACTCAAAAGCAACAACAATATTTATCTTTTAAATATTATGTCCTTGGAATAATAAATAAGAGATTGAACAAATCTAAACAGCTTTCTGGTGTGATTGCTAATGATAAAAGCTTAAAACTTATCAGGTGACCGACTACCATTCACAAAAACAATAGTATGAAATCATGAGTAATTATGCCATACGTTTTCTGCTTTCAATTTTTTAAGAAATTAAAAGGATAAAAATTGCTTTCCAATTCCCATACCTCATGCCTTAAGAGATTGTTTTGCAACTCAATTAAATTGAACGTAAACATTTGTTTAAAGCTGTTAAACTTAATTTTTTTCTTTTTTCGAAAAGTACTTCTACTCCTTCACTTACTTTGCAAACAGACACTAACTTGTGGAAATGTTTTGTTTTATTTTTTAAACTCCTAATTCAAGAACACGTGATCTCCAACTGTGTCTGAAACCTAACCTAAAATCACTGATCTAAATAGTTTATATATTTAACTAGTTGAGTTATCTCATTTGATCATTTATAAATAAAATAAAAGGATAAATCTACTGTGAAACTTGTTCACAATAAATTTAGTTTCATATTTATAATAAAAAATTTAAAAAATCATCGCTAAAGGTAGATTTGGACGGCGGCCCAAGTGACGAGACACTTTGTCCTTCGGGTCGAGTTTAGAACAATCGCAACCCGACCCGGTTCATGAGAACCGTATTCGCTGAAATTGTCGCTAAACTCAACTACTTTGACCAAAATGATTCTGGTAATCGTAGTTAAAACCTTTTTTTTTTTTTTTAGTGTCGGGTAGGAAAAGATGATTGAAATTTTAAATACTTTGTCTTGATCATAATGGCCAATCATGTATACAAATGTTATGTGTCAAATAATTACTCGTTTTTATTATCAGTTTATTTTTTAATTGCAATTGTAATTTCAGTTTAAATATAAACATATAATATTGGAAATAAATTAATGCTCTTTTATATATTTCACATATAAAATATTAAATATTTAAAATACATGACTACAATAATTGAATTAAGTAAATGGTATGGTCATTAGATACTTTCTTAGCCGGTCTCTCTCACACACACAAAAATTAGGATTTATGTGCATCCCATTTATCATTTTGCCACCTCCAATCAATGCGCTGATTTTCTTTAAATACAATTCCATAAATTCCAATTGATCACCTTCACATTCTAACCCTTTTTCAAATTCTTCCAATTCTTCACCAAGGCCCCATAAAGCTTCAATTTTTTCACCAAAAAATAAAATAAAATCAAGAATCATCACTTTCATTAAAAAAAGTATGAAGATTAGCCATAAACTCATACTAACAATAGCACTAACCTCATCATTTATACTCTTAACAATTCTTTTCTTGTTAATCTTTTGTTGTAGAAGAAGAAAATCAAGATACATGAGTTGGAGAGATATAGAATCAGTGTTTGATTCATGTGATGGAATTGAGGAGTTAATGAGGTTTGATGGTGGTGAAGATCTTAGTGTGGAGAAAGTCCTGGATGCCCCTGGTGAGGTGGTGGGAAAATCCAGCTATGGGACTCTGTACAGGGCTAGTTTGGTCAATTCAAGTGAGGTTACATTGCTGAGATTCTTGAGGCCTAGTTGCACCTTGGGAGTAAAAGAAGTTGTACCTCTTGTGGAGTTGGTGGGATCAATTAGGCATCCGTGTTTGGTGCCTTTGATTGGGTTTTATAGAGGGACTAAAGGGGAGATGCTCATGATTCATCCATTTTATGGGAATGGAAATTTGGCTCAATTTATCAAAGGTAAGGCTTCTTGTTCTTTATTTTGTTAAAACATGTCTTCTTTTTTTTGGGATATTTTTCCTTGCTAATTCTCTTTTAAGTCTCATGTGCATCTATGTGCACTGTGCATTCATAGTGCATTTTAGAATCGTGTAGTTTATTATCCTGAAAGATGCAATTTATTTACACTGAACCTTGCAACTATTAATAGGAAAAAATAATCGCAGTGTTTAATGTAAATAAATTGAGTTTTTCAATATAACAAGTTACACGATTCTAAAATACACCATGAGTATATGGTGCATCTTGATACACGCATTCTCCAAAATATTGAGGAAATACGTTGATTGTAAAAATGGAGTTTGCAAAAAAAAAAAAAAATCTAACTTGTAATCATTTCTTTAACTTGTGAGAAGGATATTTGAGCGTTTTATTTCTCTTCCAAATACCTGAATAATCTGACAATTTGGTGTTTTTGATAGATTATTTCATTTTTGTAATGTTTTTTTAATACTATTCAACAATTTTTTTCATGATCACTAATTTAATTCACACCATCAAAAGAATAGTTTTTTTTTTTTTTTGGAAATACTCCATATATGTTTATTGTGGAAGTAGATTTGTGGGATTAGGGAAAAATACTAATAGTTACAATATTTTTATGTAAATTAATAATAAGTACAAATGGAATTGCATATGTAATTAAAGTTGCACGCAAAAGTGTAAACATATGTAAGTATGTGTAAATATTTTGTATCTATTAATAAATTGTAATTATAAAATGTAGCTACAAAACGTCTCCCATTTGATTATGGTCGGTTCTTGAACGTGTATTTACTCTATTAGTGCCAAGAGTTATGGATCCAGATCAATTTCTTTAAACCTTGTGCATATTGGAAAATTGTCATTTTGAGCCTGTCTATGATGTAAATTTTAATATTATTCCATTCTTCAAGATTCATTATATGGTTATTCTATTTTCGAGGTCCAACTAAATCTTTCTAATTTGTCTTGATGATCTTTTTATTGGACTTTCTCAACCATGGAACTCCTATTAATCACTGATAGCTTCATGAAGATGTGATATGTGATTTATATAATATTTACATGTCATTAATAAAGTAAAGGGTAATTGGCGTCAAACCCCTCTGTACTTTAAAAGTTGTGTGAAATTCCTTTGTGATTTTATAAATATAACGCAAAATTCTCATTTTTGTTGAGATAATGAAAAGTGTATTACACACTCATTTTAGTGTTTTTTTTTCTACCATTTTTATTAAAAATGAAAGAATTATCCTCCATTGACTATATTAAAGTGGAGTTTGACGTCAAGTCTTTATATTTTTACAATTAAATAACTACATAAAATATGAAGTTGTAAAAATATGAAGACTTGACGCCAAACTCCCCTCTAATATGGGCAACATATGGTTATTCTGTTATTTTTCAACAAAAGGTGAAAAAAAATATTAAAAAGGGAACGTGTAGTATATTTTCCATTATTTTAAAAAATGAAGGGTTTCGCGTCATATTTATAAAATCACAAAGTGAGATTTCACACAATTTTTAAAGTACAAGGGAGTTTGACGCGATTTTTTAAACCATAGTTTGGCACAATTTACCTATGAAAAACGTTGGAAATGGTTTGAAAATGGTGTGTTTAATTCGCAGATGGCAAGAATGAGGCTTACAAATGGCCCACCATACACAAGATTTCCATAGGTATTGCTAAAGGAGTTGGTCATCTTCATTCAAAGCTTATAATTCATGGGAACCTCAAGTCCAAGAATGTGTTGTTAGATCGCAATCATCGTCCGTACATTTCAAATTTCGGGTTACATCTTCTGTTGAATCCAACAGCGGGGCAGCAGATGCTCGACGCATCTGCTTCTGGAGGATACAGAGCCCCCGAGATTATTAAAATGAAAGATGCTAGTAAAGAGAGTGACGTATACAGCCTGGGTGTAATTTTTCTGGAATTACTGAGTGGAAAGTTATCAACCCGGGTTGAAGAATTTCATTTGCCAACTGCTATTCTTGATGGCTTGTATAATTGGGAAATCCTCGCGGGGCTAAGCGAGGACGAGAAGGTGGTTACTGAAGAGCGCGTTTTTAGATTTTTACAACTTGGGATGGCTTGTTGCTTTTCGTCCCCTCACCTACGTCCCAACATCGATCAACTTCTTGAAAAGCTTCAGGAAATTGGGAAGTAGGTGGTGGGATCTTCATTTTTTGTAAATTTTTTAAGAAATTACTTGAAAAATTTTTGATGTTGCAATGAAGATTTTTTTTTTGATCGGACAAATTTAGTTGTTAGATGTTAGTACACCAAACACTCAAACACTCTACAAATTCACCAAGCCACTTTATAACTCCCACACTCCAATTCGTTCCAAAAAAAAATCGAATCTGGATCTCCCACTCAATTGAGGAGCTCAGTGGCCTGGTGGACTAAGCCACCTGATTGTTGCAATGAAGGAGTTGGCCATTCAAATCATGGAAATGAGTTTCCAGAGTAGGAATGTTTTCTTGTTAGATTAATGACAGATAATATTTTCTCAAATAACTAATTCCTGTGTAAATGCAACCAAAGAATACTTAAGTTGAATGTTTGATTCAAATTTTGAACAGTAAATTACTATAAAAATGCTGGATAAAGTAAAGTGTTGGTGGTTTGATCTAATCTTGGAATAAGCAGGGTAAAAAAAAAAAAATGTTATTGGAATTAGGAGAGGTAGTGATCAAAGGTGGAGTTTGCAAAAAAATATGCTTTTAAGAAAGTGATTTAATTTAGTGATTGTAAAAATATTTAAGAATACACACATAACCAATTGCACGAGAAAACTGGTTTACATACGACTTTGCAAAGAATGAAAGCCCTTGCTGCTACTCAGGTTACAAAGCCTATGGCATTACTACATTCTCAAAGATCATCAAAGATATATCTTGACTGGTATTAGTTAAGATCAGAAGAAAGGAAAATTCAAAATCCAGAACCTAGCATGTGCTAATTACTTTTCCATGTCCAACAAAGTAAACATCATTCAAAAGAACATATTTCAGTGACTAAACAAGATGGCAAAATAGAAGCTGGTGAGGCATAAATACAATTTGAATAAATATTTGTTTTGTAGAGGAATTATAGATCTCCATAACAACAGCAACATTCAGCTGCAGGCTATAAATGGATCTATTTCTGATGGTAGCCTGATTGGCAACTAATACCAGTTAAACCTTAGTGACAAGAATCACGAATAACATAGCCATGTTGTTGCTAAAGTGACAGACCGACTCAAAGTTGTGATATTTGAGGGTAGACAGTATAAACCTGAACATCAGCCATGTCGGAGCTCCTGACCGAGTACTGAAAAGTCCAACCATGGCATGCACCGGCATGAATGCCATTTTTACTAACCGCAAAAAACAGCTCCAACAAAATTAGGGTATTTCCTCGTAATTCTTGCAATCGCGTCTTGGGCAGCAGCCTTAGGTTCCATGCCTAACCTCATACTCTCCACAACTTGATAGCTACCAAATCAACCAACAAACCTTAGCTCAACCATTGTAACCTTACTCCTATAAGTAAAAAGGATATTCAGGCGAAATGTGAACATCGTACCAAGGTAGAAAGCGCATCATGATATCACCATCCCCGGTTGCCCCACAAGCTCCAACATCTGTGTCCGCATATGCTGCAGATCCAACAATAGGCCCGTCACCAACCCTGCAACCCAAATTATTTGCAACATGTTTAAATCTAGTAAGATAGAATAAGTTGTGTTTTACAACATCTAGGATATGTTTGACTTGAGATTTAGTGGATTTTGAAATCTGGTTTTCGAAATGCTGATAAATAATAATGATGTTTGTTTGAGATTTAAGTAGTAGGATTTAATGTTATGTTAAATTGATGTGCAAGAGTGCATGATGTTTTAATATTTATATTATTGTTCATTTTAATTGTAATGATTGAGTGACAGTATAACAATTATGTGTTTTATTGAAATTTGTTAAAAGTGAGAGAAAGGGGTGTAAAAAAGTTATAAATAAAAGATAAGTGGGGTTAAAGATACCATATTTGAATTAAAGGGTCAGTGGGGATAGTATGATAGAGAAAAAAAATTACTCCATATTGTAGGGTTTATAGATATTTATAGGGGTGGATGTATTGGGTTTTAAAAACCGAATTTTAAAAACCCAAAATAGAATCGGATTTAGATTTTAAAATCCCAAATCAAACATGCCCCTAGGTTTATTCACACTGGATAAGCAGATATAATGTCTGTGCTCAGCAATTACTGGTTTCTCCAGTGCTAAAAACTTTATCTAAGACAAAAAACAGCAGTTTGAACTTGCCACTCTTAAGAACTGACATCAGGTTCACAATTTGTGGGTTGCTTGCTCATTAAGGACTTCAGTTATTTCAAATCAGAGTAATGCAGAAGAAGACTCGAGGCATATGTGACTACTCAAAGTGCTAAGATCTCCAAATACATCAAGGTATAAAGATTCCTGTACTAATAGATAGATGTTTTGTTGCTCAATATCCAATTAGACAGTATATGATCATTGGCGAGTAGATTTCAAATAATGAAAATGTAAACTCTGCCTATTTGGTTATTTTACACATGAAGAGTTGTGTTGCCTTAGAAGCAAGGCAAGATGCCTTCATTAGTTTTAAACATGTGTTTTTGTTTTGGGATTTTGTTTTAGACATTTTCAGGATATTTGAACAGGTCTTCATATTTGAACAGGTCAAACTAAGTTTCTTCTTATTCTTTCCAGGCACTAGATAACAGGTTAACAACACTAATTTAATTTTTTAAGCTAGAGAGGCTAGTATTGTAAAATTCTTATAATCATACATGATAGAGATGGCTACAATATCGAGTCTATAATTGATGATTATCACATGGTTAAACATAGAACATACACTACTGTTACCTGCCCGGAATCTTAAAAGTGGCCCCATTAGTTGATGTGCCAACAGCTATATGTCCCAACTGAAAAGGCAATATTATATAATATGAGTAACACTTGGGTGCACTAGTTGCATCGTTAACTGAAAAAAAATAATTCTGGCTAACTAATACTGTTTAGTTAAAACAACTAGCATGTTCAATGAAAACAACTAATACTGTTCATTGAAAACAACTAATACCATTTAAAATTACACATCAGTTTCACGGTGCAACTGGTGTATACAAGGATATTTGTGTGTAAATATATGTGTGTGAGCATGTGAGCCAGATAAAATCAACAAAGAAATTATTTCGAGGGAAGACATCTTACTTTGTCAATAACGGCCAATGATATTGTATCATGGTTATGGAGATTGAAATGGTATGATGAAGATTCATTAGGACCAGCCTGACTCTCGGAGTCCAAGCATGCTTTCTCACGAAGGTTTGTACTACTTATAGGATGATAAGGACCACAATTATCAATTGGCAGAACGTTCTTCCTAAAATTTGGTTGGCATGCGCTCTTTTTCCAGTTTATACACTTCCCTATAGACTCTTCAGAGCTTAGGTTAGTGGGGCCCGGAAGACCCATAGAAATGGCGAATATTGAAGCATACTCCCCAACAAGCAAAGTATGTTCAGTATGTTGCATTACTAATCTTGCAGCTTTGATGCCATCACTCACATACCTCATCCCAGCAACAGCTCCAACCTCCATTGTCACCTATTTGTACCTTACCAGATGCAAAATATAACCAATTAATAATTTATAGCTTCCTCCAACATGAATTTTCTCAAGGGTTAACTGCATAAAAAACAGATCAGATAGAGCTCTGGGTCGGTCAAGACCTTTTCGCGGTTTTTTCAATTACAACATATCTTTTTAAAATTTGCAATTTGATGCATAGCCTCTCAAATTGTATTAATTATATCATGTAACAAGTTTTCGGCAAATTGTACTGACATGGCAGCCAGAAAAATCTTTGATAAAATTGCAAATAATTACACAACCTTTTGTTGTAGATTAAATTTTAATCACATCCTTGTAATTTTTTCATACACTGGCATATCATCATGACTTGCCGGAAAATAGTCGTGTGATAGAATTGCAAAAATTTGAGCGGTAGTATATCAAATTGCAAATTTTAGAAATATATGTTGTGATTTATTTTGCAAAAAACCCTTTTCTCAATGATACAAGGAATTCCAGATAATCATACCCGGTTCATGATCATTGCATCAATTGTTGTTTCTCCATTCTCATCAGGGCTTCCACCAGGACCAACTGTTGTAATTGTAAACATAAAATAAAATAGTGTTAAGAGTAAAGTAGCCATATTATACAAACAATCAACAAATACAAAAAGAACCATTAAATATTGAAGAACAAGTCTTTATAATTAATTTTGCATTTGATCAGCCTAGAATGCAGGTAATTGACTTAGTTGGAGCTAAACTGCCTCCATTGATATGCTTAGCTAAAAATTGAAGAGATGGAATCACAAATGTATAATAAATAACCAGCTAAAATTATGATAAGATAGATACTTCTTTTGTATGTTCTCATGAGTTTGTGTTAATTGCAAATAACTATAATTTGTTATTCCAAGATCCACCTTATTAACAACAAAAAGTGGCTGCTGCTAATAGTACTAGAGTAAGTGATTTTGCTAGAAGGACTAGGTTTTAGTTTCTACATCCTAACTTCACAAAAAGAAGAAGTAAACGCAGCACTAGATTTAAATAGACGAGTTTCTCATCCTAAACTTTTGGAATGATTCTAAGCAAATAGATGCCAGGGGTTTGTGAAAGAGAGCATTAGATTGAACAGACAAATTTGGTTCGGTCTTATACTTTTGGAAAAATTATAAACAAATGAATGGACAAGGATTTGATGATACAAGAGATTCCTATTTCAAACAAACACTTTGGCTTGAAGTGGGGCCCCCGCTAGTTGACAGAGGATTCTGGTCCCCCGGATTAGTTGGTTCTTGGACCGGATACCGTGTTATCAAAAAAAGTGTCAGCAGAAACCCTGATCACCCCATCACTGTGTATCAAGCAAATTGAAAAAAAATTGTACAAAAATAATGTCCACGAGTTTTATCATTTATTGACTTATTCCAAAAACTCAAAACAACCACCTACTGCTGCACCAGGCACCAGCACATTGTAATAATTAAGGGAGAAAAAGTCCAAGTAACAACTTCTTCCTATTAAAGTTAACCAAATCTCTAAAACCCAATAAACCAATCATTATGATTGCACAAACAAAGCTACAAGAAGGTATGTTTCTCATGTTCATTTGACCGACATCTAACTACGAAGTACGAAGATCCTTCTCCCCCTCCCCCCTCTCCAATGAGAATAGTAATGAGAATGGGCAATGGGGTAATTGTGATGGTTAATAAGAATGAAATATGATCGATTGACTTTCATTATACTACGTACAAGATAATGAGACTCAAAATAAGTTAATCATTACCCCATTTTAATTAACCACCTCCCCCCTATAATCATTTCTCCTCAATCATTTTTGGTCCAAAATTAGAGCAAAACACTGACAATATAAACATAATTCTCAATGCATTAACGAATTTCAACCAAGCGGATTGCAATAGTGTCTAAAGTAAGTGGATCGGTACCTGTACCATCGCATCTGAGTTGCTCACAAGCAGAGCAACCTTGAACAACTGCATCCAAAGGCCGCTATCTACACTCCTCCAAGCTGCTCTAACTGCTTCCAAGAATGCAATTTCTCATCTCCCCTTGCCTAACATCAGAAAAGCAATTAACAACAATACTTGCAATTGTAAGTTTAACTTTCTATATTTAACCCATCTGTTCTTTCATTTAATGTACCAATCCTCCACTACTTTTCCCTTTGGCATTTTGTATGCCCACATGAATGATGAAACACAATTCACACCCTAGCTATCGGACAATCGGCCCTATCTATTCAGAAAATAAAAAAAAGGATGAATATGAGCACATAGATTCAATAAAACACAAAATCCAGCAAAAACCCGGAGGATTGCGGTATAGAATAATAAAATGAAAGTAAAGAATGCATTTGGATAAAGTAGGAGCGTGTTACCATAGAGAAGAGAGGAAGGAGTAGGGAGACAGCGAGTCCAAGTTTAGACATATTCATCACTTCGACTGGGAGTCAGGAATCGGTTTCCTAGACAGACTATTCTTGACTTTAAATAAAAAAAAAAAAAACTGACTACATTTTTTCTAAGAATGTTGCTAAACACACCCCATTTATTAAACACATCCCAATAAAATTTAAAAATTAACATGCATTATTATACACACAGCATTTTTTTCCTATAATATTCTTCTTCTATTAAAATATAAAAATAACACTTTTCTACCTTTCATTTTCTAATGAACATTTCCTCCTAAAAAAATATCATTTAATTTTTTTGTATTCTTAAAATTTTATATAAAATGAGAAATATATTACAAAAAAGTCAACTAAATTATTTCAAACATAAATAAATTCAAAAACTTAATTAAAAAAAAAAATCTTCAAATTCATTAAAAAGCTAAATACAAAATAAAAAAATTGAAAAGTAAACTAAAATTTTAAAATATATTTAAATTTAAAAAAAACTGAAAAAATTAAATAAAAAAAACTGAAAAAATTAAATAAAATCTGTAAAATATTAAAAAAAATCTAAAAAATAATTAAGATTAAAAAAATCAGTAAAATTAAATAAAATCTGAAAAAAAAATCATATTAATTAAATTAATTTTGAAGATTTATTTTATTTTTTAATATTTTATTTAATTTTAATTGGTTTTTTATTTTTTTTCTTAATTTACTTATTTTGAAGATTTAATAATATTATATAAAATTTAATTTAATTTTTTTTTAGAATTTTTTTTCCAATTTTTTCTTATTTGATTTTTTTATTTAATTCATTTTAAAGATATAGTTACTGTTTTATTATTTTTTTTTTAATTTATTTTTTTTTAAATTTTTTAAATTATTTTTTCACGTATAATAATTTTAAAAAACTAGACTTACAAAAAGGTAAAGAATCAATTTCAAAGTGAAAAAAACTTAAAGGACTAAAATCAAAATAAATAAAACTTAAAAGAAAGACAAAATAGTATCCCATATTTATATAGGGTAACTTAATCATTTTATATATATCTATTTTTGTTTTAAAAGTTATGGGGTGTGTTTAGAGGATTTTGGGGTGTGTTTAGTGACACCCTTTTTCTAAAAAGTGATGTTTTTGTGGTGCACTTGGATTCAATTTTAATTTAGATATACTATGAACCTTAAATATTAAATAATACTCTCTCATCCATCTATAAGTTTCTCCCTTTCTTTTTTCATTCGTACAACAATAAATTTTATGTTTCCATAAATAGAAAAAGTAACATTGCACTATCAATATATATATTCTCACTTTTTACACTATATTACAAAATTGTCACTATTCCCCTTTACCTTTCATCACAAATTCACCATATTGACCCACCATTTATTATTTTATTAATTTTTTTTAATCTTAGTGCCCAAAAGAAATAAGAAAATTATTCATGGACAGAGGGAGTATATCATAAACTCTAAACCTTAAATCATTAATCATTCGAGTCCGGTGAATCATAAATCACTTGGGCTGGGTTCCGGTCTGGTTGGGTCCGAGCTGAGGAAAAAAAAAATGAATCATTCGGGTCGAGTGAACCATGAACCACTTGAGCTGAGTTCGGGTCGGATTGGGTCCGAGGCCGGGTAAAAAAAACTGAAAAAAAAAAGTTGGAAAAAAAAGTTAAAAGAAAAGGTCCAATTGTACCAATTCTAAATTGTTGCAGATGGTGCACAAGAGAATTTGTCTTTTTTAAAAGATTAAATAATCAAATCTAAGCACATACTTTTGGTTTTTTTATTAAATTTAGCACACATTTTTTTTTTAAAATTTAACACATACTTTTATTTAATATTTAAAAAAACCCGAAACATCATTTTCAGTAAAATTCGTTTGATGTGGTCGATAGAAAAGCGGACGGAATTTCTTATAACACAATAGTGTAACATCTCTTGTAACACCTATTAAATTTTGACACGTGCAATATAAGAGATATTTTTTTCTTAATTTATTTACCTTAATCATAATTTTCAAAATAAATTTTAAAAAATCTTATTTTCTCTCACCATATCTAAATTCTATATTCTAACAATCTCTCTCTCTCAATTCTCACGTCTGATTTTGTAAGAAATATCGTTTGCTCATTGAGTGCCTGAATCACAAAATTTTAGACCTAAGGATTTGAAATATAATAGCAGCAAATTTATTCCACTTCTTCGGATAATTGTAATCCCTCTATATACTAATAGCGAGTTTTTTTCCATGATGTTTCAACTCCATGTTAATTTAACTTATATGTCGTTTAATTAATCTTATGTGCAATGATCCCTACCTTGACCCGAGGGGTCACTTGGGCCCCCGACCCCACTCATATATATATACTTATAATTAAGATTACACCGTATTTGCATATCCTCATAAGTAAGGGAAGCATAAATTGTGTATTAACGCCTAATATTTTGGAAGAATGAATATTATTTGTGTTATAGATTATACCCTATATCATGTATAAAACTATCTCATACTGAGAATTTTTTTTTAAACAAAGTATTATGTGCATCATGTTCATATTATTATTCCTTGTAAAAATCAACACTTATAAATAAAATGTTGATTTTTAGGTGAGAAAAAGAATATGTATAATTCACATTTTCAATATTATAAATGTATTCGAAATAATATAAAGATGTTTAGTCCAAATAATTTTCGAAAATATAAAAAATTTAAAGTGCATTTAGTGTGTTATAAATTGGGCTTTTAAAATTATTTCATGAAACTTAAAGTTTTTGTGTATAATTAATATCTAATTATTTAGGTATTTAAAATATATGTGAATGTTATAAAATGTGTAACTCATATTTATTACTTTATGTTTTATTTAACTATATAATATTATTCATTTATCTTTCTTTCGTTAATTTTTGTTTGACTTAATTTAAGATAAATAAAATATTCATTCTAAATGTATTTTATCTTACCGTGAATTATATTTAATTATTAATTTCTTAATAAATAATTATATTTTATAATTGCTCTTATGTATATCTTAACATATTTTATGTGGCAAAAATATTTTATATTATAAATCATTCACTTTATTTTTATTTTTTCATTATTACATATTAATTAATTTATTAGTCTTTCTTAGTCGATTTATTTTGTTTTGATTTGTAGGTTTCAACTTTATATTAAAATAGATAAAAAATATTTGACATAATAATCTTATTCAAAGGTTTAAGAGAATTTACTAATATATATTTTAAACAATTATTAAATCTTGACTAGTTTATTATAGTTACAAGTGATTAACTTAAATGAGTTTTTCCCCTTAAATTATCAACTCTAAATTTATTCCCACGGATGGACTTAGGACTTCTCGCGTTCCCATCTCATATGAGTTTGAGATTTAGAATCTAGTTCTCAAATCCCACATTCAATCCACATCTACAAATATCTATAAAATATATTTCTAGTCTTCCCAATATATCACACTTTATACACTATATTACTCTTTTCAATATAATATAATAATATAACACCAATCACTATTAAATATTGATTTGATATAAAATTAAATCTCACCCTACTCAAATGCCAAAACAAACACATATATTTTATTATTCATAAAAAATATTAAATCCCTAAATTCTAAAAATCTTGACTTGCTCCACACACTTAAATTCCAAAATAAATGCAGTCTATTTGAAGAGAGAGATCATGACAGAGAAAAAGTTATCTCATTCGATGAGCTAAGGGCGTTTCTAAAAAGAATAAAATAATTGTCATAAAATAAACTAATTGAATCATAAAATAAAATGAAATAAAATGGTTTGGACAGGGTCTCACTCCAAACAGCTTTGACAGACCAACACAGATTATATTGACTGGGTCTCATGTGCACCCGGGTGCACCGTGCACTCATAATGCATTTTAGAAACGTGTAACTATACAAAACAGAAACATGCAACTATTCCAAACAGAAGCATACAACTATGTTCTCATATTAACAGTTGCACTTTTCTGTGTAAATAAGTCGCACTTTTCAGCATAACAAGTTGCACGCTTCTAAAATGCACTATAAGTGCACGGTGCACCCGGGTGCATACAAGACCTAGTCGATTATATTTGGCCACTTATGATCATACACCGACTATGGTATAACACGATACAAGTCAACTAAATAACACACAAGCAGAAATAGGATATGCGCTCAATTAAGAAAATTGAAAACTGAAAATATTTGTATTCATACTATCCTTGAATAATATGATTGTCCAGTATCCTATATATACAATTGTTATATGTCTAAAGCACAACCTCTTGAACTTTAATATTATTTATACTAAAGATAAACTAATTTTTGTATCAACAAACATTGATAGAGATTAACGAACGATTCCTGACTTTCAATCTTGGGATGTAGAATTATTGAAATGCACTTCATAATGTACTTGTGTGTTTGTATGTTGTTGTTGCACAGAGCCGGCCTTGTGGTAGCGCAACCTGTTCCGTCGCACAGGGCCCCATCTCGACGAGGGCCCCGATTTATATATTTTTAATTATATAAATAGTTTTATATATATTACTATGTTGCAATGAAAAACAATGAGTTAGGCTGATGGAATTGGTCGCACACCTGTGTGAAGGTTCGAAGGGTGCTAAGTATGTTCCTCATCAGTTACATTTATTATCTTTTTTAGGAGTTGAACCCTCACATTCCTCACTTTACTATAATTCTTTTTGTGTTTTTTTTTAATGTTTTATTACCCTCACACCCCTCATCAGTTACGTTTATTATCTTTTTGGGAGTTCGACCCTCACAGAGTCACACTCCTTCCTTTACTATAATTCTTTTTTTTTTTTGTGTGTGTGTGTGTGTTTTATTACCTTCTTCTTTCTTTAATATTTTTATTCCTTAGTTATTTTTTAATTTTCTTTATTTTAATTTTTAATTGTATAGAAAATTTTAAATGGAATAGTCTTTATAGTAGATAGTTTGTTCCATAATTTCTAAATATGGAATTATAATTTTATTTTTATTTAATTTGATGAGTTTAATTTTATATAGTTAGATTCTAATATAATTTTTTTTTTTAAATTATACATCTCATTTTATTTGATTAGTTAATGATATTGTCTTCAAATTATAAAAAAATATATTTATTTTATTTATTTTTGGAAAGGGTCTAAATTATTTTATTTTTTATTTTGCACAGGGTCACAAAAATTGTTGGACCGGCTCTGTTGTTGCAAAATAAAATAAATGATAAATATATGTAAAGGAAAGTAAAATTAACTTATGGATCAAATCATGTGTTCTTACCTATAGTAGCTTTGTTAAGCTTATTTGCGAACTGTCTTCATTATTGTTGAGATATTTTAGTTTTGATGAATTATGCCAAAACATTAAACTGTTGATTGAACCATTGAAACAAGTTGAAAACGAGAGAACAAATTGACTCAAAAATCGAAGATGATCGAGATCGACGAGGTCAATATAATTATATGAGTTAGATGAGTTCTTAAAAGATCAAGAGAAGAAAAGTCGATAATAGACTGACGAAAAACCATCTAATGGAGATGGGTGATCTAGAAACATCTAAGATCGTAAGAGAAGGTTGCGCATCGTAAGAGGAGCAAATGAGACCGACGAGATCTCGAGATATAATTGATCAAGATTGATTGAGATCTTCAAACAAATGCTTGCAATTAAATTATCCCCGAGATGTTGATCTCGAAGCTCTTCAACAAAGAAAATTCCCGATCCCGAGGCATAAACCCGAGGCTCGAAAAATCTATAAAACCCGAGGCTCAGATCGCTGAGAAATTCAAACTCATAAAACCATACACCGAGACTCAGAGAATCTTAATGATTCCAAGGCGAGGAAAATAGCCGTTAAGGAAACAACCAAAAATAGAGTATGGATTTGAATGTGATTCTCCAATAACATTCAAATCCACACTATAAATACAAGGTCTTTCATCATTCTAATGTGGGATGCGGAGATTATAAAGACGAGATGCTACAGAGCCAAAGAGGTTATACCCAAAGCATTCCCACCCTGAAAAGTGTGTAGATATACAAATATGTTCAAGAGTGTTCTAAAATCTAAGCAACCCACGATGTATCTAGCTTAGAGAGATTTTCCCAACCTTAGCATTGAGGCTAAACAAATGAAGGAAAATCTCAACCTAGTTGGAAACCAAACAATCTTATACCCAAACTCAAGAGTCTGTTTGTAAAACCTAATGAATCCCGAAAGGGAGGGTAGGCAATTTAAGTCCCGCTTGAGTGTGAACTTCCAAAACATCTAACAATCCCGAGTGAGGGTGATAAGTCCATTGAGTGAGAGCTCGTTAAATATCTAGAAGAGGGTGATAAGTCCAGTGGAATGAATTTCCCAGGAACATGGAGAGTGGATGTAGGAGCTTGAGTCTCCGAACCATTATACATTGTAGTGTTGTTTACTGCTTTATGTTCTTATATTGTCATATGTATTCGATTATAAGCAAAACACAACACGTGAGCTTAAAACGCAAAAATCTGTAATCACCATTCCTTCACCCCTGTTTTTATATGCATCGCACGAAATGTTTGCTTCCGCACGCGCAAAATGGGTTTTCCCACCGGGATCTACAATTATAATAAGAGAAATTAAACTGTTGATTAACCATTGAACTCGAAGCCTATGACAAAAGAATCAAAATATGAATTATATCTTATAAGATAAGAAAATTATAAAAACTAGAAACATCTAATGAGGCCGCTATAATTGATCATTATTCTTCAACGAAAAGGCACATTAAAAGCTATCTCAATCCCAACGTAAAAAAGGAAAGAGAAAATTAGAGCAATCTACTAACAACTAATGAGACATATAAAAGTAACCATATTAATTAAATATAGAAGAAATAATATGTGACAATTGCAAAGAAGAAGGTAAAGAGGTGTATTTAGGTTACACCGACATTTGAAATGCCTGTAGAGGAAATTTCGATGCTTGAAGTATTGCTCCAATAATTGTCGATATTCTGATGCACAATAATTAGAAATTATAAATATATCAAATAGTAACAAATATAGCAAAATATAAATATTAAGAAAAAAGTGTTGGGAAATGCGGGGTGCCCGGATCTATTCGAGATGTATTTAAATACATATTTAAATTATCTAATTAATTAATAACATGAATTAATCCTAAATCAATTCAACGTACTAATTAAACAAGCAATTAGCAACATGCGTACACGTTATTCACGTAAATCCTAAGCATGCGGAATCTAAGAGTTACGAGATTACATACCTCTTGTAGAGAAAACCGTTGAGACGATGGATCAACCAAAAGTGTCTTTTCAAATATGTCCCACGTCCACGAACGTAATTCGTGGGAGGATTCTCACGAACGATTTTAATAAAGAAGAAAACTGAAAATATTTGCCACCAGGCCACCACCTTTGTGGATTTCTAATTTTTCCAACACATGGATTGCATTGGGGATGAAAAACTCATCCCCTATTTATAAGACTAAGAGGGGTCGAAAATTTTGACCTAATTGGGTCATTGAGAAATTTCCTTGCTTCTGATAAAATCTTGAATATATCCAATATATTATATTTCCCAAAATATCTCCCAACAAAATCTTCTCATCCCTTCTTGTCCATTATTTTCGAAAAAATCAAATAAAATAGGAAGGAATAAGATCTTTTACCTTTCTTGAATTTATGGGATAAACTTGTATCTTAAGAATACTTATTCCATAAAATATTTCCAAGAAAATCTTTTTCTCTCTCCTACTCATTATTTTCGAAAATAATTTAAGAAAAATAGGCAATAATATTTTTTTCTCATTTTCATTAATTGGACTTTAATTTGGGCTATTTGAGGGGCCTTTAGGAGAATTAAGATTGAACCTCCAATGGACTATGAATCTATAATATTAAATATTATTCAAGGCCATTAATATTAATTTATTTCACTATAAAATTAATATTGAACTATCCATCTTAACCCATATTACGATTTCACAATAATATGGCTCCCAATTATTATTTTCCGTGTTTAAGATTATCCAGTCCACTAATTAATTAAGCCACTGAACAAGCTTTATATTAATTAATATCTTTGTCCTTGGAGTAAAGACAACTCAACATTATTATCCATACCGGAAATAAATTTTCACTTGCAAGATTTGGTATGATAAAGCTTCTGAGCCCACCAAGGTGAAAAATCAAGCAAGTCGTACTTGCACACTATTCTCCGTATTAAATCTTAGCAATCGTCATGTAACTAATAATATTGCCCAAGATATAAGGTATCGAATCACGTTGATTCTCTTCCCATCATAAGTCAAAGAAATAGTTATTAATTTCACACGATTCTATTTAAGGGACGGAGATTAAGAAATAACAAACCACTGAGGTCTAATTCTTGTATATTCAGTACCGAAGAATTTATCCTCCTGTAGGTCCTATTCAGCGCATCATAATGCACTAGTGTAATCTTTTGGTCAAGACAAGCCAATTTGGGCCTTACACTTCAACCTTTAATGATGGATTGTTCATTTCCATCTGGGTCGTGAATTTGTACTTAGTTACGAGGAACTGCTAATTTGATCTTCCGTGATCTGGTATCTCCAAATTAACTACAACGTAACACATACTATTTATTGAACAGGTTTGCAACAAATATATATAACATTCAATTATATTTAATGCAACAGTGATAAATAATTTATTTCAATGAATAAATAAGAAATTCAGTTTGGTTATACAAAGTAAAAAGCATACTTTTCAGTATAACCCCAAAAAAAGGACACCAAAAATTATACTTATAAATTATTTCAACTGATGAATTTGCATTTTTAACCTTCTACTTTTTTCGAGACTTTTCTAAACCACTTTTTTCTATTTTTTCGAATTTTATAAGTTTCTTCTCCTTCATTTTCCATCCCTTAATCTTAAGGCATCGAATATTTCTCCCTCTTGTACCACAAAATTAGCTACACTTGGTCTGACAGATGAAGTATCCTCCAAACATGCATCAATTTCTTCAATCCCTTGACAAAAAATATTATTTTGCAATTTCGAATGTTTTTGTGGTTAGAGCACCTTGGATTGTTAGTTGTTTATATAAACTACATAATTCTCTGTAATGGACTCAAATCAACTTCTTTTCCTCATCTTCATTCATAGAAATAGAAAACTCTACTATAACTTCATCTGATCGGCCTTCAAAAATACTTTTCTTAGCTTTCTTAGTCAATCTCTTCAAAATATATTTATCAGGGATCTTCACAATATTTTTCTCAGAGAATACTTTAAGTGCATGTGAATACAAAATACCTGCAAACTCAAATTTTTTGCAACTACATGAAACTTCTTCTTCAGACTCAGATAATATGACCGTGTTTTCATAAGCCAAAAAGAGTAACTTTATGATACACATCAAATATAGTATCAGTATTATAACTAATATTATTATTGTAATAGGCTTTTAATTTTAAGATGATTTAATAAAGTGGCCCATGGGCTTAGTTTGTTGGGGCCTAAGTTAAGTTTAGGATTATTAGTCTATATATAGTATCTTTGTGTCTATTAATGAGATTATCTTGGAGATCATTATTTACGGCTTTGGCTTGGGACGAAATATTTCCGTAGGAATCGACCTTTTGGCTTGGGATGGAATTTATCCCGTATTTTGTATCTTTTCAGCATCTTAAATTATCCTATTGAGTTTATTTATCGTTAAGTGTGCATCCATCCTCTTAACTCTAACAAATTGGTCCGACCTATCGAATCCTAAAGACACTGTTGGTAATGTTAGAGAAGGGAATGGAGAAATTGTTCCTGGAGAAACAGGAACAAATGGTGGTCCTGGTAGAAGAGATGCAGACAACCATGGTGAAGTTGAGCAAATGAGTCGAAAAGATGAGCACATGAGTCAAGAAGATACAGGTTGAGTTGCGTCAACTCCGGTACAAGAAGCGCGTTATTGACAACTTTTTGACATTCAAGGCTAGTCAATTGAAACCTGCTCCGGTCATTACTTCGGCGATCGTGCAACCGTTCTCTACACGTACAAAGTTGAAAATTCTAGGATTTAATGATGAGATTCTCTCATCTCGAATTTCTTACGTTGAAATCCCCTCGACCATTTTTTGAAGGTGTCGGTCACCGATTTACTAGATCCCCACTGCCTCTGGGTTCGCATCCGGTCTAAGGATGTGGAGGAATTATGTGCTACAGTAAATTTGGCTTGAGAGATAGAACGTGAACCTGGGGTTTATTCGATGAAATCAAATTTCCTACGGATCGGGTAGAGTCTCGAGCGGGTTCGGCACAAGGAATGCCTTTCATGTCATCTATCTCCTTTTTGCCTTAGGGGACATTTTCGATAGATGGATTCCAAGTCCGAAAGGTACTAATCCTTTCTTGAATCTTGCATCTTTCAATCGCTTTTAAAACCAAAGGTCAATGTATGAATACTTGATAACAAGATCATCCTTTTCTTGCGATCTCGAGTAATCTTGATCCCAAGGATGTGTCCGGCTTTCCCTAAGTCTTTCATATCAAACTGTTTTGAAACGCCATGCCCTTACGTCTGACCACACCTTCACATCGTTCCCGATGATCACAATGTCATCTACGTATAGTACTAAGAATACCAATGCAGTTCCGACACGCTTTTTATACACACAACTTTCAAACTTGTTTTGATCAAACCCATAAGACTTTATAACATGATCAAAACATTGGTTCCAAGCTCTGGATGCCTGTCTTGAATCCGTAAATGGACCTCTTGAGCTTACAAACTAGGTGTTCTTGGCCTGTTTCAATGAAACCTTGGGTTTGTTGCATATAGATCTCTTCATCAAGACTTCCAGTTATGAAAAACGCCTTGACATCCATTTGCCGATTTCAAAGTCGAAATGCGCAACAATCGATAAGAGAATACAGATGGACTTAAGCATGGCTACGGGCGAAAAAGTTTCCTCATAATCGAGCCCTTCTTTCTGAGTATAACCTTTTGCCACTAGTCTTGCTTTAAAGGTTTCAACCTTCCCGTCCGGTCCTCTTTTCCTCTTATATACCCACTTGCATCCAATGGGTTTGACCCCATTAAGTGGTTTGACTAGCTCCCACACTCTATCATGAAACATAGAACCCATTTCGGCTTTCATTGTTGTTTGCCAAGAATCTGATCCTTATCTTGGGAGTGCCTCGCCATATGTCCATGGGTCCGATTCCTCGAATCAAGTCCGAGGACTCTCCTATTCCCATGAATCTCTCTGCCGTCTAACAACCTCCCACTATGACGAGGTCTCCGATTGTGAAAGCGTATCGTTTGGTATATCATCTCTAAGACAAATGGCAATCGAGGTTTGCCCTCTAAGCTCATTTAAGGTAATCTCACTTCGGGTTTTTTGGTTCATATAGTCTTCTTTCAAAAATCTAAAGTGGGTGCCGATTACCACCTTTTGATCTTCGAACTATAGAACATACACCCTTTTTGTTCCTCGGGTATCCTACAAAAAATACCAGATCCAACTTATCGGCTTCCTTTTGTCCAACACGTAGGCCGGACACCCCCAAAGTTCTCATGTGTCTCATACTAGGCTTGCACCGGTCCACAATTCTTTGGGAGTTTTGGGGAACCGATTTGGATAAAGACCAAGTTCGAATGTAAGCATTTGTTTCAAGGCATAACCGCATAACGACTTGGGAAGATCCGCGATAACTCATCATTGATCTAACCATTTCCAAAAGAATTATGTTGCTTCGCTCGCAAACCCCGCTTTGTTGAGGGGTTCCGGTCAAATGAGTCGATACAATCCCTTCATCGATAAGTAGTTCAAAAACTCATTGTCGAGGTATTCGCCTCCACGATCGATCGTAGAGACTTGATACGCTTTTTCCATATGATTCTCTGCTTGAGCCTTAAATTCTTAGAATTTCTCAAAGGTCTCAGATTCATGCTTCATAAGAAAATGTACCTTGAGTAATTATCAATAAAATTACTCATAACCTCCTTTGCTTTGGTTGACATTTGACTACATACATCTATGTGAACGATCTCTAACACTTCTTTAGCCCCATTCCCTCGGCTCCAAATGCCATCTTGGTCGATCACCCTCCAAACATGATTCGCAGGTTGATTCGATTCAACTTTGAGACGCCCAAAGGACCATCTTTCACCAACCTTTGGATCCTCTTTTCGATTTATATGACCTAATCTTAGATGCCAAAGAAGTATTTCGCTTCACGCTTTTTTTTGTCGAAATAGTTGATGTGTTATAGGATGCATTTAAGTGAGTGGTGTGCAAGCTTAATTTTATAGAGATTTTCCATCAATGTCCCATAACAGTACACTCATCATTTCAAAAAATGATGTCATTCTTATTAGAAGAAACTTAGTGTCCTTTTTAATCGATTTTTTTAGAAACCGAAAAGTGAATTCTTTCTAAAAACGGGAACATAAAGATAATCTCAAAAAAAAATTTATCTTCAAAAGATAGGTGTATTTCTCCCATCGCTTTAATTGCTACTCATGTAGCATTGCAATGTCTGCTACTTCAGTAGTATTGCAATAATCGTTACTATCGTAAAGATTGCAATATCTCGCCACTTCCGTAGCATTGCAACGCCTTCTACTTTCGTAACGCTGCCCAAAGCAGTGATGAGGATCTCACTCCCACTAAGTTGCCGGATCATTTAGAACCCGTGAAGCCAACATGATTAGTGGATCTCGTATCAACCACCCAATAATGAGAAGTATACCGCTAAACAAGTTTCAACAACTAAAGTGCGTGAGAATTACCTTTCTTTCCATCCCTTTTGGGGTTGGAACAGCAAAACCTCCATTGTCCTCTCTCTCACCGCAGCTTAAGCACTTCCTCTTTGGATTTTCCTCGACACAACAAGCATTCCTCATCTTACCATTGCCCTTTGGCAACAGCTTAAGTTTTATTGCTTATGGCCTTTGGTCCTCTTCTTTATCTTGCCTACCTTTTGGCCTAGAAGATGAAGACGGACCACTTGCCAAAGCTTGAGTTTGGTGCCTTATCAACATTTTCGCCGACCCAAAAGCTTGCAACAAATTAGCTAATGAGGCCAAATTGCTCAAAAACTTTTGGGCAGAGAGTGAAGTACCAAATTCATCCGAGTCTCCGGATCATAATGCGACTCGAATCTCAAGTTTGTTCGGGGATGGGCCATCTATTTTGAGGACATAATCCTTACGGGTTTGCCCTCCACCATTTTCAAAGAACGACATCTCTCAAAGGTGATCTGACGAGTCCCGCATGTTTTGACTCGTCGGTTGGCTCATCGATTTTTGGTCCGCAAAAATCCACTTGTGGTTTTGTGCGCTTAGACAATTATAATTTTCTAATCAATATAGTTTCCATACATATTTGACTTTAAGTATAAAAAACAAGGATTAAAAGGTAACGACATCTTTGGTCGAATAAACAACTATATGCAATAGCACAAGTATATCACAAGATTCGATCACATGCATCATATTTAAAATCTCAAAAAAAAAATATGAACAATGCATCGACCAACATCTCAAAAACAGTTTAAATAAGCCACGCCATGGGTCATTATTTAAACACATTCAAGAAAGTTACAAACAAGAACAAGCATAAACCTTTAATATCCAGATTAATAGTTGGCTCCACTCAACCAATATAAAATTGACAGGGACTCCTAGAAGTATATGCATATCAATTTTATACCTAAGTAATAACCATGATTAAATCTGAGATTATTATTTCGCTTTTGATCGAGCCTCGCTTGGGAGGGTCATCGCCGCCACTAGTAATAACCCACAATCATCCGCTTTGGAATTCATTCATGTGAAACCTATCTTTTGACCGTCCCGTTGGGGAATTTCTCCAAAAGAATTCACAAATAAATAAATCATGGAGGTCAAAATTAATTCAATTTTATTATCCTAATAAAATTATCAATTAATTATTTAAACATACTTAGTAATTTTGAAGTTGAGATTTTTCAATTTGGCAACCCTCATGCAAACACATTTAAACAAATTAAATAAAGCATAAGATAAAGACAAATAAATCAAGCAAAAACGAAAAAATAAACATATTGGGCACAAATTATCCAACTGTTATGGTTTGTTTTTTCTTGACTTGATCTTGAAGAAACACGCCTCGAATTTCTCCCACTCGTTAGTCTCGAAAAAATGCTTAATCGCCACGAACAACGCACAATTCATGATGGATGCACGCCGCAAGATTCGGCCGGCCACTTGGCTGGGGCGGCTTTAAGCGACCTCGACACCGCCCGGCGGGCCGTGCCGCCGGTTCGCCAGCGGTGGCCGGGGTCGGCGGTTCTCGATAGGCGGAAGCGCGATTCCGACGGCATCCGGCGATTCGCCCAAGATCGCCTCCGCCGCCGTCCTCGAGGCCTGCCAGCGTCTCCGCGTGCTCCGTCCGCTTTCGCTTGGAGCGCCACGCCCGTCTGCCACGTCGGTACGGCTTAGCCCCTCATCCTCGGCAGCGCTCGGCCGCCCGACCTCGCCCTAGCAAAAATGCCCGGTTTCTACCCGTGCCTTCTACGCTGGGTTACGGATTTCGTCCTTTAATTCTTCGTCTCTTATCGATCCGGTTACAATTTATTTACAAAAATAAATAAACTAGATCTAGACTAGTCTATTACATTGATCAAATCAAACAAATCCTAGTCTACTCGTGGATTTTCTCATTTAGGCAAAACAAATCCGAATCGAATCGAATTAAAAAACCACGGTTTATATGCATGCACAATAAAACATTAAAATCCATGACAATTGGATACCGCAAAAAGCTTCTAACAGTTCTACTATCCAATTTTAAATTTAATGTCCACGAATTAAATTACAATTTAAAAAATTGAGTCTTAAACAGCCGCTCTCGATACGATTGTTGTTGGGGAATGAGTTACACGATCTATTCTGGGGTGAATATTTAAATACAAATTTAATTCATTAATTATTACTAGCATGAATTAATCCTATATTAATTCAAATAATAATTGCAACAACATATCATGCATATAAAAAACCACATAAAACCTACGATCGCGAATCTACGGGTTTTACGTGAACGCACCTCTTGGGATGGCAAAGGCTTTGGTCGGACGGACTAACCAAAAGAACTTCCCAAGTATTCCTTTAGCCCTTGCTCGACAATCCGTGGAAGGATACTACATGAACAATTAACAAAAGGAAAAAAATAAACTTTGTTGCACCACTTATGTGGATTTGCTAATATTTCCAAAGACATGGAATTGTACTTGGGAATGAACTAATCATCCCCTATTTATAAGAGGGAGGGTGGTCGAAATTTTAGTGATATTTCAATGTGGGAAAAGACTTTTCTTGGTCACCAAGAAATCTTGAATATATCCCTTATATTATTTTTCCCATAATTAAAATATTCCACAAAAATCTCACCTCCTCTATTATGGTGTTATTTTCGAAAAAATTAAGTGTGCAAGAATCCAAGATTTGGATCTTCTTGAATTTATGAGATATTCTTGTATTTCAAGAAATACATATCTTCCATAATATCTTTTCAAGAAAATCAAGAAAATCTTTCTTGCCCTCTATTTTCAAAAAAATTTCAAATATCACTATGAATAACCAAGTGGGAGATTCCTTGAATTTAATGAGATAATCTTGTATTCCAAGAATACATATCTTCATTCCATAACAAAATTCAAAGAAAATCTTTCTCCCTCTTTTATCCATAATTTTCGAAAATTTAGAGGAAATATAAGCAACAATATTTATTTTATTTTAATCACCTTTTCAGTTATTGGACTATATGTTGGGCTACTCAGGGGGCCTTTAGGAGAATTAAGATTGGACCTTCTAATGGATCTTAAATATCTGATATTGAGCCACAATATAATTCAAGCCCATAAATATTAATTAATCCCACTACATAATTAATATTGCACCATCCATCTTAACCCATATTACATACCAATATGGCTCCTGGTCATTATTTTCCGTGTTTAAGATTATCTAGCCCATTAATTAATTCAAGCCACCAAATAGCTTTCCGTTAATTAATATCTTTTGTCCTTGGTCGAGAACGGTTCAACATTATTATCCATACCGAAACTAATTCCACTTGCAAGATTTGGTATGATAAAACTTATGAACCTCCCAAGGGCAAATCAAGCAAACGTGAAGACACGATTCTTCAGATAAATCTTAGCAATCACATGTGACCAATAATATTGCCCAAGATAAAAAGTATTGAATCTCTCCATTCGCTACCCATGATAAGTCAAAGCAATAGTTACCAATCCCACGATCCTATTTAAGGGACGAAGGTTAAGAAACAACGAACCACCGAGGTCTAATTCTTCCTTGTTCGGCTCAAGAATTTATCCTCCAGAGGGTCCTATTCAACAAGATCATCATGCACTAGTGTAATCTCTTGGTCAAGACAAACCAATCGAGCCTTACACCTCAACCTTTCACACGATGGTTGTTCATTTCCATCTAGGTCGAATGGCGTACTTTTTAGTTACAAGGACCGTTAATTTAATCTTCGTGATCCGGTATCACTAAATTAACTACAAAGGTAACACGCATAAATTATTGAACATTTATGCAAAGAAATATATATAAACATTCAATCATATTTAAAGCATCGATGATAAACAATTTATTTCAAAGAATAAGTTCAAATTCGGTTTTAGATTATACAAAGTAAAAAGCATACTTTTCAAGATAATCCCAACAATATTTTCGTAGGAATTGGCCTTTTAGCTTGGAACGAGATTTATCCCGTATTTTGTCAACTTCTTAAATTATCAATATATTGAGTTTATTTATCGTTAAGTGTGCATCCAT